>JAYKKT010000089.1:38192500-38550000 GCA_036023115.1 Brasenia schreberi | reverse complement strand
TTTCTTATGTGTTAATTATGTCATCGAGCACATGCATTTCTAGTTACTCATCAATGATGATATGGTATTCTATGGCTGGTTAATTGCAAATATGTATTTAATTGTCTCCACATGTAAGTCTTTCTATTAGGGCGGTCAATGGGTTGGATCCTGGTTCAGATTCCGGTTCATTCAGGCCCAATGTCTCCCACTCAGGGATGCTAAATAACAGACTCTAGTATCTGTTGTCTCCTGTAAGACATGAGAAAGACCATAAATTCTCAAAGAAATATGCAAAACTATGCCTGGAAAATAAATATTTCATACTTTTTTCATGCTTCCGTGTAGAAATCCGAACTGATCAGGTCGGACCCATGTTCAGATTCCAGTTCTAGTGTCTTTCATTAGAGAGTGGTTTAGAGAATAAAGAGTTTAGTCTTGCTACTACCTTTGAATCTAGGAATTTAGAACTTATTTTTGCTCAGCTGTTTTCCATGATCAAAGAAATCTTTGAGGCTCTGGCCATGTCATTAGCACTCCTCAAGCTTAGCTTGTTGTTAATTGACTTTGGAAACAAATCTTTACATCAAGTTTGGATGATAATTTATCCTTACTATTTTTTGTACAACGTCACGAGAACGTCGATCTCATAATTTACAGGGCTCCGAACGAGAGAAACCGGACCTGGTGCATGTCGAGTTCCACATTTTATTGAAACAATTAAGTACTTGAGCTCAGCATGAACTCCACTTGATGAGGCCTTGATTAAGATACTTCTAGCTTCACCTCAGCTTCAGCTTTTCCCTCTACTTGGAAAAAGAGGCCGGTTTTAGATGTTTGTGATTGACATATTGGACTGAACCCAGAGGTCCATGTAATAATGCAGAAGCCCTAATGTCAGGGAAGCAAATCAGACTTGAATCGGTCAAAGGTTCAGTTTGATTGTATCAGTACTGCTTGAAAGTCAGCTTATAAGACAAGGAGAACGATGGGGTACGAAATTATGCAATGGTTGAATGAACCAGTCCATCCTAATGCCAAGAAACATATAATTAGCACGTTTCAATTTCAACAATATGCTCTAAGAGATTGGTGTTTCAGTGTTTTTAAGGACCCAAAAATTTTAAGAGCATACACACATAGAGAGAGAGAGAGATCGGTTCCTACACACCGCTCATGGTGTGCATTCATCCACACTCTTTACTTTTTCAGTGTATCAATTTCATAAGTTTTCACTTCAACTTGTCCGAAGGCCCTTTTAAATTTGTAAGTGGCACTTAAGAAGTAATAGATGCATATGAGTGCACATTGTTAACGGTGTGTAAGACCAATCTCTCTCTCTCTCTCTCTCTCCTCTCTTCAGATATATATATGTATATGTATATATGTATGTATATGTATGTATACATATATACATACATACATATATATATATATATATATATATATATATATATATATATATATATATATATATATATATATAACCCGAACCATATGAGTGCACGTTGTTAACGGTGTGTAAGACCAATCTCTCTCTCTCTCTCTCTCTTCAGATATATATATATATATATATATATATATATATATATATATATATATATATATATAACAACAACAACTAAGCCTTTTCCCATACTAGACGGGGTCGGCTACATGGATTCTTTGTTTCCACAGATCCCTATCGTGTGCCATGTTTGCAGTTAACTCCCAATAAGCTAGATCATTCTTTATTGTTTCTTTCAACCACTTTTGTAGTCGTCTTCTACCTCTTTTAATACTTTCCAAATTTAGTTTTTCTAACCTTCTTAAAGGTTCTTCTTTTGATCTTCTTTCTATATGTCCAAACCATCTTAAACGATGTTCTCTCATTTTATCCCCTATTGGTGCCACTCCTAATTTGTTTCTAATAACCTCATTTTGTATACGGTCTTTTCTTGTATGACCACTCATCCATCTCAACATCTTCATTTCTGTTACAGACATCTTTTGTACGTGTTGATGATTAACTGCCCAACACTCAGAACCATAAAACATGGCAAGCCTAATTGCTGCTCTATAATATTTACCTTTTAATTTTAATGGTATCTTCTTATCACAAAGAATACCTGATGCTCCTCTCCATTTTAACCAACCAGCATTAATTCTATGTGTAACATCTCCATCAATTCTTTCGTCACTTTGAAAAATTGACCCTAGGTATTTAAAACTTTTCTTTTGGGTAATGCAATGTGTGCCAATTTTAATTTCTATGTCCTCTGAAGTAGCCAAATAATCAAACTTACATTCCATATATTCTGTCTTTGTTCTACTAAGTCAGAGGCCTTTGCTTTCTAATGTTTCTCTCCATAGTTCCAATTTTCTATTAACTTTTTCCTTAGACTCCTCCACTAATACAATGTCATCTGCAAATAACATACACCAAGGTACTTCATCTTGAATATGTTTTGTTAAATCATCCATCACCATTATAAATAAGTATGGACTTAAAGTTGATCCTTGATGTAACCCAATATTAACTTCAAAGAAGTTTGTCGTTCCTTCATGAGTCCTCACACATGTTTTTGCACCATCATACATGTCTCTTATAAGGTTAATATATGTCAATGGGATACCTCTTTTTTCCAAAGTTCTCCAAAGAACCTCCCTCGGTACCCTATCATAAGCTTTTTCTAGATCAATAAATATCATGTGAAGGTCTGTCTTTTTTGCTCTAAAATGTTTCATAAGACGTCTCAAAAGGTGAATCGCTTCAATAGTAGATCTACCTGACATAAATTCAAATTGGTTCTCTGTTGTACTTGATACTTGTCTTAACCTACGTTCAATAATTCTTTCCCATAATTTCATAGTATGACTCATTAACTTGATACCTCGATAATTCGCACAATTTTGAATGTCTCCCTTGTTCTTATATATGGGTATAAGTGTACTTGCTCTCCATTCCTCGGGCATCTTTTGGTTTTTCCATATTTCATTAAATAGTCTTGTGAGCCAAGTGATTCCTATTTCTCCTAGTATTTTCCAAACTTCTATAGGAATATTATCTGGTCCTACCGATTTACCACTCTTCATATGTTTAAGAGCCTCTTTGACTTCATTCTTTTGAATACGTCGGTAAAAATTGTGGTTTATATACTTTTCTGACTTGGCTAAATCTCCTAAACTAATACTAACATCTTTATTTTCATTAAAAAGATTATAAAAATAGTTTTTTCATCTATTTCATATATCATCATTTGCCACTAGAATTTTTTCATCCTCGTCTTTTATGCATCTAGCATAATTAAGATCTTTAATTTTCTTATCTCTAGCCCTAGCTATCCTAAAAATATCTCTTTTACCCTCTTTTGAGTTGAGTTTTTTTATATAAGTCCTCCCAAATCTTAGTTTTTGCTTCACTAACGGCCTTTTTTGCTTCATTCTTTGCTTTCTTATAATTTTCTAAAGTTTCACTAGTTTTCTTAACATAATGTAATTTGTAACATGCCCTCTTTGCCTTGATTTTATTTTGTACTACTTCACTCCACCACCAAGCTTCTTTTTGTGCCGGTACACCTCCCTTAGATACCCCTAACACATCTTTTGCCACTTCCCTAATATGTATAGCCATATTGCTCCACATATCACAGGGTGTGCCAACATAATTCCAAACATCTCCTTGAAGGACTTTTTGTTTAAATATATCTTCTTTCTCGCTTTTGAGGTTCCACCATTTAGTCTGAATAGCTCGATGCACTCTTTTCTTCTTTGTCCATTTTTTTATTTGTAAATCCATAACTAAAAGTCGATGTTGGGTGGTTAAGCTTTCTCCTGGAATTACCTTACAATCATTACAACACGCTCTATCTTTTTTTCTACAAATAAAGTAATCAATTTGTGTTTGTGATGAGCCACTCTTATAAGTAATTAAATGTTCATCTCATTTTTTGAAGATTGTATTGACTATAAATAGATCAAATACAATAGCAAAATTTAAAATCTCCCTACCTTCCTCGTTTATATCCCCAAAACCAAAGTTTCTATGAATCCCTTGATATCCTAATGCCTCTTTACCGACATGTCCATTTAAATCTCCTCCTAAACAAATCATCTCCCTTTGTGGAATCTTTTGAAACACCTTATCTAACTCTTCCCAAAAAACTGTCTTTATACTATCCTCTAGTCCTACTTGGGGTGCGTAAGTACAAACTATATTCAAAACCTCTGCTCTTAACATTAATTTCAACGTCATGATTCAGTCACCATATCGTTGTATGTCTACCATACTCTCATTTAAATCTTTATTTACGATAATACCAACTCCGTTTCGAGCATTTTCTTTACCTGGGTACCATAATTTAAAACCCATATCCTCTATCTCTTTTGCTTTTTCTCCAACCCATTTTGTCTCTTGTAAACATAGAATATGAATCTTTCTCCGAATCATAGTATCTACCACCTCCATTAGCTTACCCGATAATGTTCCGATATTCCAAGAACCAATACAAATCTTATTATCTAGGACTAGCTTCCTTACCCCCCGCATCCGTCCATAATCAAAATGCGAAGACCCTCTCTGAAAATTTTTCACTACATTCGGGCGGCAATGTAGCGGGACTAACTTCTTTACCCACACCCGTCCATGATGTGGGAACCCTCTCTGCAATTGATTCACTACATTCGGGCAAAAATGTAATGGCCCTTGCTTACTTCTTACTGCATTTGGGCTTTGCAGCACGTCGCTAGGCGAGGACGCCCCAAAGCAATGCTCATAATTTTGTAATCCATGTTGTAGAAATCCGACGAAGTTTTATGCTGGCTGTTGGAAGCCTAACACAACCCTCCTCCTTTATCCGAGCTTGGGACCAGCAATGCAAGGGTGATCCCTTACATGGGCGGAGTTCATATATATATATATATATATATATATATATATATATATATATATATATATATATATATATATATATATATATATATATATACTGCATTCGGGCTCTGCAGCACGTCGCTAGGTGGGGACGCCCCAAAGCAATGCTCATAATTTTTGTAATCCATGTTGTAGAAATCCGACGAAGTTTTACGCTAGCTGTCGGAAGCCTAACACAACCCTCCTCCTTTATCCGGGCTTGGGACCGGCAATGCAAGGGTGATCCCTTACATGGGCGGAGTTCAGATATATATGTGTATATACACATATGTATGTGTATATACACATATATATATATATATGTATATATATATATGTATATATATATATATATGTATATATATATATATGTATATATATATATATGTATATATATATATGTATATATATATATATATATATATATATATATATATATATATATATATATATATATATATATATATGTAACACAACCCTCCTCCTTTATCTGGGCTTGGGACCGGCAATGCAAGGGTGATCCTTACATGGGCGGAGTTCAGATATTATATATATATATATATATATATATATATATATATATATATATATATATATATATATATATATATGACCGGCAATGCAAGGGTGATCTCTTACATGGGCGGAGTTCAGATATATACATATATATATATGTAACACAACCCTCCTCCTTTATCCGGGCTTGGGACCGGCAATGCAAGGGTGATCCCTTACATGAGCGGAGTTCAGATATATATATATATATATATATATATATATATATATATATATATATATATATATATATATATATATATATATATATATGACCGGCAATGCAAGGGTGATCCCTTACATGGGCGGAGTTCAGATATATACATATATATATATATATGTATATATATACATATATATATATATATATGTATATATATATATATATATATATATATATATATATATATGTAACACAACCCTCCTCCTTTATCCGGGCTTGGGACCGGCAATGCAAGGGTGATCCCTTACATGGGCGGAGTTCAGATATATATATATATATATATGTATATATATATGTATATATATATATATATGTATATATATATGTATATGTATATATATATGTATATATATATATATGTATATATACGTATATTTATATATATGTATATATACGTATTTTAGTTAAGACTTGGCCATGGTCTTACCCGAACCCGAACCACGGCCACTTCCCCTAAAGCCACATTGCTTTGAATCGCATAGACATCTAACCTCAAACTTAAATCAATCAAAATGCAAACTCTCTCTCTCTCTCTCTTGATCTGAATAGGTATAAAAATTCATGCCTGGATGAAAAATAAGACCAAGAAAACTAAAACTTTTTTTAATACAATAGGAAGGTCGAAAGCCAGACCGCACACCCGGGTACCGAACTCATCACCTTCAAGTTGTGACTCAACCCCTGACCAGGTGAAGTGTTGCTCATTCTGTATCGTATCCTTAACCACTTTACTCAGCGGCTACATTGAAGGAACCTTGTTATAGCTCTGCTTAACCCAGCTCGCTTGCCACCTAAAAGGAAAACCAGTAATGAAAGGAAAGAAGCCGTTGCGCATCAGCTCAGCTGGTGCGCACCAATTCAGACCAATAATGTTGAGGTGCAATGTGAATCATTTCTAGTGTTTACTGTCGAGAATGAACGGATAACTAGTGGTCTGCCAGAAGCCGAATTCGACTAACTGTAGTTTGAAAGATAGAAAAGGCCTCAGACTTGATAAGAAGATTTAAGCGGCGGGAGGGTGGCAGTGAGAACTGGGTGCGCATGAAACTTGGTGCACATGGTGCACATCTCTTTATCCCAATGCAACAGAAGGTGTTCTACAGGACAATGTTCAAAGTTTCTATCACCAACAGCAATGGCGTTAGAATGTTCTACCGTTGAGCTAACGCTCTTGGTGCAACTTTTGATAAGTTAATGACAACCTCTGAATCTATTGGAATGTGTTCATCTGGAGAGCTAAAAAGTTCTTACAAATTGTGTAAAGTCCCCGTTCATCAAGTGTCATCGAGTTGATTCTCATATCATAATCGGCATCACATAAGACAAAGTTCATATTCAAGAAATTTGGATCGCAAATGGCTGATGATTCACTCGGGTTATGACTTAATTTATTTAAACATTTAAGAAGATGCAATATATTGATTAGTAATTCTGAATATTTGCCGTAATATATTTTTCTCTATTATTATTGAAGGTAGATATACCTATGAAAGTGACGTAGGAATATATTCCATTAGAATATACTCTTATATTATTCGGTAGATATGATATATAAAGGTTACTTAGGAAAGAATATATATAGAGAGAGGGAGAGAGAGAGAGAGATTAAATATTCTCAAAGATATTAGCTGGTCGATCTTGAAGATCAACAGTTCGAATCTTTGAGTCAAAAAAACAACTTGTATTGGGTGTATTTATGGCACTGGTAGAAGTACAAATGTATTTTTTGTTTTTGAGATTTAAATTTCAATGACCAATCTCATTGATCATACAATTGAGATTTAAAAGCATGAACTATGCTCTCCATATATATATATATGATATGGGCCGGCTCAACCTAGCCCGTGGCACTTCATGACTAGCCAAATAATGGCCCAGCACGGCCCTGTCCATGTTTTCTTGGCCCACCAGGCCTAGGGTCGGGTCCTGGAAGGCTGGCTCGGATTGACACCTTTGGAACTGGCCATAACACGGGCATCAACTCACATCTCCATCGAGTATTCAGGTGCGAGGGCGAGTTGGATACCCTCTCCCAAAATCTTAAAAGTGAAAAGAAAAAAATGAACACTAGCAGCCCGAATTCTCTCAAAATCTTTTCTTTTCTTTTGGTTTCAATTTTATATTGGGCAGTAGAGGTTAGGCCAAACCTTACCATTTGAATCCACTAACATGCAGTGGGAGGGCTAAATTTATATTTCAATTTTAAAATAACACCTTACAAGAGAAAATTATTTAAAGTGATTTGAACATGAAGGAAGTTTTGGTAAAAAGTATGAAAAACTAGATTATAAAAATATTAAAAGAACAAGAAAAAAATCAGAAAGAAAACAATAAAGAATGACTTTGTTTATGTTGAGTTAACTGTGAGCATGATACATGATCGAGTAGAACCCATTACGACAAAAAACTTAGTTATTATTTTTGTTATTGAAGTTTACACAAACATTTTCAATTTAACCTTTCAAATGGAACACAATATAAACAAATTGATTGATGGTTGTTTTTAGAACAAAACAACTGTCCCTCGTCACAATAGTCTATCTGGTTTTTAATGCATGGTTGATTTTCAGATCTCGTCAAACTATTTTAGTGCCCTGTAAAATAATGTGCGTATGTATATATGTAGGTGTATTGCAAAATAATGTGTGTATTGCAGTTTCAGCTCCCGCTTTCGTGAAGTAGAAGGTCTATTGGAGAGACCTTTGGGTGGCAATAAATAAAGGTGGTGCAGCCCATGAACAAATTGGTGACATAATCCCAGCTATCAGCCACCTTCCTCTACTTCTTTCACTTGTTGATGTCAATGATGGTCGTGCATGTGTATATAATACATATAAACATAAATATCGAGAGAGAGAAAGAGAGAGAATATCTTGTGTATATATATATATATAAAAAGATGATAAATGTGTACACCTCAAATCCATTCAAAGATCTCCAACATCAATGATAAACAGTACATAAGCTTGATCTCCAACATCAATGATAAACAGTACATAAGCTTGATCTCCAACATCAATGATAAACAGTACATAAGCTTTGTATGTTTGCATTAGATGTTTTTTTATTTTATCACTCAAATTATTTATCTCAAAGACGGTTACAATGATAAAGTGAATTTGAGCATGTATAAATATGTGCATGAAATATATATATATATATATATATATATATATATATATATATATATATATATATATATATATATATATATATATATATATATATATAGAGAGAGAGAGAGAGAGAGAGAGAGAGAGAGAGAGAGATAGAGAGAAACTGACTGACTGACTGACTGAATAAACCGATTGTAAGTAGAGCTATGTAAATTGTGTTTGACGGTTCATTTCAAAGAGATGGATGGATGGTCACATTCAAATGGTACACCTACTTAGAAAGTACCTACAGTGGATGGATGGATGGTCTAACTTAAGTTACATTTTCATTTTCTTAACAAAAGAAAAAAATAACTTTTACTGTCTCAAATATAAATTATTCATCTCAGTGGCATTATCGTAAAAGAAGCCAAGAGATAAAAAAACAATTACAGTGACACTTTTTTAAGGATCAAGGAAAAGAAATAAATATGCATTTGACAAATAGGTTAGGGTAATTATGAATAACCTTTTATTAGAATATTATATTGAATAATCTTTGGGGATTCCGTCAATTATAACTAGAAAAGAGACGGTGGTTAAACTAATCACAAGAAAACTGAGTTCATCAAAATAAAAAATATATTTCAAATAATATAAATCTCCATAACGCAATCTCCTCATATTTTATTGCTTACTGGTCACCAACTAGTTAATGGGTCACGTCACTTTGAAATAGCTGATGTCAAAGCCAGTGGCGGATCTACATAGAAGGATAGAGCGGCAGATGCTTCTCCAGAAAATTTGATATTTTACTGTAAAAACTACATTTTATAGTTGAATACATTATTGAGATTCATGTTTGGCTCCTCTTAACACCATGAAATACATATTTCGCCTTCCTAACGCTATTTTCTAGATGCACTACTCGTCAAAGCACAATATAAACCGATAGGAATGCATGGCCACCAAATATGGCATATAAAATTATATCAAAATGATGCAGCTGCCATCGGTGGACTTGGACTGGAATGTGCTGGCCCATGTGTATAAACTTGCTTCGTTGTATAAGCCATGGAAGGCACTTGAGAGCCAAAGGTAACGGGTCTGCACCATTGGGATTCACACTCTAGCACGATAGTAAGGTGAAGATTTATATAACGCAAGATGATGTATTTACAATATTTTTTCCAAAACAACAACCAACTTGCTGAAGAAAGTCTTCACTTGGGAATATCTATATAAAGAGGAATCACGCATTACAACCCTGCGGTCTCCCTTTCGGCCGTTGCTGACATAAGGGTTATCAACAGTGGCAGATCTAAAAACTCTTTTAAGGTGGGGCGGACTATCCCTCGAATGGTTTTGAATGAGAGAACTATGTATTACGTTTCATGGATACAGGCTTTAAGTTGATTTTTTGAGTTTCCGATGGAGTGGACGTCCCCACCTCTGCTCAATGTAGATCTACCATTCGTTATCAACATAAAGATGCATTACTGTGTGCATGTCTCTCTCTCCTCCTCTCTCTCTCAATATATATATAAATAATATATATATATATATATATATATATATATATATATATATATATATATATATATATTAGAGAAAGAAAGAGAGTTTTAAATGCATACTATGTTTTGATGTTTAATAGTATATAAACATATTCATCATCCAATGTTTGAGATTAATGGTTGAGGTGGTCATAAAATAAAAGCATTTAACGTATATAATATATTTTTAATTTAAATATTTATCATTGATCATGTCAATCAAATAATAAAGATATTTATGCACCAAAAACAATATGCATTGAGAACTACCTCTCTCTCTATATATATTTTTATTTATTACACACACCGATACTGCACATTCTTGGAGACTTATAGAAAAGTGAAAACACGGTTGTCATGCTTTCATCCTTTTCACTTCTTTAAATTCCTTGCAAAATTTATAAATAACACTTTGCCTGTAGTTTTGAATGGTTGTGTAAGTATACAATGTTAAGAGTATTTAAAATATCCTTTATGGGTTTCATTCAGTTTGTTTAAGTTTTGATTTGACAAAATGCTTATTTCGCTCGATTTCTTCACACACACACACACACACACACACATATATATATATGTATGTATGTGTATATATATATAGGCCCCACCTGAAGATGTGGGAAATAAGAACTATGGTCACAGTCCTAAGAAATACACTCAGAATTTTAGCACTTCTCAACTTGTTACGAATTATCCAAAACAGTGTTCACATTTCTTTCCCATTTGTCACTTTTGTTCCATCTCCTTCGATAAGCTCCATGGCCATCTATGTTGTTTCAAACCTTTGAGAAGGGTGTCACCTCTGTGCAGTGCCCTAGCGTTCATAGAAAAAAGTTACTTTTAATACCAATAAGGATGATTTCAAGAACAAATTTGATCAGATTTAATTCATTTTTTAACTGCATTTAACAAATATAATTGAGTTTTGGGATGCTATACAAATTCAATTCCCTATTCGAGTTGGGTTCATTTAGGTTCGTATGAGTTCGATTTTGATAGAAGCTTAAATGAGCTAAAGCTCGAGCCCAGTTGTGGTAGCTTGGTTATTTGAACACCCATAGACCTCGTGCATTAAATTTAAGAGGTTTGACAGTCTGATTTAGGGAGTTGCTTAAAAGATGTAAAGAATGTTAGTGACACCTTTCCTTTCTTAATAAAATGTCGAGGCCAAAGTCAGGTATGCATGGCTCAGTATGGAATCAATGATCTTGATCTTGTGAGTCGAGTTAATTCCGTGCAAGGTGAGCTAACTTTATGAGTGCTTCTTGCCCAGTTTTTATTAGTGCAGACAGTCAGTTGTGTCCCAAATTTGAGCAAACACAGGTGTAGACATGACTTGTTAATTGAGGATAGTATATAGAATATAGCAAAAGGTATGGGTGTGTATATATTGAAATTTTTATGAGTAGGGGAAAAGTTAAATGTGTGACAAAGTTGAGTATTTACGTTTCTCTATCTCTTTTTATATATATAACATATATGTATATATGTGCACATATATATATATGCACACTTTTAACTTTGCATACAATTTACTTTATCCTTACTCAAAAAAGTTATTATATATGTCATTGGTTGGAGAGACAACCAAGCTTCTTTGTCATATACGCTCTGTTTTTGCTCTTAACTTTTACTAAAATGCTAATAGAGTTCGTGTATTTTAGAGCAATCAGAGTTGATTGTTAAGAAAAAATTTGTAGGCTTCGTTCTTGAGTATATATATAGAGAGAGTCTATTTAAGAAACTTAAAAAAAATAAAGAACTAGGACAAATTCACTGTTCAATGTTTGAGGTGATAAAATGTAATGTGTTAAATTTAACATATAACAAATATTTATTTTATAATTTAAATCTCTGTTGCTAATTAAAGATAAATGGTTGAGATGTGTTTGAATTTGTTAGCAATATATATCAATATTTTTCTCTTTCTTTCTTTTTTCTCTCTCTATTGTATGCTTGCTCATTTCTTATTATTCAACCTAACTCCACGAGTAACAGGTGGCATTAGACCATCAACTTAAACAACATATATTAGTAGCTCGGAATCTTCTAAGCAAATCTACCAACATTATTCTTTTAGCTACTTAGCGTGAGCTATCCGATTTCTCCTTCTTTTATGTGCATCGGTCCTGCTTGTTCTTTAATCAAACCCAAATTAATATTTCCAATGCAAACAACGTATCGCATTCAGATTCCACGTCGCTATAATAAATCATATTGTTATGAGAAATGTGACTCATATAGTATTATGCAAGCGACGTGTCCCTCTCAAATTCTACATCACCCATACGAAAGGATTTTCTTGTGATACATATGATTATAATATTATGTATATATCAATCAACTATCATAAGCACTGTCACCTAGAGAGAGAGAGAGAGAATGGGCTGGACGAGTCATATTCCTGTGATTGATCTTAGGGAAGAGAGAGGGAGGTTGGTGGAGGGGACAGAGGCATGGCAGGCCATGTGCGGGAAGATAAGAGAGGCCGGCGAGAAATATGGTTGCTTTCAGGTAGTCGTGGACGGCGACGACGAGAGTGGGAGTTGGCCGGCGGGGAAACGAGCCGTGGAAGAAGTCGTCGGCGCTGCCAGGGAGGTGTTCGCGCTCCCCACCGACACAAAGCGGAGGAACGCTTCGCCGAAGCCTTACTTTGGTTATCAAGAGCCTTGCGAAGTCGTCCCACTGTACGAAAGCCTCGGAATCGAAGACGCCGATCGTCGACGAGGTGCTGAAACCTTCACCCGCCTCATGTGGCCCGACGGCAACCACCGTTTCTGGTATTCATCCACCCTAATCCACTTCTTGTTTCTATATCTTGTGACTCCCCTGTCACTAAAAAGGCCAAGCGTCAGTAAATGTATCTTGCTGGTAAAGAGCCGAGCAAACTGTCCGATGCTCCTCCTCCCCCCATCTTTCTTTACGAACAAACGTCTCTCTTTGAACGTTTTATGAACCAGTTGACAAATGAGCCCAGATGAACCAAGCTGAAAGAGATTAATACCCCAAACATGGCGGTGTTCCTCTGTTTACGTTAGTCACTTAAGAGTGTTGCAGAGAAAGCAATAGGTCACTTTACTCTTAGGAGTCGTTCATCAAGTTGGGTCATGAGTATGATCCCCGGGGAGTGTATCTGGCTTTGCCCACCCCTTTACTTGGAAACAAAAAAAAAGTCATTCTTTCAACAACAGTTTGAAAAAGAATGATCCTTCACTACCTGAAATACCCTAATACGCTGCTTTCCCTTGTAAGCTTTCGAGGTAAAAGTATTATTGACATTTAATCAATGAATCTTAGAGAGTCAAACCATGGTTATATTATCGAAGGGTGGCAAAAGACATAAAATAGCTAAAATGCCATATATATATATATATAAGGGAGAGAACGACCTTCATCTCTCATAAAGGGTTATTCGAACCATTTTTAACCATCAATATACATCGGAGACTATTGCGTATTGCTGTGAAATTTATGAGTTTTTGAAAAAAACGTACGAGGCACTCTTGCTTAAAAGGTGAACATGAGTATACTCTTAGCTAAAAGATGAACTTCTTACTAAAAGATGGAGATGGAAGATATTTTTTTTTAAAAGATGAACGTGAATATACTCTTACCTAAAAGAAGAAGAGTATATAAATCCAATCAATCTCTCTCTTTTATATATTCAACATTGTATGCGTGGGGTTGCGTGCGCTTTTTAAAAAGTACGCATGGCAGTCTGGTTACCGTTAATCCATGTAACAGAGGACAGGGCCCTCGTAAAAAGATATCTCGTGAGACATCATAAGTTCGGGTAGAGATATGGACGCGTCTCCCCCAATGAGGAGAAGTACAAGAAGAAGATAAAAAGATAAGACGGCCTGCTTTCCACAAAATAGACTTGACTTGGCATCCCTCTACTGTGTACATAGAAAGTGGTCTTTGCTGCAATATTGGAAAGTAAGTCTTTCGTAAAACGTGCATCATGAGAGAGAGAAAGAGATAGTCCGAGCTAGCTTTAACCACTATCGGGCAACCATTAGACCCAACAGAATCAGCTAGCTGCTTCCAACTATTGCTTCTACGTCAAATGTGGTGGTAGTTGGATGGTTTAATCGAGAGACAGATAGTCAACACTATCCAGCAACCATTAGACCGGACAAAAACGGCTAGCTGCTTTCCCTACTGCTTCTATGTAAGCAAATTATTGGTTCTAGCTAGTTTCAACTATTGCTTGTTGGATAGTTTAAAATATATATATATATATATATATATATATATATATATATATATATATATATATATAGGGAGAGAGAAAGAGAGACATAGTGAAAGTTAATGCAACCCTTCTCTTTTATTACGGCTTGATACCAGTTAATGTAACCCTTCTCTTTTATCCCGGCTTGATACCAGTTATGCAAGAGTGATTCTCTATATTGGCTGAGTTAAGCAAGGTCTTTAAATAAAAAAGTAAAAAGTCAGATGTACAATAAATGCACTTAAAAAAAGTAACATATTCTTTTACTTTTAAAATTTTAATTTTAATCATCGATAAGTTGAACTCATGTCTCTCTCTCTTTATATATATATATATACATACATACATATATATACATACATATATACACATACATATATATATATATATATATATATATATATATATATATATATATATATATATATATATATATATATATATATGATTGGACCTCCTCATTAGATAGCATGATTATAATTTTAAATTTTTTAAAGCCATTGAAAAGTAAAAAAATATTTTTTTTATACTTGTACCACAAAAAAAGATATAAAAAAAAGGATATAAATGGATAGGCGTTGGTGTGGATAGAATCCAAAATCTCTCTCTCTAGCATGTCAATTTAGGACTTCTTTTTAAGAATTTTAGCCATTCTATAGCTTGGAGAGCTCTAGCTCTTTGTGGTATTTCCTTCATATTTATGGTTTTATTTATTAAAATAATTTTGAGGGTGTCATGCCTCCTGGAGAAGGGAAAGCCAGGATCCTTTCTCTCCTTGTGATCCAATGACCAATACGTACCCTCTCTAACTTTTGGCCATGCACATAAAGTATTTTGTTTTGGCATGCTCAGGTTGACAGATCCCTACAGATGCGGTCCCTTCCAGGATCGAACTTGTGACCTTTTCCTTGAAGGTTTCGTTAAGTCGACCTTGCTAGCGACCGAGAGTGTTGCAACTCCTTGACCATGCCCTTTCTTTGTGCCCTGGGAAGGCCCAAGGCAAATGCATTCCCCGGGCATCGAACTCAGGACCTTCAACTTGTGAGTTAACCACTGCGAGTGTCATTGTGCAACTATGACTTCTTTTTGTTGCTACTAGAAGGCTAGAGTTTGTCTGATCCTTCGTACTGAAATTTGCAAAGCAAATTCTATTACCTAAAAGGTCGCATGCCTCATTTGCTGATTTCTAATTGTTTAGGTCTTTAAGATCATAAACATTAAAGGACCTAAAATTTGTTTTAAAATGGGACCAAAAGCACACCGACTTTTTAACTGAAGGACCCTGTTATGATATATACATATATGTATATGTATATCTATATATATAGAGAGAGAGAGATTGACCGAAAGAGGTAGTGTTAAATATATAATATTCTTGAGTGCATACAAAACACTTAAACATTTCCGTCGTTGATCAATTGTAAAGATTTGAATGACTTTGCATGTAATGCACAAAAAGTATAAATTACAAAAAGTTCGATGAGATAGTTAATGGTTGGACGGTGAAAATGTTTATATATTTTAAACCTCATCTTTCATCACAGTTAATGGTTGAATGGTGAAAATGTTTAAACATTTTTATGTAAAACTTATATACATGTATAGAGAGAGACGATAGTCTATGTACACAATCATTCATTCTTAAATCCACTTAAACATTTCCATTCATCAATCAAACAAATCCATGGTAGAAAACTAATCAATAGTAGAAACTTGAATTTAAAATACATTTAATGTATCATGTAAAAGCATCATGATATTTTTTATTTTTAAGTTCAATTCTTCACTATTGATCATATGTTTAAGATTAATGCGTCTATGTGATTGCCACATTCTTTCTCTCTATATATATATTTATATATAGAAAGAGAGTGTGTGAGAGAGAGAGAGATTGTCGTGCCTTTGTGCTCATGATTTTGGGAGTTGCTCTCTCTCATACTCGTACGCGCGGCCACCTGACACCCTCGTTACCTGCACGGGTATGACACAGATCCCAGGTCCCCTTTTCTCCCTTCTTCTCCTTCTTGAAAGAAAATTTGGATCAAGAGATGGAGACCCCAATATGTAGCATATATCTCCAGATACACAAATTGACTGCATGTTTCTTATCATCTGAAATTATCTTTACATTCTTGTTAGTGACATTGTCAACTCCATTGGGGAAGGGATGTGGAAACTGGAGAACCTTATCAGAAGAATGATCTTTAGCAGCTATGGCGTGGGTGGCCAAGTAGAGTCTCATATTGATGAGAGCAAATGTGTACTGCGGCTAAACAAATATGCTGCACCTGGTCCTGATCATGGCGCCCACTCGGTTCTTGGTCTTGTCGCTCACACTGATAAGAGCATCCTTACCATCTTGTCCCAGCATGAGGTAGAGGGCCTTGAGGTCCAATCAAAAGGAGGCGGAGATTGGGTTCGTGTTCCGGTTTTACCATCTGCACTGGTTGTATTTATCGGCGACGTTCTCATGGTAACTCTCCTTTTTCGTTCTCTTCTGTGTTTTTCTCTTATGAAGTAGACCTCCACAATCCCGAGGTCAAGGGGTGTTTGATTATGAGGCCTTAGACTATGGAATTACTTTTTTAATTTTTAATTATCGTGTAATAATTCACTTTTTACTCGATAAACAATTCACCCTTGGCACCATGTTATTAGAACTGAAGTTCCAATACTGTAACCCTGGCCTCACAATCAAACACCGAACAAAAGATCCCAAGTGGTTTGATTATAGCAGCATCTGCCCACTATGGGTTTAAAGCTCTCCCAGCACTGGTCAACTTCATTCTTAAGACTTGAACTTAAGGGGAGCAAATGCTTAACCATCATTGTTTTTTCATACGCTTCTTTAATGTGCATTATTTTGGCTATTAGTGTTAGTATTTCGAGGCATATAAACGTATTACATCCATATATTAGAAAAGAAACAATTTAACATATACTTGTTTGATTTCCAAGTTAAACGCTAATACAACACACGATAAAGAACAATAATGATTCAAAATTTCACAGTGGACACCATGTCGGGTATTGATGATGATGATGATGATAGACGAATTTAAATTGCTTCAACTAGGAGTTTCAGCAGTGCCAAATGGAATCACGCATGGACGAATTGGAATTACCATTTAGGAGGCAAAATTATAAGGGATTGTAATTAGATGCTTTTGGTTGATTAATGGAAGGAATACATAGGCCTTGAAATGCTTTGAATTCAAGGCATGGGCATGAGGTCATTTAGATGGTGGAGTATGAAAATAGCAGATGATCTGCATTACAGCCAGGTGAGGCTTATGCCACACCCAAATTTTTCAAAGAGAAACGGGAGTATAGCCCACAATTAAAGCCGTGGATCATCTCTGAGCATGCCACAACTTTTCCTGACCCTGAAAATTTTTGTTAGTAAAAGAATATGGATCCACTCACTAGTAGAAAAATGAGCATTGGCGATGGTCTTTAAAAACCATGCAGAATTTTCTATACAATGTCGCACCACCTCGTCGGATTTTACGACGTTGCATCACCCAATTCTCTGTTGATAATAATGCACCACCATCTAGAGTTTTAACAAAATTGCACCACCATACAGTTTCTATTCTTTGACAGATATCCCCAACGATTTTTCAATTCATCACTGGTAAAAAAAATTGTGGGAAATGCAAGGGATTATAATGTTGTCGGAGAATGTAAGGAAATCTACTATAAGATAAAGGATGTTGTGGGGAATGCAAAGGGATTATAATGTTTTAGAAGAATGTAAAGAAAACTACTATAAGATAAAGGATAAAACAAAGGTCAATGCATATGATTGACACTTGACACTGTCAGTGAGTGAATATGTATAAAGTGTTCACCCACATCCAACGTCAGGATTTTTGCAGCTATTATCCGGTCAACGTAGATTACCTGTAGAGGGTGAGAAATCCGTCGTGCCTTCGGTTTGGCATATAATTTGGCCGACGAGAAAGTGATCGCGAATAGAAAAAAATTGTCACTCCACTACATTTTAACACGAGAGAATTATCTTTTTCCTCTTTTGTATGCATCTCATATCCTTGGCTAATTTCATTTCTTATGTATAAATGTGAGCTGCTGCATGGCATAGGCATGGAGTAATGGATGGCTTCATGCTTCAAAGCATCGTGTGATGATGTCTGGCAAGAGAGAGAGGTTTTCCTTTGCTTTATTCTCCATACTGAAGGAAGGAGCAATAGTCAAGGTACCCGAGCTGCTTGTAGATGATGAGCATCCATTGCTCTTCAAGCCATTCAATTACATGGACTATATTGAATACTTCCGCACTGATGCTCAGTGCTCGGAATTCGCTCTGCAAATGTTCGCTGGGTTGCAGCCCTGAAAGATGATATATACATATATATATATATATATATATATATATATATATATATATATATATATATATATATATATATATATATATATCAAATGGATGCTTTCACCAAATACTTGTTTGGGTAGATAACCAAACAAAACTCTTGCTTCCTCAAGCTAGTCACTCAATTAAATAGCGTGCACAATGTTTTGTAATCTGCTAGACCAAAGACTCTTTCATATGATTGTTCGATAATATGTGATTAATTATGTACTTAATGATAATTTTGGAGTTATATACATTTTCGTGTGATTACATATGCATATTCGAGTTCAAACCGGGTCCACTCACAAGGCTCGAAATCAAGACCTTTGCTCATGGGAGGAAGTGCTGATGAACCACTTGAAGCAGCCAATACTTCTCACAATCTTTTATGTGTGGCTACTTAAGAGAATAGCGGACCGATAATAAGATGAACAATTTGGGAAAAGCTGGTGAAATAAATGTGATATAGACATGCCTGGGGTTGATGGCATCCCTCAAGAGTTTCAAAAGTTGTTTTAAGTAAAAAATTGTTCTAAACAAATTAATTTCTTATAAGAAACATAATCAATCTCATTATAAGAGTTGACTGACCTTTAGACATGGTTGATTTGGAATCACACCAACCAACTTTTTCTCTAATAACCAGATTTAAGATTCTCTTTACAGCCACACATCTATCTTATGACTGTCTTGTAAACATGATCACAAGACTTCTCCATTATATATATATATATATATATATATATATATATATATATATATATATATATATATATATATATATATATATATATATGAGCAACCTTTAGGTGCTTTATGCCCAGTAACATAGATCCAATGGAATGTGAAGGAACTATAAAATCCAGCAGACACGATTCATGACATAGTGCAATAATCTTGCATGTGCTCACATGACCCTTAGATTTTCAGGTTACATTATATCTTTACATTAACATATTCGTTATATATATACATATATATATGATTCTTTCTTCTTGTCAACTGCTTTCTAATCTCTCTTAAAAAATTCAGTTACGTACTCACAAGGGTTTTGTCTTCGGCAACAATTGGATGGTAGCAGATTCGTACCTAGAAAAAAATTCTCCAGACAGAGAAAGTTCATCTGGCCGGTGAATTTTGAATTCATGTGAGGTGGTTCATATTGGAAAATAAAATCTTATGATGGGATAGACTGTATACCAAACAAGTCCATTACAATATTATATGGAAGACAAGCTGAAGCAAATAGTAGTACAAAAGGATCGAGTCTTTTCCATGGGCAAACATATTGTTTCCCCTTTCCAAGGCAAAGTAGGCCGGTGGCATGGTCCCTCTACTACTTGAGGGGGTGTGTGTGCATCATAAAATAAAATAAAAAATAAAAGGTCGTAATAATATGGTTCAAAGTCGCAAGGCGGCATGATCCCTCTACTACTTGAGAGGTGCGTGTATATATAATAAAATAAAATAAAATAAAAAATAAAAGGTCGTAACAGTATTGTTCAAAGTCACTCCGTGTCATGATCCCTCTTCTACTCGAGAGGTGTGTATATATATGTATAAAAGGTCGTAATAATATGGGAAACCTTTTATCTGGTTAAATTCTAATATACTAACACAAAGTTTATAAGAAATCAACATTTTTAGGTTAGACGAAATTAGTGTTACAGCAGTAACTTGATTCCAAAAGTCCATACCAATTAAAAACAAAGTTGACCACTTATATATATATATATATATATATATATATATATATATATATATAGAGAGAGAGAGAGAGAGAGAGAGAGAGAGAGAGAGAGACACTCACGTAAGGCAGCCACTTCACTTCTCCCATCAATAGGTATTCCTGGCCAGTTCCGGTTTGCCTGAAACCAAGAAACAAAACCTAACTCGGATCGGACTGGTTTCAGTTTAGGTCCTAAACCTTTTAGAATAAAAAAATATTAAAAACTATAAAACCAGCCATTCCAAACAATCAGTTCTTGTTCTAACACGGTTCCTCAGCCTGGTCTGGCTCCAGCGGTTCCTGGCCTGGCTCGGTTCCAGTTGGAACCGCTCAACCGGTTCAGAATGGGCCATGTCTAGGTATGCCACTGGCCGCTGGGCAGATCAATACCACTTACAACCAACATATGAATCTGGTGGTGGATGGTGGACCTACATTAGGGCGAGGCGGGGAATTTGCTTTGCCCAAATTTAGAAAAATTAATAGAAAGTATATCGTCGGGGAAATATGCGGTCCACAATTCATCGTCTGCCCCACCCTAAAAAGTTCTCGTGAACTATTCGATCGACTTATTATAAGAGGTTTGTCTAGATCCACCACTGTCCCTACCACCATGCAAGCAGCTTGTGAGCCCATGCACTCCACGACCTTTTGTTCTCCATTCGATTAATGACAGCAAAAAGGATGAAGATTGAACCCTTTCATGCATGGTGTGCATGCTAGAGAATCAAGCCTTCCATGTAGAAGCCAAACCAATTGATGCCTCAGCACGACAATTCCAAAGAATGTAGGGCCCAAGCGGTAGCGTATCTAGAAATTGTTTTAGGGTCGGGTGAATAAACCCTCGAATGGCTTAGGGTGGGGTGAACCATGTATTTAGCCCATGGATCTTACCCTGGGCTATAAGCTTTAAGTTGATTTTCCAAATTTTGTGTAGGGCAGATGCCCCACCTCGGTTCAATGTAGACCTACCACTGTTCCCAAGTATATATTTACAGCAACTCATTGTTCTTCCACATATTTTTCTCCATGGATGAAATCCAGCTTTCTTTATAAAACAACCTCGAGTTATATTAATAAGACCCTACCAAATCCTGGGTAAATTGGACTTTTTATGACCAATGATCGAACAATTTGCCGCCGTAATATATCGAAAAGCAATTAGGAGGATTCAATCGTCGGAAATATAAAAGCAGCTGCCAAAACTAATGTCTGCATGCTTTATCGATTATTTCCGATGGTTCAGTAAACCGTCAGTAATGGTTGGATAATTGGATAATTTTTCAGACGGTTTTAAGTCTCAAACCCGGATTTATACTAGTGCAAGCCCCACATTGGTGATGCGTCTGATCCAAATGCAATACTTCCCACATACTAAAAGACAATGAGTGTGGAATAGGAGAAAACAGATCATATTCATCTTCAAAAATATGTATATATTAGCATCTACCAACTCATGACAGTCCTGTTCGTGTTTTTGTGCTGTGATGAAACAGGGCATGTCACAACATGAGAGAGAACAGTGCCTTGTTGTAGAGCTTGGCTTTGAGTTGTAGATAGTCCTGCCATCTAACGCCGCGGTAGAGAGGGGGCTTATCTTGGCTGAGGAGACTGGGGTGGGGGCAGATGTAACTTTCGGGCTTCGGGCCCCAAAAGTAGGCGAAAGAGAGCCGATGGTGAGCCCGGCTGACGAGCACCCGGTGCAACGGAGACGAGAACCGCGAGTTCGAAAGGATTTGAAGGAGGTCACCTATGTTTATGATCATAGCACCAGGGACAAGAGGGACTGTAACCCATAGCCCGGCTTTCGACATGATTTGAAGGCCTTGGCTAGTAGTCTGGTAGAGGAGGGTAAGCATAGACGAGTCGGTGTGTGCGGCTAGCCCCATGGCTCGGTTTGGCTGTGGGCACCTTGGGTAGGAGTTCAGCTGCAGGACCCCAAATGTGCTCCCGGAACCCTTATTAACCCATTTGACGTCTTCTTCAGTGAGTCCCAGTGATGAGAGTATCAGTTCCATCAATGTTCGTGCCAGGTGCTTCATTTCCTGCTCGTACTGTTCCACTATGGTGCTGATAGGAAAACAAAAGGAGAAGTTATTCATCTGCCAACCATCTTACCAACTTGGAGGGAAAAAAAAAGTTGGTGTAACGGCGGCAACATGATAATATATAATATATGTTTTTATATAGTTTTATATATAAAGACAAGCAGTGGTGGACCCAAAATGTTTTGGAGTGAAGTGTACTATTTCACATTCACAAAGTACTATTTTCCTATTTATAAAAACAAACGGAAAATTTTCAGATTTTAAATAAGACATGCGTCATCTCGCCCTAAAGTGAGTCCGCCACTGCATACACCCAATCCATGAATAAAGTAAAGGGCCATCTTCTGTTAAAATGTATTTGAAATAGTTAGTGATGAATCTAATATAGTAGAATTATGCATGTTGAGTGTAAAGCTATGTCGCACTAAGAGTATTAGCTCAACGGCAGGATGCTCTCACGCTGTTACTTTTGATGGGGAGTTCGACTCTCAGAGGGAGCATGTGCGGGTGGGTATGTGTGTTAGGCTTTGGCCTTCTCTTGTAACAAAAAACGAAAACAAAAAACAAGTTAAGTGTGCTCGGAATGAGAGCACCTTCATGTGCTCCTTGTGTTGCATGGATACCATGAAGCAGCAATAAAAAGATATCACACCAGAATTGGTTGTAATCGTTCGGCATAAGGCAGCGGGCATGCTCCAGCGGCGGTCCGGCAATGGTGAAGCCTTCATACCACATGTACTTGTTGAAGAATGACGATATACGAGGGAGCCCATAACCAGAAAGAGCATTGGCTTTGCGCAGGGTCTTGAGTTTCTGCTCCATAGGAAGCGAAAACAGGCGATGCCCCAGTGACTGAAGCTGGGTGAGAAGTCCAGAAGGAACACCATGGTTCACCACCTGGAATGCACCCCAAACCTCACATGCACGCAAGACTTGGTTCATGACATCGAACTTGGACCCAGATAAGTCGATCAAGGGCACCGACCAGTTCTGGCCTCCGGAGGTCAGTTCATCAATGTAGTCATCTAAGGTTGGCCATGCATGAGATTCTGGGACTCGGTTCATGGTGCTGAGGTCAACGAGGGGCGGGTGCAGGACAACATGGTGGTCTTTATGAACTTGGTTCAATGAAGGCATGGTGATCTATGGCTATTCTAATGGAGGCTCAAGAATGGCCTTGGAGTTTATTGAATATGATATTTCACACATTTATATAGAATATAATTGGTAAGCGAAGCGTCGTTTTCTTAGAATCTCACGATCACCTTGTGGATAAGTTAGATGAATCGAGTCATATGGATAGAAATGGACTAAAGATTGGGATCAAGAATATTGGATGTATACAAACAGATGGAATGCTGCCAACGAATTTAGTATGGTGAGTTTTGGAATGAGATACTGTAATTGAGAGGGGAAGAAACAAAAAGAATCAAGACGATGTTGCCACCCTTCTTGGCTGATCAATAAAGCAAGTGGGGGGATTTTATATATGTAACACTAGGTAGGGTAGGGTAGGGTAGGGTAGGGCAGGGTATTCGGCAATTCTGGAACTCTTATCAAAAGTTCTGTATGGAGCTACTTTTACAGGAAAAAAATTGCACTTGATATACATGTGTGTGTGAGTGTATGCGTGTGTACGCAAGGAGGGAGGGGGAACCGGGATATGTTCAGTGAGTTTCATGATGACTTGGTATGCACCAGTCCGTTTCATCACCTTCTGCAACTTGAACTGCCCACCCCACCCCACCCTCATTCTCCTGCGCCGATTTGTGACACCAAAGGCTGACCACAATACCATGGCCTTTCCCGATGCCTCTTGGCCCACCTTGGTGGTGGTGGCCATTACGGCCACTGCTTGCATCGTAAAGGAGGAGAGGAAGTAAATGAAGGTGGGTGAGGATGGTAAAAGGCGTTGGTGCACATAGAAATGCAAGCTCACAAACACAAGATGACCAAATTGGTTCAACCATTGCCCAACATATATATAATAGGGCAAGTTTGGTAAGGTCAAGAGCTTGGATAGTAGTGGCAGACCTAGAAAAATTTCTCCTGTCAGGTGAAATTCACTTGAGGAGAGGCAGTCATAAACTTACTTTTGTGCAAATAACCAGACTACATGTATTGATCATCTGGATTTTCCGGGAATTCGGGCGAGGCATCTGCCTCACCTCGCCCGTGAATAGGTCTGCCACTGTTGGATGCAGCATCCATGTTGTATACAACCCAAGGTTCAGTCCAGATCTAACTGTCGAAAAGCCTTGTGATTATTACTGTCATCAAATCAAACACGAATCACATGGCTCTAGCTTTATGGATCTTGACTTGATACTTGAGTTGGTAGATGCCAAGAAAGAAATGAACCGTGCAGAATTATTCTCTGACTAGATATTTGTGCATGTGCTAGTGTATATACAGAACCTTTTGATGAATTCAGTATAGAATTCCATGATTCCTTGTATTCCATACAATAAAGTAGGTCTCTCTTATTAATACTTTCTTAATGCAAGCTGGCTAACATCAAACAACAACTACAACAACATCTAAGCCTTTTCCCATACTAGACGGGGTCGGCTACATGGATTCTCTGTTTCCACAGATCCCTCTCGTGGGCCATGTTAGCAGTTAACTCGCAATAAGCTAGATCATTCTTTATTGTTTCTTTCCAACACTTTTGTGGTCGTCCTCTACCTCTTTTAATACTTTCCAAATTTAGTTTTTCTAACCTTCTTACAGGTTCTTCTTTTGATCTTCTTTCTATATGTCCAAACCATCTTAAACGATGTTCTCTCATTTTATCCTCTATTGGTGCCACTCCTAATTTGTTTCTAATAACCTCATTTTGTATACGGTCTTTTCTTGTATGACCACTCATCCATCTCAACATCTTCATTTCTGTCACAGACATCTTTTGTACATGTTGATGATTAACTCCCCAACACTCAGCACCATAAAACATGGCAGGCCTAATTGCTGCTCTATAATATTTACCTTTTAATTTTAATGGTATCTTCTTATCACAAAGAATACCTGATGCTCCTCTCCATTTTAACCAACCAGCATTAATTCTATACATAACATCTCCATCAATTCTTCCATCACTCTGAAAAATTGACCCTAGGTATTTAAAACTTTCCTTTTGGGGAATGCAATGTGTGTCAATTTTAATTTCTATGTCCTTTGAAGTAACCAAATGATCAAACTTACATTCCATATATTCTGTCTTTGTTCTACTAAGTCGGAGGCCTTTGCTTTCTAATGTTTCTCTCCATAGTTCCAATTTTCTATTAACTTTTTCCTTAGACTCCTCCACTAATACAATGTCATCTGCAAATAACATACACCAAGGTACTTCATCTTGAATATATTTTGTTAACTCATCCATCACCATTATAAATAAGTATGGACTTAAAGTTGATCCTTGATGTAACCCAATATTAACTTCAAAGAAGTCTGTCATTTCTTCATGAGTCCTCACACATGTTTTTGCACCATCATACATGTCTCTTATAAGGTTAATATATGTCAATGGGATACCTCTTTTTTCCAAAGTTCTCCAAAGAGCCTCCCTCGGTACCCTATCATAAGCTTTTTCTAGATCAATAAATATCATGTGAAGGTCTTTCTTTTTTTCTCTAAAATATTCCATAAGACGTCTCAAAAGGTGAATCGCTTCAATTGTAGATCTACCTGACATGAATCCAAATTGGTTCTCTGTTGTGCTTGATACTTGTCTTAACCTACGTTCGATAATTCTTTCTCATAATTTCATAGTATGACTCATTAACTTGATACCTCGATAATTCGCACAATTTTGAATGTCTCCCTTGTTCTTATATATGGATATAAGTGTACTTGCTCTCCATTCCTCGGGCATCTTTTGGTTTTTCCATATTTCATTAAATAGTCTTGTGAGCCAAGTGATTCCTATTTCTCCTAGTATTTTTCAAACTTCTATAGGAATATTATCTAGTCCTACCGATTTACCACCTTTCATATGTTTAAGAGCCTCTTTGACTTCATTCTTTTGAATACGTCGGTAGAAATTGTGGTTTATATACTTTTCTGACTTGGCTAAATCTCCTAAACTAATACTAACATTTCTATTTTCATTAAAAAGATTATAAAAATAGTTTTTCATCTATTACTTATATCATCATTTGCCACTAGAATTTTTTCATCCTCGTCTTTTATGCATCTAACATAATTAAGATCTTTAGTTTCCTTATCTCTAGCCCTAGCTATCCTAAAAATATCACTTTCACCCTCTTTTGAGTTGAGTTTTTTATATAAGTCCTCCCAAATCTTAGTTTTTGCTTCACTAACAGCCTTTTTCGCTTCCTTCTTTGCTTTCTTATAAGCTTCTAAAGTTTCACTAGTTTTCTTAGCATAATATAATTTGTAACATGCCCTCTTTGCCTTGATTTTATTTTGTACTACTTCACTCCACCACCAAGCTTCTTTTTGTGCCGGTACACCTCCCTTAGATACCCCTAACACATCTTTCGCCACTTTCTTAATACCGTATTGTAATTTCAAACATCTTCTTGAAGGACTTTCTATTTAAATATATCTTCTTTCTCGCTTTTGAGGTTCCACCATTTAGTCTGAATAGCTCGATGCACTCTTTTCTTCTTTGTCCATTTTTTTATTTGTAAATCCATAACTAAAAGTCGATGTTGGGTGGTTAAGCTTTCTCCTGGAATTACCTTACAATCTTTACAACACGCTCTATCTTTTTTTTTACAAATAAAGTAATCAATTTGTGTTTGTGATGAGCCACTCTTATAAGTAATTAAATGTTCATCTCGTTTTTTGAAGATTTTATTGACTATAAAGAGATCAAATGCCATAGCAAAATTTAAAATCTCCCTACCTTCCTCGTTTATATCCCCAAAACCAAAGTTTCTATGAATCCCTTGATATCCTAATGCCTCTTTACCGACATGTCCATTTAAATCTCCTCCTAAACAAATCATCTCCCTTTGTGGAATCTTTTGAAACACCTTATCTAACTCTTCCCAAAAAACTGTCTTTATACTATCCTCTAGTCTTACTTGGGGTGCGTAAGCACAAACTATATTCAAAACCTCTGCTCCTAACACTAATTTCAACGTCATGATTCAGTCACCATATCATTGTATGTCTACCACACTCTCCTTTAAATCTTTATTTATGATAATACCAACTCCGTTTCGAGCATTTTCTTTACCTGGGTACCATAATTTAAAACCCATATCCTCTATCTCCTTTGCTTTTTCTCCAACCCATTTTGTCTCTTGTAAACATAGAATATGACTCTTTCTCCGAATCATAGTATCTACCACCACCATTAGTCAAGATGGCTAACATGAACATGGAAAATGAGATAAAAGTTCTTCAGTTTTGGATTCACGGTATGGGATTAGGCAGATCCCCACCAGTTTAATCACAAGATTTTTGTAATAAGCTTCACGAGCAGTCTACTCTAGTGGTAACTCATAGCCCAGAGACATGTAGGGAAAATACCATCAATATCAGCAAAGTTTATGTGCTTGAAAAAAATGCTAAATAACAGGACTTTTCATGGAAGTCAGAATTTCTCTGCAAAGCACATTAGGTGCATGTTTGCATCATGGGTGCAGAACTGGCACTTTGGGTACCAGTTTCCCCCAACGCAAATGAGGAACTCAAACATCCAGGGAAATATACATATTTCCTTACTGTCATGGAACTCCATGAGCCAACCCATAGAATACCATACTTTCTAAGTTCTGAGAGTTCCACATAGTTCTGCAACACAAGCAAGGGCTTATGGTCTGTAACAGAAAATAGATAAATAGCAGCAACAGTGAGCTCACCAGGATATATTAATCACTGGAGGTGGGCTTGGAAGCAGTTACCATTTGTTGTCAGACACAGATAAAGACGAGCTAGTAAGGTAGATGACAGGAGTTAATGAAGAAACTATAATTGTCGACAAACTGGTTTGAATCCCCTAGGAGGTGAGCTTGGAGGCAGATACCTTTGTTTTCAGATACAGATTGAAAGGAGTTAAGCAAGGTAGATTATATGAGTTAATGAAGAAACCAGAACTGTTGACAAACTGGTTTGAATCCTCTTTTGCAGCCAACCAAATGATACCAAAGATTGTTCTGTGGAGCCTATGGATCTCTAATCTAATGACGGGTTATCCATGATTATTTTGAAAATTACTATAAGTATCACATAAAAAGTGGCACAAACCATTTTTAATTGGATTGTGATTCTCTCATGAGAATCAAAGATGCAACCAAGTGAGAGTGATTTGATTTTCAGATAATCCAAGAAACCGAATCACTAGCAAGGCTGTCGTCAATATTTTTTACCGTTAGATTCATTCAAGAATTCTCTTGCATGAGTTTGATTCAGGAGAGAAGAAAACATGCCCTAAAGATTGCTTCTATTACGAAGTTTGAGGATCAAGGTAAGGTGAATCCTTATACAGGAGAATGAGAAATATAAGTGCCTGCTCGATGATGAATGTGCGGATTTTGCTGTCTTCATGTGTCTGAATTGATCAACTCATTCAAACCATGTTGCTTTTGGCATAATTTAGTTCACGTTTCAAATGGAACATACAAACCCATATTTTTATATCGGAATTAACATTGCTAAACCTATGTCTTACCTTCATCTTTAAGGTCAGTTGCTTGTACCTGTTTCATGTCATTGACAGAAGAAACACATTGAACCCCTACGAACATAAATTGAAAAAGTCATAAACTTTAACGAACTAGAGTTGATTAGTAGCAGCAAGAGAAAGTCTACCGTGCATGTGGTACCAGGTAAAGGGCCACAGTCTGCCAAGGATGAAGGCTGTGCATCTTGGCCTTGCTTAGAAGCTAAGTAGTTCTGCCCACCTTGCAGATCATGTGAATGTTCGTTTCTAACCATAATGTCACTATCTGAAGATGGGTTACAAGGTTTGGTAAGTGGTTCAGACCTACTGCTTTTGGAAGAATATGTCGTGGACCATGAACGCCCACTGGATTCCGCCAAGGCCATTATGGCATCTGCCTGCAGAGATCAAGGAAAGAGATATCCTATAATTACAACGAGAATGTTAAGATAAACAATCATTTCCAGGTGACTTCGAAGCACAGGAATGTTAGGACCTGAGCTGCAAAAAAGCTGCATGCAACTTTTTCTGGTTAAGAACATAAAATCTATTCAACATTGTTTATTCACTAAAGCTCTACTCTTGGATCTAATCAATGTAACCAAAATGTAGTTAGTAACATCAAATTTGAGTTCGATGTGAGCCATGATAAATGTCATAAATAGTGTGCCATGTCATATGAATATCACAGTATCAGGCGCTGAATTGATTCACATTCAGGAACTCTGCATTTATTGATGTGCAAAAAAGAAACAATATACGAAAAAAGTATTTCAGATTCAACTTAGCTGAGAAGATGGCAAAGTGGCTGTCGGCTGTCTTTGTGCAATCACCGCCCCTGTTCTCTTTCTTTCTCATTAAAAAACGTCTTCTGCTGATAGGGTTTCACTCTCTTAAATATTAACAATACAATAAACTAATTTACTTAAATGTCATTAATGAGGCTTATTTAAAACTACCTATAAAAACATAAAGCAGAAGCTAAAAAGGATAAAACATAATTAACATAGATGAAGAATGATGTCTCATAACTGTCCCATTTGCATGTCGTCCACTCTCATCTCTTGGAGCATTTGACCTATTTATAAGCTTCAACACTCCCCCTCAAGTTGGGTGAAAGATGGATGTTACACCTAACTTTCTACATAATCTGATGAATAGATTTCTGTTAAACGCCTTAGTGAGCATATCAGCACATTGACTTCCTGACCTTACATGTTTTAGCTGAAATTCTTTAGTATTTATGTTGTCTCGTATAAAGTGATAATCGATTTCAATATATTTTGTTCTCTACTTTTCCATGATATTATATTACCTCCAATGATGGTTATATATCCCGTAGTTGATTTTCTATCTTCAGTAGAGCATGCCCAATCAGCATCAGTATAGACTTCAATTTTTGTATGATCATTGACCTTATATAATATTCTTTGTACAGGTGTTGCTTTTAAATATCTTAGTATATGAAAAACTGCATCCATATAGAACTTCGATGGTGACTGCATGAATCGATTGATGATGCTTACTACATATGCTATGTCTGGACGTTTGATAGTCAAATATATAAGTTTTTCAATAAGTTGCTGATATCTGGTTACATCCACTTTATCAGCACCATCATCCATTCACAACTTTTGATTATCATCCATGGGAGTATATATTGGTTTGCAATTTTCCAACTTAACATCTCGCAACAAGTCCAATGTATACTTCTTTTGATTTAAAAAAATATTTGTACATCTGTAAGCTACTTCAATGCGCAAGAAATAATGTAGTCTTTCGAGATCCTTGATATCGAACAACCGTTGTAGATCCTGCTTTAATCTTTAAATTTCATAACATTATCTCCTGTCATAATAATATCATAACATATACAAGTAAGACTATCAACCTTTCTCCCTTTTTAAAGAATAGTGTGTGATCACTCACACTCTTCTGATATCATAGGTTAATAATACTTTTGATGAACTTCTCAAACCATGCTCTAGGAGACTGTTTTAGTCCAAGATTGCCTTCTTTAATCTACAGACTTTATTTTTTGGATTTGCATAACCAAGTGGTAATTCCATATAGACTTCTTTGAGTTCTCCTTACCAAAATGCATTCTTCATGTCAAGTTGCCACAAAGTCCAATTCTTTTGGGTTGCAATACTAATAATGACTTGTATAGAAGTGAGTTTTGCTACGAGTGCAAATGTCTCTTCATAATCAATACCATATGATTGACTATAACCACGAGCTACAAGTCGTGCTTTATATCTCTCAAATATCCCATCTGCTTTGAATTTTAAAGTATACACTCATTTACAACTGACTGCTTTTCTTCCTGATGGTAGATCACTGACTTCACATGTATGATTCTTTTTAAGCGCATGAAGTTTAAATTTAATAGTTTCTACCCAGTGTTTCTGCTGTAATGCTTCAAGAAAATTCTTTGGAACTTTATGTAATTCAGACTTTAACACAAAGTTTTGATAATTGGGTGATAATTGATCATAAGAAACAAATTATGAAATTTGATCCTTATCACACAATCTTTTTCCTTTTTGAAGAGCTATGGGAACATCCAAATCATCACTGTCTCTTCGAATGTTTCAATTAAATCCGAGGAAGGTACTCTCCCTTGGTTCGTGGTGTCTGTAGAATTGGGCATAATTATATTTCTCTTTCCCTTTTTATACACTTGCATCTCATTTTCTTCTTGTTGTTGATCATTTGCTGCAACTGAATAATCTTCATCTGCTTCGTCACTAGTGATATGAATCGGAAGAACAGTCTCTTAAATGGTAGAGTTTAACAAGTCGATAGAATTTTTGAAGAAGGAAGAAGTTTCAAAGAATGTAATATCAATGGAGATATATTTCCTATGAGAATTAGTGTCATAGCAAACATATCCATTTTTTCGAAAGAATATCCAATAAAAACACATTTGACAGCACTTGGATCGAGTTTATCTCAAAATTTACTATAAACATGAACATAACAAACACATTCAAACACTCTAGGAATAAGATGAAATGGATTAGTTTCAGGCTTGATCATGTTAAATGGGGATTTTCCACTATAAAGTTAGACTTATCTCCTACCATATGATCGGTAGCTCCTAAGTCAATTACCCAATAATTGGAATATATAGAATTTTTTCCAGAAAAGTTATCACTGATATTGTAGGAAGTAGGCAGGTTCATTTCAATCTTTGGTAAAGAGGTTGAAGGTTGGTCACGAAGTCATATTTCTATTTTTGAAAGTTGTCACTTCAATTCAGCCATTTCATCTATAGGACTGGGTTCTGTTTTTTCTTTCTCAGATGTAGCTGCCATATGACTGTCATAATTCTTATACTTTATAGGTTTTCCAATAATTTTCCAGCAATGTTCTCGTGTGTCTTCTTTTTCCACAATGAGTACATTATAACTTGTTTTTATCTTCGTAATTTTGAAATCTTCCTCTTCCACGGCCTCTAACTAAATCTCTACCTCTCTAATAATTCATATTACCTCTACCAGCAAATACAGATTTTTCAGCTTGAATCTGTTCTCCTTTCTCTAAGTTTTTTCGATCTTCCTCTCTTAATAAGAGAGAATAAATTGTTCCTAGTGATGGCAGATTTTCTTTGCTGAGAATATTCAATTTGATTGATTCATATTCAGGTGAGATTCCCTAAAGTAAATCAAATACTTTTCGAATGTCACCTTCTATTGTTTTCTCTTTTACATAATGACTGCACTTGTTTTCTATAAAATATCTTTGTTCGTTCCATAATTCCCATAATTCTCTGTAATACTCACTAACCAATCTAGTTCTTTGAAGACATCTCCTTATTTTCTCAATTATCTCATACTCTTTAGCGATGTTTCCTTGACTCGAATATGCTTCTTCAACTGCTATCCAAATTTCTGCAGTCGATTCCATATACATAAAAGTTTTGATAATAGACTGATTCATTGATTGAAGAAGTCAGGAGCTTACCAAGACATCATCCTTGGACCATCTCTTAAAATCTGTATTGTCTTCATCTGCATTGTCTTCATCTGGTTGTGACTCACTTTGTTTAATAATTGATAGCTTTCCTCGTGAACGTAGGACCAACTCAATTGATCTTGCCTATTCTGTGTAGTTTTTTCCTTCCAAACGAATATTCGTTATTTGAAATGGTTCTAGTTTTTGTTCATTACCACATGTGGCTGATTGTTGTTCCTCTTTCATCCTTCTTTCCATTATTTGTATATGTTGAATATGAGCAGTAATATGAATATGTTTTTCTGTGATAGAAAAATATTTCAACAGGTTGTAGCTTGATATATATAAGATGTAGTTCATGTCACACAATACAATATGTATTTAGATCGCCTAACACACAACAGATGCAGTTTGTGTTCAGATTGATACCTTAACATGTGATAGATTCATATTAGTACCGTAGAAACTCTTACACACAAAGCAAATAATAAAAAATAAAAAATAATCAATAATATCATAAAACTCAGAGTTACAAAGGGTTGAGGGTTAGTGCCACACCCTTGGTGGCCGCCCCCTTTCTCTCTCTCCTCTTTGATGTGAATCACTAGGGTGTAGGGTTTTTCATTTTATAGTGGCTTCTAACTTGAATTCCTAATATGCCCCTACTTAATAAAAGTTACACCATGGAGCTCCTATTGGATCATATATGGATCCAATAGGAGGGGAGATCTGTTTCTTTTTTTTCCTTCAACACGCCCCCTAAAGTTGGGGCCTGAATTCTCATAACTCGCAACTTATACAAAGTTCTCTTCAAGCTATAAGATGTAATAGGCTTAGTCAATATATCAGCTAATTGTTGTTCTGATGTAAGATAAAAAATCCCTGCAACTAATTTCTCTCGAATAAAATGGCAGTCGACTTCAATATGCTTGGTTCTTTCATGAAATAAAGGATCAGATGCAATCTGCAAAGCTGTCGGCTGTCTGTAAAACATTTCACTGGAGTATTCCTTTTGAATCCAATTTCTTCCATGAGAGATAGAGTCCATAAGCCTTCGCACATTCCAAGTGCAATTGCCCTATATTCTACCTCCACACTGGATCTAGCAAACTATGTTACCTCCCACACTTAGTAAATAACCTGATGTAGATCTTCTATCTTTGGTAGCAACAGCCCAATCAACATCAGTATAAATTTTGATTTCTAGAGAATGATTTGGTGAATACAGCGAGTGATAGAAGATTTAAGATATCTTATGATATGAAATATAGAATTCATATGATGTCTTTTAAGAGAATGCATCCATCTGCTTACGTAGCTCACTGCGAAGCTGATATTTGGCCTGGTAATGGTGAGATATATAAGTTTTCCCACTGTTCTTTGGTACCTACCCATATCTTCATATGAGTCATCCACTATACTCACTGGGTCCTTTTTTATTTCAATTGGTGTGGTACAAATACGACAATCTTCCATCTTGGTCTCCTTTAATAAATCTAAGATATACTTTCTTTGGCATAAGAATAAGTTGTTATTTCTTTTAATGATCTCAATCCCTAAAAAATAATGCAACTTTCCCAAATCTTTCAAGTTGAATAGGCTGTGTAGATATAATTCTTTCAATATCATCGTTAGTAATAATTATATATATCATCCACATATACAACCAAACAACAACAACAACAACAACAACTAAGCCTTTTCCCATACTAGACGGGGTCGGCTACATCCACATATACAACCAATAAGATAATTCTCTTACCTTGTCTTATAAATAAGGTATGGTTACTTATACTTCTTTTGAATCCCAAGCGAAGAACCCCTTTACTGAATTTTTCAAACCAAGCCCTGGGAGACTGTTTCAACCCATAGAGTGATTTCTTCAATTTGCATACCTTGTTTAATGAGACTTCCTAATTATACCCTGGTGGTAAATCCATATAAATATCTTCACTAAGATCTCCTTGTAGAAATGCATTCTTGACATCAAGTTGCATAGTTCTCACTCATGATTCACAACTATACTTAGAAGGATTTATATAGTATTCACTTTTGCTACTGGAGCAAATGTCTCATTAAAGTCAATTCCATATGATTGACTATAACCTTTAGCGACCAGTCGAGCCTTTTACCTCTCTATGCTTCCATTTGCATTGAATTTGATAATATATACCCACTTACAGCCCACGGTTTTTCTGTTTGGTGAAAGGTCTAAAATAATCCACGTTTTATTTTGTTCCAATGCTTTGATTTCTTCATTCATAACAGTCCGCCATATAGGATTCTGGTTTGCTTTTTCAAAACTCTTGGGCACTTGAGTATTTTCTGCATTAATCACAAATAACTGGTATTCTTTTGAAAAATTAGTATAAGATACCATATGATGGTAATGGATATGTAGCAATCTCACGTTTTCCTTTTCTCAATGCAATAGGTAAATCATCAAAAACTTTAGAAGTTCTAGATGTTACCTGAGGAGGTGAAGGAACTGTTTTAGGGTGAGGATCTTGATTAAGGGTAGCGTATTGGCTATTCATTACAACTTTTCTTTCTCTTCTAGAGTAAGTTTTTCATTCAACCTCTTTTTCCGGCATGTTTTCCTGAATATCCACATCATTTGTTGGGGCATAATTTATTGGAGTTTCTCCTGAAGGTATGATCAGCAATACTATAGGAGACTAGCTACTAACTAATTGGTTGTCCGTGTTCACATCAAATGGGACTTCCTCATGAAACGTCACATCCATAGTGACATAGCATCTTCTGTTCTATGTATCATAACATTTGTATCCTTTTTGGGTAGAAGAGTAACCTAGAAAAATACATTTAACTGCTCTAGCATCAAACTTGTCTCTGGCATTTATATATATATATATATATATATATATATATATATATATATATATATATATATATATATATATATATATATATATATACAAAACAAGTGCAACCAAAAATTTTTAGAAGAACATAAAATTTCTTTTGACTTAGACATAAAAGGTGAAATGGAGAATTTCCATTAAGAACAACACTAGGCATACGATTTATAAGATAGCCAACAGTTAATACAATAGTTTCTCCCCAAAAATATTTTGGCACGTTATTTCCAATCAATAATGTTTGTGCCACTTAAAAGATATGTCTATTTTTTCTTTCAAAAACTTCGTTCTGTTGTGAAGAATATGAGCATGAAATTGGAAGTAAAATACCATTACTGAGGAAGAATGTGTTCAAAGTGTTACTCATATACTCTCCCATTATCACTACGTATAGTTTTTATGGGCAGCTGAAACTGTGTATGAATAAATTCATAATAAGCTGGCAGAATATTTCCAAGTTCATCTCTAGATTTCATGAGATAAACCATAGTGAATTTGGTACAATCATCTATAAAGGAAACAAAATATTTATATTCATGTAAAGCAGTAATAGAGTATGGTCCTCAAATATCTGAATGCACAATCTCAAATGGTTTTAAAGATCGAGTTTCATTGATAGGAAATGAGGCACGATGATGTTTTACCTTCTGACAAGTTTCACATCTTAAAACAAAATTATTACATTTCTTAAACTCTGGTCACAAAAATTTGATTTTAGAGAGTGGTAAATGTCCCAATCGTTGGTGCCACAAAGTAAGATCTGCTTTTTGTTTTTCTGTAATAAGAGTCAACCCATCTCGAGTCATGTTAGTCTCCTCATAGAAGTACAATCATTTCTTCATACTACCCCGACCACAAATCCTCCCCTCTTCAGTTCCTGGAAAACATAATGAGTAGCATCAAAGATCACTAAGCAATGTAAATCTCTAGTCAATGCATGTATAGAAATTAAATTGACTGAGAGGATAGGAACATGTAGGACATTATGTAGAGTTCTCAGAGATGTAACTATACTCCCTTTCCAAATAATAGGAGTGTTAGACCCATCAGCTATCTTGATTCCAATATCTTTCTGAATTGGGAAGTAGTCCTGGAAAAATGATATGGTTCCCACCATATGATCCGTAGCACCTGAATAAATAACTCAAACTCTAAAATTAGACATAGAATGATTATCCGTCGTCATAAAAGAGAATGGATATGCCATGGTAGCGTGAGAATCTGTGGTGGAAGATGTGGAGGTCTTCTACGATTTTGCAAGTCGAGACTCTAGCTCATCTATCCTCTTCTGCATTTCAGTCATTGAGTTCTGACCACCCTCTATTGTACTCTTCTCATGTTGGTCACTAAAGAGAGCCCTAGTTGACTAGGTTTTATCATATATTGGCCGACCAATCAACTGTCAATAGGTTTCACGTGTATGCCTTGTTTTTCCATAATGCATACATGAAAGTTTATCTTTATCGTTTGATGATTATTGAATTCTTCCTCTTCCTCTTTCATATCATCCTCTACCTCTAAACCCAAAGGTAAAATTTTGATTCCTTCCTACGAAAGTTGTAGTTTCAGGATCGTATATTCTTCCTTCTTTTTCCAAACGCTTTTTGTGTTCTCTTAAAAGTAGAGTATAAATTGTAGTTAGTGAGGGAAGTTCTTCCCTACTAAGGATATTATTTTTTACAGCTTCATAATCAAGTGAGATACCCCATAGCAAGTCAAATACTTTCCTTTCTTCAAATTCTTAATGTCTTTTCTTCATACAATTTTGACATTTGGTCTTAGAATACATCGATAACTCTTCCCACAATCCACGAAGTTCAGCATAATATTCACTGATCGATCGACTGCTTTATCTACATTTCCTAACTCTTTCAATGATTTCATACTTCTTCGTTATATTCTTTCGTTGTGCATATGCATCTTGTACTACCAATCAGATTTCATGGGTTGTCTCTAAAAACATTAAAGTGCAACCAATAAAAGGAATCATGGATTGTATTAACCACGCACTTACCATAGCGTTTTCTCTACGTCATCTTCATGGGTTGACTCCAAAAACATTAAAGTGCAACCAATAGAAAGAATCATGGATTGTATTAACCACACACTTACTATAGCGTTTTCTCTACGTCATCTAGAATATGTTGAATCAGTAGAGTCTGGTGTTGAAACTTGAAATCTCTCCTATAAGATATTCCCATCTTCCTCTTGTCAATACTGCAAGTTCAATAGATCGTACCCATTATAGATAGTTTTTTCCACCCAATTTGATGCTTATAATTTGAAATGTTTCGCTTTTCTCAATGCTAGATATTTCTGTACTTTCCAACAATATTTTCCCATTTTCATACATAATTATGCCCCCTTGCTCTAGGTCAAAATCTCAAGTTTTTCTTTACTTTTATTTGAATCTTCATCGAATCTGATATAGTACAACTTTCACCTATTTTCTTGATTGTTTTTTTAATAAACTTCAATCCTTAGGAAATAAACATTGTTGCTGACTAACCGTGAAACCCTAATCCCATGGATTAAGCTCTGATACCATGTAGAAACTCTTACACATAAAGTAAATAATGAAAAACAATCAATAATATCATAAAACTCAGAGTTACAAAAAGTTGAGGGTCGGCGCCACACTCTTGGCAATCGCCCCCTTTCTCTCTCCTCTTTCACATGAATCACTAGGGTATAGGGTTTTTCATTTTATAGTGGCTTCTAACTTGAATTCCTAATATGTCGTTACTTAATAAAAGTTACACCATGAAGCTCTTATTGGATCATATATGGATCCAATAGGAGCAGAGATCCGTTTCTTCTTTTTCTTTTAACAAGTATCTCAATACGCAACAGATTCTTCATCGATGATATATGTTATCCAATAAAATACAGTTTATATGCTCTGATTCTGCTTTGATATCTATTGTGCCTCAATAAGCAACAACTTTGTTCAGATTCTTCATTGATATAATGGAATACATGGTGTTTCTCCAAGTGCACACCAATAGGCTAAGTCACACAGACACTTCTAAGGGGTGGAGTGTCGACCTCGACACTGGTGCGACACCGACACCGACACCGTGTCGGGTGCGGCATGGCAAAAAAAAAATTGCAAAAAAAAAAAAAAATTTAACTCACAGTTAAATGGGTCCGGATAATGAAGATTGATTTGTGTATTATGATGAAATTAGTAGTTGCTTACCATTTATATGTTTTGCTTTAATATAAACTTATAAAGTTATGTACTTGCTATTGTAGACTTGTAGTTGTATATCATATTAGCTTCAATGATTTTGGGTGCGAACAATTGGTTTCTTATTACTCAATGTGATTGGATTCTTGACTCCATACTGTATGCCTTTGCACAGAATAATCTTTGTCACCAAACACATTTAAAGACCAAGAACATTACCTGATCAATAGAACAGAAGAGTATGACATCACTAGTGGATCCTAGCACAAATACTAGTATATGTTATATCCTACTAAAGATCTCGAAACTCTTTGAATCCATAACTTCGATATTTTGTAGATCATAAAATGATTGTAAGTTTCAGATCATTATGTGAGAACTTTCTAATTGATACCTATGTGCACCCAAAATTAGCAAATACTAGTTGTATTATGATTGATTTATTTAGGTTGAATATTATATATAATATATAATATTATATACCCTAGCCGTGTCGCCGCACCCAAAATTTTTGAAATTTGCCGTATCCCGCACCCGCACCCGTGTGACATAGCCAATAGGATGCTTGATTAAATTTCATTACACATTCCTCACCAGATATGACTGTTTCTGTATTTCTTCAACAGAACTTTAACAGAATATTTGATGATGTTTCAATGCCGATTCTTCACCAAATACGACCCTTTTTGTTAAGGGAAAAAGCTCTGATACCATGTGCAAAAAAGAAATAATATACGACAAAAGCATTTCATATTCAACTTAGCTGATAGGCAAAGTGGCAGTCGGCTGTCTCTATGCAGTCGTCGCCCCTGTTCTCTTTCTTTCTCATTAAAAAACGTCTTTTGCTGATAGGGTTTCACTCCCTTAAATATCAGCAATACAATAAACTAATTTATCTAAATGTCATTAATGAGGCTTATTTAAAACCACCTTTAAAAACATAAAGCAGAAGTTAAAAAGGATAAAACAGAATTAACATAGATGAAGAATGACGTCTCATAATTGTCCCATTTACATGTCGTCCACTCTCATCTCTTGGTGCATTTGACCCATTTATAATAAGCTTCAACAATTGAACCTTACTTAACAGAACCAATCCATATCATATTGTATCCTCCTACACATGTATCATAAAGTATAAGCAACTCTGTCAATTTTCACTTTTCGAGGCTTGAAAGGTTAAAGATACTCTTAAGCCTCCTCTTGGTATCTCTTTAACGCCAAGATGGGTCATCTTGATCCAACCTCAAACCAAAACCTAATTATTTCAGTATTTTCCCTGTTTTTGGGTTGAGGCTTAAGAGGAAAGGGCATCTGCCTAAATGTGAGCCACAGAGAGATACCCTTTCCTATTTTCACTCTAAACAACCTACTCTTACTCGATGATAAATATTTTGCTTCATCAGTTGTTACGTCATCTAAAATAATAAGTATCTCTCTCACCAGTGCATTTAGCATTTGTTTGTTCACTAAAAGCCAAGCTTCACGAAAAAAGTGTGTTTAGCATTTAGCATATATAATGGTATTGTAAACAAGATTCATCCAACTTTTCTCTCATTTTGTGAGTCCTTTCCTACTTAGTTTCCAAGAGAAATTGTAAGTCCAATTGTAGCGCTAATTGGGTTTGCAACATCATCATCTTTGCTTTACCGATTTATCTACGACTCTGTTGCATTTGTGCAAGACGAACCAAGGGTCTTCGTTGTATCGTGAAAGTATTTGTCGAGGTCCATTACATTCAGTTATTTGATACCGATACAACAACAACTAAGCCTTTTCCCATACTAGACGGGGTCGGCTACATGGATTCTTTGTTTCCACAGATCCCTATCGTGTGCCATGTTAGCAGTTAACTCCCAATAAGCTAGATCATTCTTTATTGTTTCTTTCCAACACTTTTGCGGTCGTCCTCTACCTCTTTTAATACTTTCCAAATTTAGTTTTTCTAACATTCTTAAAGGTTCTTCTTTTGATCTTCTTTCTATATGTCCATACCATCTTAAACGATGTTCTCTCATTTTATCCTCTATTGGTGCCACTGCTAATTTGTTTCTAATAACCTCATTATATATACGGTCTTTTCTTGTATGACCACTCATCCATCTTAACATCTTCATTTCTGTCACGGACATCTTTTGTACATGTTGATGATTAACTGCCCAACACTCAGCACCATAAAACATGGCAGGCCTAATTGCTGCTCTATAATATTTACCTTTTAACTTTAATGGTATCTTCTTATCACAAAGAATGCCTGATGCTCCTCTCCATTTTAACCAACCAGCATTAATTCTATGCGTAACATCTCCATCAATTCTTCCATCACTCTGAAAATTTGACCCTAGGTATTTAAAACTTTCTTTTTGGGTAATGCAATGTGTGCCAATTTTAATTTCTATGTCCTCTGAAGTAACCAAATGATCAAACTTACATTCCATATATTCTGTCTTTGTTCTACTAAGTCGGAGGCCTTTGCTTTCTAATGTTCCTCTCCATAGTTCCAATTTTCTATTAACTTTTTCCTTAGACTCCTCCACTAATACAATGTCATCTGCAAATAACATACACCAAGGTACTTCATCTTGAATATGTTTTGTTAACTCATCTATCACTATTATAAATAAGTATGGACTTAAAGTTGATCCTTGATGTAACCCAATATTAACTTCAAAGAAGTTTGTCGTTCCTTCATAAGTCCTCACACATGTTTTTGCACCATCATACATGTCTCTTATACGGCTAATATATGTCAATGGGATACCTCTTTTTTCCAAAGTTCTCCAAAGAACCTCCCTCGGTACCCTATCATAAGCTTTTTCTAGATCAATAAATATCATGTGAAGGTCTTTCTTTTTTGCTCTAAAATGTTCCATAAGACGTCTCAAAAGATGAATCGCTTCGATAGTAGATCTGCCTGGCATGAATCCAAATTGGTTCACCATTGTACTTGATACTTGTCTTAACCTACGTTCGATAATTCTTTCCCATAATTTCATAGTATGACTCATTAACTTGATACCTCGATAATTCGCACAATTTTGAATGTCTCCCTTGTTCTTATATATGGGTATAAGTGTACTTGCTCTCCATTCCTCGGGCATCTTTTGGTTTTTCCATATTTCATTAAATAGTCTTGTGAGCCAAGTGATTCCTATTTCTCCTAGTATTTTCAAACTTCTATAGGAATATTATCTAGTCCTACCGATTTACCACCTTTCATATGTTTAAGAGCCTCTTTGACTTCATTCTTTTGAATACGTCGATATAAATTGTGGTTTATATACTTTTCTGACTTGGCTAAATCTCCTAAACTAATACTAACATCTTTATTTTCATTAAAAAGATTATAAAAATAGTTTTTCCATCTATTTCTTATATCATCATTTGCCACTAGAATTTTTTCATCCTCGTCTTTTATGCATCTAACATAATTAAGATCTTTAGTTTTCTTATCTCTAGCCCTAGCTATCCTAAAAAATATCTCTTTCACCCTCTTTTGAGTTGAGTTTTTTATATAAGTCCTCCCAAATCTTAGCTTTTGCTTCACTAACGGCCTTTTTCGCTTCCTTCTTTGATTTCTTATAAGCTTCTAAAGTTTCACTAGTTTTCTTAGCATAATGTAATTTGTAACATGTCCTCTTTGCCTTAATTTTATTTTGTACTACTTCACTCCACCACCAAGCTTCTTTTTGTGCCGGTACACCTCCCTTAGATACCCCTAACACATCTTTCGCCACTTTCCTAATATGTATAGCCATATTGTTCCACATATCACAAGGTGTGCCAACATAATTCCAAACATCTCCTTGAAGGACTTTCTGTTTAAATATATCTTCTTTCTCGCTTTTGAGGTTCCACCATTTAGTCTGAATAGCTCGATGCACTCTTTTCTTCTTTGTCCATTTTTTTATTTGTAAATCCATAACTAAAAGTCGATGTTGGGTGGTTAAGCTTTCTCTTGGAATTACCTTACAATCTTTACAACACGCTCTATCTTTTTTTCTACAAATAAAGTAATCAATTTGTGTTTGTGATAAGCCACTCTTATAAGTAATTAAATGTTCATCTCGTTTTTTGAAAATTGTATTGACTATAAAGAGATCAAATGCCATAGCAAAATCTAAAATCTCCCTACCTTCCTCGTTTATATCCCCAAAACCAAAGTTTCCATGAATCCCTTGATATCCTAATGCCTCTTTACCGACATGTCCATTTAAATCTCCTCCTAAACAAATCATGCTATCCTAACTTTCTTTTAAGGGTATTAAATTTGATCTCTAGAGTGTCAACTACTTAATAACCGTACCACCTATAATCTCAACTCCAAGATGTTCTTGAATTCCTTACCGCAAATGGCGGTATCATGCATATGTTTCTTGAATGGACTGAAATTGTAGCATGCGTATGCAGCCATGATGTGAATTAATGAAATGCAAGCAACATTTTACCTTGTTGCAGCAATTATCAGTAAAACAAAGCAGAAAGTAAAGGAAACTTTGATAGTGAGTATATATATATATGTGTGTGTGTGTGTGTGTGTGTGTGATATACATATACATTTACACAGAGAGAGAGAGAGAGAGAGAGAGAGAGAAATTAATGGACTCTCAGACGAACACAAGCGCTGCTAAGCAGAAAAATGGTAGCAGAACCAATTTCTCATACTCATAGAAAAAGAATTGTGGAAAAGGAAAAGAGCAAGTAGAAGAGAAAGAGACGTCGAGAGAGAAAGTGGTACCGGAAGAAAGGCCGGAGTTGACTGGAGGCAACTGCGAAACGGCAGGGGAGGTTGCTCCCATGGACGAGACATATGGCGGCAGCACGCCGGAGGAATCCGTCGCACAGCTTGAACCGAGGAAGTCGTGGAAGACGGCCGGCTTCTGCCCGTTCGTCGCCATCATCACACCACACACACCCCTCCCTATCTGTGTGTGTGCGCGTGCGTGTGTGTGTGAGAGAGAGAGAAAGAGAAAAGGGAATCCAGGAAACAACGAGATAAAGAGAAAAGCATTACTCATGAGCATACTTTCTTCCTCACTACGGTCGTCTGCTCATCATATCTTTTTATTCCTCTTTTCACCCTCCCCATATATATATGGAGAGAAGAAGAGTGATTATGCGTTTACATAGACAATTATAATAATAGATGAAACAAATCATTTGCATCAATCTATTCATACACTGTAATATTTAATAAAGACATTGGGATTGATAGACGTATCATTCATTACATAGATATGTTGATCCATGATAAAAGTAGAACAAATGATATACATGTATATATGATAATTCTTTTCAATTCATCATCTTGCTTCTAGTTATTCAAAACCATATTAATATATACCTAAGTAAATATATAAATTTGTTATCTTTATATTTGGTTTCAAATAAGTTTTTTATGTCTTATATTTTTGTATATATGTTATTTTTTGTTAGATATATGATGCAATATATTTAAAAGTGATTGCTCAAACCTATGAGACTTTACAGTAAGGATTCTCAACCAAACTTTTAGTATAATTGATTGTCAAAGAAAGTGAAGTATTTTTAAATTTATTAAAAAAGTGCAACACGTTAGATTATAAACATCTTAATGATGCAATATTTATATGTTATAACATACTACAAGAGAGATCATTAATGATTTAGTTATTAATCAAGTACTCATTTCAAAGTTTCAATTTATTTTTTATTCTTTTACTTTTAATCTTTATCTATCTATCATCCTTACAAGCAACTAAGAAAGTTATCTTTAAATAAATACGAGAACTAATTTGATCTAATAAGTCTCAATAATTTTGATATTTTAGAAAAGTATGTTACATAAGATGACAAACAAATACACTTCTAACTAAAAAAGATATTCAATAAACCAATTTAGATGAGGTACAATAATATTAAGAGAGGAATGATGATATTGACTTTAATGTTGAAGGTGGCGATTTTAAAGAAGAAAGTAGGGGAAAAGATGAGTATCTAGTTCATGATTCATATTCTAATATTTGATAATTGAAATTATGATTCTTCTTCAATTATGGAAATTATAACTTAAAGAATATTTGTTACTTTAATTTGATTTCATAATAGAGTGGACTCATTGTTAGATTGGTTTTTAAATGTCAACTAGATTTACTTGTTTATATTATGAATTTTATTATTATTGTTAGTTAATGACAACTGAATGTAGCATTGTTCATACTTACTACCTTATCAAAATTAATCACATGCTATAGTTTTTATACAATGCCAATGTATCGTAGACAAAAGATGATACATATTACGATACGCTACTCACAACACTGACTGGGCCATACACATTTGCAATTTTAATTGGTCCGATGGGCTCCAAACAGTCTCACTGCGTGATAAATTGGGTACCTTGTTCAACTTAAATGTCAATGTCCTACTGTCGCTTGGTCTTGAGTAAAGAGTTGAGTTTGAGTGCAGCTATATGCCTCCGAATCTCATTTTTTTTATTGTCAAAAATCTTTCGACCATGATAATTTCTTTGACTTTGCTTTGCAAGGACGATGTCGACGGGGTGTTTATTTGCAGTCTTTATCTTGAACTACTTCACTCCACCTTCATCAATTTAGACTAGTGAATGCTGTCTGGAACTAAGTTTTAGCATTACATGTCGATGATCTCAATTCAGCTCAGTTCATGAGGATTTTTTTCTATTTGATCATGTATGTGTTCGTGTGTGTGTGTGTGCGTATGGAGGCCATGATATATCTTGAGCTACTTCACTCCACCTTCATCAATTTAGACTAGTGAATGCTGTCTGGAACTAATAATTAGCATTACATGTAGATGATCTCAATTCAGCTCAGTTCATGAGGATTTTTTTCTATTTGATCATGTATGTGTTCATGTGTGTGTGTGTGGAGGCCATGATAGGAACTCTATATGGGACAGTACGAAGATTGTCAAATAGTCCACATTTTCTATTTTACTCATTATCTAAAAATAGGTTGTAACTAAAACAAGCAAGAATTTTCACCTGGCTTCCAAAATAATCCATTACAAATTTAAGTTTTAATTTTCTCAAGTACGCTTTTCAGGAGTCTATGTTTTTGCATTGGGTTCAAGAGCTTTCTCATTTAAGCGCAATCTTAAACACAGTTTGTATGAAGTCCTACTATAAACAGGACTTTCTGGCTCTCAAGGTGAGACAAAATTGGAAAAGCCATGGAACAAGCTGAACCTCAAACAGCTGATCTTCTTTACTGTACTTCAGACTACAACCTCAATCGATAGAATCTGCCCAGCCCTCTTGGCAATGTTCATGGGTGTGGTAGAAGAAGGTTACGTTGCATGGACACAACCACTTCCTTACGCGCTCCACCTGATAAAGCCCAAGTCTGCCCGCTGAAGGAATGCAAACGGTGGTGGACTCACTTTAGAGCGAGATGAGGTATATGTCTCATCAGAAATCTACAAAATTCCTTGCTCTACCACTATACATAAAAAAATATATTTTTTAAATGTGTTATGAACGTGAAATACAAGCATGTCTCACCCGAAAGTCATTCCTAGACCCGCCACCGAATTCATGAATAGAGGTGTGCACCAGTATGGTCTGCTCTTCCAACTAAAATACTTGATAATACTACATGGCTGCAGATTAAGCGACCGTATAACCGGCAACTGCCACACAAAGGGTTGACAGTACAAGGAGGAAGAAAGGATAGGCCTACCATATATATGACCCATGTGAGAATTGGTGTAACTTCATTGAACCAAGTTATATACATATTTTCACTTCATCAGAATTCCTAATTAACTCGAACGAAAACCAAAATCAAGACCAAGCCTCGTCTCAAACTAAGTTGGGGGGTCAGCTTCATGGACTCTTAAGTTAAAATTCAGCTCGATATTTTGTCATACTAGTAAGAGATCATCTTTGCAAGAAGATTGCATTAGGCAGCTAACAATCAAGGTAACATTTTGTTGGATCTTAAAGGGCAAAACTTTTATTGTGAGTTAACTGCTAACATGGCATGCGATAGGGATCTGTGGAAACAAAGAATCCATGTAGCTGACCCCTTCTAGTATGAGAAAAGGCTTTGTTGTTGGTGGTGGTGTTAAAAGAGTAAAACTTTTTATAACATAAATGTACCGAACCCTATCCGAACTCCAAAGTTAAGCATGATCCAGAATAGTACTAGAGCAAATGGCCTCCTCAAATCCTCGTGTTCCCCTAACTAACCCCACTTAGTGTAAGAAAACTTAGATAAGGTAAAGTATATTTTTATTATGTTTTCTTTCATCATTTGTTAAAACGTTCATTTAATTTCTCACGTCTTCAAAATGTTCCCACCTTAAACTTTATTTATTGATGTCACATCAATCAAATAACCACATATGTTAGATGGGCGCTTGTCGACTGACATGACACCTGGAGAGCATTGAAAGGACGGGAATTCCTTGATTAGCATGGGTATAGACTCCCATAAGGAACTTTAGCAACTTAAATGAGGCTCTCATATGAAGATAATAGGTCGACACGCTTCATGATCCTTCACATGCATTAAAAAACTACAGAAGATACAAGCATGATTTCCCATTAAACCAGAAGTTTGCAAGAGGCAGTTAAACCTCAAAACAGACGAGAGATCAGCAACAGGAGGAGGAAGATGACAAGTCGAGGTGCCGATCGAGTACGTAAAAGAACTTCAAAGCCATTATGCTGAGCCAAATTCAGCAAACCATTTTTCATGGCGTTCGATGTCAGCAGCAGAAACACTGCGTTGGACCTTAGCAAGAGCCTCCTCAAAATCGCACATGGCCACTGGGTCCTTAGAGATCTCGTCCTTCGACATGTTCTTTATCTCATCCCTCGTCTTCCCGGCAATCTTGCGCCTCATTCCATTCAGCGAAGCATCACGGCAAACGTTCGTGAGATCATCTCCACTATAACCCTCGGTACGACGGGCTACGTCATCAATATTTACATCAGGAGCAACCTGCTCAAATATAACGGCCAGTAGCGATACAATGACAAAATTCTAGATAAAACAAGTCATGAACAAACATCAATTCCAAAACAGTGAGACGTGCCAGGATAGTTCTGAAATGCAAACAGAGAAAAATACCAGGACTTTTAATCTGATTGTGAGGATGCAAACTCACTTCTTATGTCTGTTACCTTCCACTAATTGGAGAAATGGATTTGAATTTCGAAATTCATAAAAATAAAAGGCTGAAAATTAACTTTGTGATATGTTCTCGTCCATTTTCATTTTTCTTTTTGGTCCAAGCCCACAAGGACACACCTAATCTAATTCGAGCCAAGTCAGCCCCACTATGAGGATAAAGCTCTCTCAGCGCTGGTTTTCTCCATTCCCTTATTTCTTCATCACAGGGACCTTTTGCTCAAAAGTGAGGCTATGAGTTATCTCTTATGGAATCCACACCAAAATTAAGGACCGCCCCACTTCTCTGAATATTTCTTCGTCAACATTAATACAACAAACAACTAAGCCTTTTCTCATACTAGATGGCATCGGCACTTTTTTTCCATAAAACTCAACCATGTGTCAAGACAGCATTTAACTCAACATAACCTAAATAATTTTTTATTACTTCCTTCTAACATTTTTGTGGTCTTCTTCTTCCTCTTTTAATATTTTCACACCCTAGTTTCTTATACCTTATTACCGAAGCTTCTTTTGGTCATCTTTCTACATGTCTAAGCCATCTTAAACAATTTTTCCTCAATTTTGTTATCTATTAGTGTCACTCCCAATTTGTTTCTAATAACCTCATTATGTATGTTCATCCATCTCAGCATCTTGTATATGTTGATAATTAACTGCCCAACATTCGGAACCATAAAGCATAGTGAGTCGAATTGCTCCTCTATAATATTTACTTTCCAACTTTAATGGTATCTTCTTTTCACATAAAAGTCCTAATGCACCTCTTCACTTTAACTAATTCTGTGTAACATCTCCATCAATCTTTCTCACTCTTAAAAGCTGACTATAGGTACTTAAAACTTTTCTTACAAGGGATATGCGTCAACATTTATTTTTCCAGAAATTCTATCCATATTTTCTACAACTTCTTTCCCTTGCTTCATGAGCTCTAGTTGATTTCATATTTGAGCATACTGGATACATGCAATGCTTGTTTTTTTTAGAATAACAAAATGCCTTGAATTCTGTCACTTTGGAGTTGCCAAATATACAACAGCATGTATTGAGAAGTACCATTTACCTCAACGGTTTTAAGATTGATACGGATAAGCTCCTTGCGACTCTCAAAATTTGGAAGAGGTATATAAATTCTCTTTTCCAGTCTCCGTCTGCAATACAAAAGTTACATTAAAAGGATGCATCTTTGTTGATCCAATGAGACATAAAAATATGAAATTAAATAAGGGATAACAGGGAACAAGATTGGAGATTTCATAGACAAGGGTGATCAAATACATTGACAAAGTAAGTAGGTTGCACCAGAAAAAGTTGAAGCAGGAAAGTTCAATAATTTTACCTTAGTGCCTCATCAATGTCCCATGGGAAATTTGTAGCAGCTAACACCATCACAATTTTCCGAGTGCCGTCCTCACTTGTGGAACTGTTGTTCACACCATCTACCTGAACTAGAAGTTCAGATTTTACCCTTCTAGATGATTCATGTTCGCCTGAAGCGCTGAGCAAAATCTAGAAGTTAAAATACTAGTAAACTACAGAAGCATGATAGAATTTTCAAGAAAAGAAATGTAAATATGCAGACACTAATTTAAGTACACATTGACGTGCACAATAAGTTACTTGAATTGGTTTCTAATTAAATAAGAAAATTAGACATGAAATTTAAGGATAAAATAGACTGATAACAGAGGATCAACTAAAACATCTTAAAAATCTTAAGCAAATGACCTGCTCCCTCCAATCCGCGACATAAACGCAGTCTTAATCACATTTTTAAAACTGAATATAATCAAGCATCTCGTTTACAAGAATTTCTTGCAATGGAGCCATGATTATTCCAAAAGAGTATCATGTAACCTTTCAAACAATAATTGGGATGTACAAACAAATGTAAAGTTGAAAAAACTAATAACTTAAGATTTGACAATATTGTCTCGGAATAGTATACATTAGGAAATCAGAGGAATTTTCTGTTTTGTGCAACTTATTTTGGAACAACCATGGCAAATTTCTCGCAACAAAATTACACTGGATTTGATAGTAGACATTAGCACAAATATTTGTCTTTATAGGATAGAAGATGAGACCATACACAAGGAGATGAAGCATAAACAGAAGCGGTGGGAATATAAAGGATAACATCTATCATTTGTCTCTCCACGGGGAAAAGGCAAGAAAAACAGCAGTAACAAAAGCATATGGCTTTCAGATGTGCATACCCACGAGCATTGCAAAGAGAATCAATCTCATCAATGAAAATTGTACTTGGAGCATAAGCCCTTGCCAGGTCGAACAAGCACCGCACCATGCGTTCACTCTCTCCACGCCATTTTGAAGCTAGAGTGGCTGAAGAAACATTAAAGAATGTGGTCCCACATTCAGTTGCAACTGCCTTAGCCAAAAGTGTTTTTCCCGTGCCAGGAGGGCCAAACATGAGAACTCCTTTCCAAGGTCGTCTAATACCCTGCATTAGGCAATCATATAAGATGGTCAATTGACCTGCTCTTGTGGCAGGGAAATTTGAAAAGAAAAGAAGAAACACCAACCTCACCGTTAGTTCCTTTTACAGTATTGGACCATTATGAAATGTTAATTGCAACATTCAAATGCTTTTCCATACATCATGCGCTCTAAGAGAATTACATTTCGAGCTCTTCTTGGGTTCAAACACTTTAGAGTTATATACAAATGTGATGTCATCTCTAAAGACAAACTAACGATGTTTTTCCTTTTTGGAGGATAACAACCACCATGGTTCTCCAACAAACTCTACCAACAGCCCTAAAGTGTAGGACAGAGGCCCTGCTATACGATGCTGCTCTGTGCTGTAGCGATTTTGTACACTGCCCATCAAGCAGATCCGCCATTGCAGACGTCAGTGAGAAGCAAACGTCATCCTTATCTTCTGAATCAAAAATGTGCTTACCAGCATAAAGAGCAATAGCTCACCTGGCCATTGGTGAGCTCTCGATCACAATCTACAATCTTGTTGATGTGGCATGACACATGAAGCCGTGGGAAGTGATTATGTGCAAAATTCTTTAAGGCATGATATATTGTTGTTAACCTTTAAGCTCATTCGTTGCTTTCAGTCTCAAATGACCAGATGCAAAAGGCACCCACATATCCCTATAGGATACAATGAAGAACCTTTGTGTAACTTTGTGTGATTAAGTCCTAAATCAAAGAGGCATGATAGTATGATGGGTTTTTGCAAATTCTTAAGGGGAAGAAAAGGTCACGATCTAGAAAGTTGACAAAGTCTGGTTGAGGTCATGATTTTATCTTCAGTTACAGCAACACAGATGCCAAGTTTAGACACTTTTAGGCCTGAAAATAGCTATCATGTCACACTGTAAGCTGGAACATTCCATCTGAATCCATTAATAAAAGTTTTCCTTTTTTTAAATAATTCCACGATTAGTCAAGAAATCTTCAGACCATGGGACAATCCCCCTGTTAAGCAATACCCTGCATGTCTACGATTTTAGTTTTTCACTAATTTCAAATTATCACATTAGTTAATCACTCCTAACCCACGTAGGTCACAAAGCTTGTCATGTAGGAGCAAGGTGCCTATGCAAGCGTTTTAAGAGAAGGCACCTCAGAACAATAAATGAAATAATTTTGGAACAGAAAATAGAAATAAAAAAATTATTTCCAGGGAAGCCAAAAGGGCCCAACTGAAATAAATCATTCATCTGTTGCTCGAGAGGTTGAAAATAGTTCATATTATCTTAACCGGTAAATGAACTTATTTGATACTTCTTGAGTTACCAATGCATATTTGTTATGTCAAAGACAATGAAAGCTTCCCTAGCTTTATAATGATCTACAAAATACTAAGCTTAGAGAACCATCATATGGCTTGGAAGAGCATCTATAATACTAGAAGGAAATTTTTACCAGGATATGGAACGACAGAAGTTGGCAATAAGATAAAAATCTAAGTACCTGGAAATATTCAGGCATCCATAGTGGAAGGACAACAGCTTCCTCTAGAAGTCTTTTGGCTTCCTTGAGTCCAGCAACATCATCCCATCTTACTCCAGGGCTGGTCTCTAGAACGTCTCTTTCAAGCATTGCAGCCAAGTCAGAATCTGGCCCGTCATATTGTGGTTTCTTGGGCTTTCCATCATCAGTATCACCACCGCTCTAACATTGAGGGCAAGAAATCAGCAGAAGAGCAAATAAAAACGTGATGAGGTAAGACAAGCACTGCTCTCAATCTTGACAAATTCTATGCAAGGTATTTCTAGGAATATGTTTTCAAAAAGTTGCATTTCTCAGGAAAATCTCAGATGCACCAAAATATATGAATAAAGTGTAAAGAAATAATGGTTTTTGGACGTTTTCTTATGATAAGGTACACAGATATGTTTAAATGAAATATACAAAAGGATTGAATGAGAAAATAGGTTTACAATGAAAATACGGTGCATAAAACATTTATTGGGAATAACAAACAAATATTACCAATTTATCATGCTATTTTTCAGGGACGTTCTTCTGAAATATCATGAGTTTTCTGATAATATCAACCACCTTTAACTTTCAATATTGTTGTGATGCTTTCACGATATTGCCCATATTGGCAAAGTATTCTTGTAGATTGGACAATGCTTGTAATATCAACGACCTTTACATTATCTTCCTTCGTAAGGAAGTATACAACAACAACAACAACTAAGTCTTTTCCCATACTAGACAGCTATCATGTGCTATGTTAGCAGTTAACTCACAATAAGCTAGATCATTCTTTATTGTTTTTTTCCAACACTTTTGTGGTCGTCCTCTACATCTTTTATTACTTTCCAAATTTAGTTTTTCATACCTTCTTATAAGTTCTTCTTTTGATCTTCTTTCTATATGTCCAAACCATCTTAAACGATATTCTCTCATTTTATCCTCTATTGGTTTCACTCCTAATTTGTTTTTAATAACCTCATTATGTATATGGTCTTTTCTTATATGACCACTCATCCATCTCAACATCTTCATTTCTGTCACAGACATCTTTTGTATATGTTGATGATTAATTGCTCAACACTCATAACCATGAAACATGGCAGGTCTAATTGTTGCTCTATAATATTTACCTTTTAACTTTAATGGTATCTTCTTATCACAAAGAATACCTTATGCTCCTCTCCAGTTTAACCAACCAACATTAATTCTATATGTAACATCTCCATCAATTCTTCCATCACTCTGAAAAATTGACTCTAGGCATTTAAAACTTTCCTTTTGGGGGATGCAATGTGTGCCAATTTTAATTTTTATGTCCTCTGAAGTAACCAAATGATCAAACTTACATTTCATATATTTTGTCTTTGTTCTACTAAGTCAGAGGCCTTTGCTTTCTAATGTTTCTCTCCATAGTTCCAATTTTCTATTAACTGTGAAATTGCTTGCTTCATGTAGCTCTCCATAATCAATCATTAGAAAGAGGAAGACTTGCATCTACTATCATTACAATGAAGTGATTGTGGTGATCTGATCATAAAATGACATACTTTCTGACTTGCATACTTATCTGCACAGACACACGGTCATCAAGCATGGATAAGACGCCAAAGGTTAAAGATCCACAATTTTGAGTTTTTCATTTTATGTTCCACAACAGAGCTATTTTCCACCAACACATAAGTAAATAATACTTCTCTAAGCAAAATTCATCTGAAAAGAGAAGGATGTGATTATAAAGTAGACAACCTGTGAGTCGTTCTTGCCGGAATTGGTTTTACTAGTGACAGCACCTTTCTTTCCACTTTGCCCAGATGTGCCAGAAGACCGTAAACCAGAACCAGATCTACCTGATGTCGCAGAAACACCAGACTTAGCTCCACGCCCTGTGGTGCCTGACTTAGATGAACGTGCCCAAGATGGATCTTGTGAAGATTTTCTTGTTGATCCAATTTGACCAGATCTAGCAGGTCTTCTTTGTGGTGTATCTCGGCTGGGTGGCTGCCATACATCAGGGTCCTCAGCAGGAGCACGTGAAAAATTTGGATATTCATCTGCTGGCTGGAAAACATAAGAAGATTTTGTCTGAATGGGGGGAGAGGAAGATCGACCCATAGCAGGTGCATCCCTAAATGCCCTTCTTTCAGCTTCCAACTGCTTTACAAGATCTATTTCATCAGAAAGTGCTTTCTTGCATTGCATCCATTTTGTTCGGATTACTGGATCATCAAGTGTACTCAGGTGCCTGAAATATTGAGAACATTACGTAACTGAGATTAGCTTCTAGGCAAAAAGGATTAGGATTGATACTTGCAATCAGATCTGTGAAATCACCCACAGCTTGATGCATGATCATGGTCTACTTGTATGGCTGTACCAAATATCATCTGCCTCCCTTGTAACAATTTTACCAAATGTGTTCAGAAGCAAGCAGGTGCAAACACAAATCAGGAATCTCGGGAAAACCAAGAGATCAACCACTTCTCAAACAGCATGGAAACACCAAGTAAAAAAACAGTTATGAATAAAGCACTACAACAACTAAGCATTTTCCCATACTAGACAGGGTCAGCTACACAAATTCTTTGTTTCCATAGAGCTCGATCGAGTGTCATACTAACAATTAACTCATCATAAGCTAGATCATTCTTTATTGTTTCTTTCCAACACTTTTGTGATCTTCCTCTTTTTTAACCTTTTCACCAAAGCTTCCTTTACTAGTCTTTCCATGAGTTCACACCGTCTTAAATGATTTTGTTTCATTTTATCATCCATTGGTGTCACTCCCAATAAAAGTTCTGAATAAAGCACTACAATAAATTTTTAGTGTGAGGTATAGACATGATGAATCAGAACGAGAGATACATGTTGAGCACATTGACTTCATAATTGATGTATGATTTGGCCTTCATTCAAATAACCACCACCATACAGACCTTGTAAACTTCAGAATCAACTTCCAGTCCACCATAGTATGGAAAAACAAAAGATCTTAGTTTCTAAATTTGTAAAAGAAATACTTAGCTGAGCTGGACTAATATTAAATTTGTAGATATGCTGTAAGTGGTAATCATACACAGGTCAGAATAATCTGACCCTTTAGTCAATCATGAATAATTTAAAAGTGTATTTTTTCGTTATTTATCCTAAGATCTTCAAGTAAACAAGTATGAACCTGACATGAATGTGGCTTCTAAGAATTCTCTTTTTCATTTTCTTTTTCTTTGCAGAAATGTCACAACTAGAAGCAAAAGAGACTTGGTTAGGTCATTATAATCTTTATAACCATGCAACTAACAACGCCAACCAATTCTATCACATCAAGAGCGCCTTTTTCTCATCCCATGATCTGCAGTGGTTTCAATTGTCACCCCATAAAACGCATATTTGTTCTAGAAATGACCAGGATGAATCTACCATCAAATTGCTGACATTATGCAAATTCAAGCTAAACTATAACACCAATAACCAATAGCTAGTAGCATAAATTATTCTATTTATTGTTAGATGTATTTGAACGATGGAGATGCAATTCTCTAGGAATGTGAGTTTATACAAAAGGCCTTCCCAATTTTACAGTTATTTGGGCAATTCAAAAGTCACATGTCAGGCTATTTAGGGTAACCCCCTCCCGACTCACCCCCAGTTCTGAAAATTGACATAGTTTGGAGATCTAATTCTACACCACCACAGAACCCTACATAGTCCTGTTCCTGGATAACTGGTGGTCTAAACAAACCTGAGTAATCAATTAAACAGAGAGAATTTCTCAAGATTTGATTAGGACACAGACCTCCTATCATGTTCACCTCCAACATAATAAACAAAAATAAATATGTCAACCTTGTGACACCTAAGAAGAGAAAGGAAATCCTCACTATCATGTTCACCTCCAACATAACAAACAAAATCAATTAAACAGAGAGATTTCTCAATATTTGATTAGGGCGCAGCCCTCCTATACAAATAATCGGAATTTGGATATCACTGTGTTACAGCATTATGCAACTCCCACTGTCATCATCATCCAGCGATTAACTGTGTTCCCTTCAAACACCACCAAAGGAAACAACAACCATAAAATGCACGCACCAACCCAGCTCACCTCCCAAAATCGCTAGCACTAGAACTCTCATAACCAAAAATGCAGTAGCAACAACAGCGATTTACACTAAAAGCAACACCTCCATAATAAGGAATTGAGTACAACTTTGACCAACATGAACTATAAACGGAGGCATCTCAAATGCAGCTGGCGAATCCACTAAACCGACAAATCAGACTTAAAATTTCACAAAACTTCCAAAAACAACCTACAATTACCAGGAGAAGAAGAAATGTAGAGGGAGGAAAAGAAGAACAAGGGGGGAAAAGAGATTACTTGTTAATCTGGGCGATGGCGCCATCAAAAAAGATGATAGAGGTGTCGTAGAGGCCTTCAAGCGCGTATTCTCTCGCGAGTTTCAAATGATCCTTAAATCCGGCGAGGGCAGGGCTCACCATATCCGTCGATTGATCAATAACGGAGGAAGAGGAGCACGAAAGAATCGCAAAGAATCGAAATTAGGGTTTCAAATTCGAAACCCGAAATGGAGGAACGACAGAGGGCGATCGCAGGTCTCGGAATCTTCTCACTCTTCTTCTGAATCATAAACTGGAACTGAAACAACCGTGCTCCCACCGGGATAGGAAGCAGGAGTTCAATTCACGCGTGTTTTAAGTTTATAGAAGAAGCATTGCTGATCGACGACAGCAAGCCAGGCCAGCGACCGACCAACGTCCCCGACGATATCTTCAAGGTATATACCATTGTTTTTCGCCCAAACTGATTCGTCCTTGGCCGCAATGGCAATTTTTTACCAAACTCGACAACCCGACCCGAACGACCGTGAGAGAGTAAAAACCTATTATATGCAGCACTCCTTGTCGGCATATCTAACTGCTCTCAACGGTGATGAATATTTGTTTTTATATACATTTATATATTTTCTTTTGTATTTAAAATTTAAATTAAAACCGCCCATTACCCTATTTGTTTGTATAACCTTATAACACATAAGTGTGTTTACGTATACTAATTTCTCTTTATATAGAGAGAGAGATTAGTTCATACATGTACCCATTGATATTTAAACAATATCAAAGATCTCAATCATTCAATCCAAGAGATCGATAGTTAAAATTTAAATTTAAAAAGTAAAAAATATTTGATATAGTATTGTTCTATTCTTTACTTTAAAGATCTAAACGGTTGATCACTATGACTAAACGATTAAGATCTTTAAGAAAATTAGAGATTGGATGAGCGTATACATTATGCTATATATATGTATATATCAAGGAAATTAGATTATCATATATAACACCGAAACTAAAATGGTGTAAAGTGGTAGGCTCTATTACATTTATTGGTGGAGCCATCATTTTTTACCCCGTAAATACCAATTGAATATATATAAAGAGAGAATTAGTAAGGTTCTTCCTGTGTATATATTTGAGAAAAAATATTGTTCAATTATCCAATGATCTATCAAAGGTAGATGTTCATGATACAGGATGGGGCTGGGGGTCAAAGTTCCTACATCTTTCCCTATTCTCGCTCTCATCCCTGCCCTATTCTCGCTCTCATACCTGCGGGAACCCGTCGAGAGAGGAGAGACATTTAGATACAGATTGGAGCCTTCTTTTATATATAAAATGAATCTTAATTTGTGCGAATGTATCCAAATTTGAACATATTATTATGAATAACGCAGAGAATGACAATAAGTTTATGAACTAAAAAATAGTGATATTTGTTTTTATTTATGGTTCTGGATAGAACTTTTTAGAACCAATGGCAAGAGGGGGAGGGTTCACAGGACAGGGACCTTGTCCCCACCCATATCTCCGTTGGGGATTCTCATGCTCCTGTTTTCACTCCTTGAATATGCTCCATTTAAGGCCGGTCTTCATAGAGAGAGAAAGATCTCCTCATAGACATTCCTATGCACATGTGATCGAATGGCTAGAGACCAGAAATATATACTCTCGAAAGCTCCATTTTTCACACAAACACACGTATAGAGAGAGGAGAGAACCTAGTATACCGTACTAATTAGCATATCCACATGAATCCCAATTACTACTTGAGGTGCATAAGTGCAAACTATATTCAAAACCTCTGCTCCTACACTAATTTCAACATCATGATTCGGTCACCATATCGTTGTATGTCTACCATACTATCCTTTAAATATTTATTTATGATAATACAAACTCCGTTTCGAGCCTTTTCTTTACCTGAGTACCATAATTTAAAACCTTTATCATCTATCTTCTTTGCTTTTTCTCCAACCTATTTTGTCTCTTGTAAACATAGAATATGAATCTTTCTCCGAATCATAGTATTTACCACCTCCATTAGCTTACCAGATAATGTTTTGATATTCCAAGAACCAATACGAATCTTATTATCAAGGACTAGCTTCCTTACCCCCCCGCATCCGTCAATAATCAAAATGTGGAGACCCTCTCTGCAAATTATTCACTATATTCGGGTGACAATGTAGCGGGACTAACTTCTTTACACACACTCATCCATGATGTGGGAACCCTCTCTGCAATTGATTCACTACATTAAGGCGAAAATGTAGTGGCCCTTGCTTACTTATTACTATATTCGGGCTCTACAGCACGTCGTTAGGCGGGAACGCCCCAAAGCAATGCTCATAATTTTTGTAATCCATGTTATAAAAATCCGACGAAGTTTTACGCTGGCTGTCGAAAGCCTAACACAACCCTCCTTCTTTATCCGGGCTTGGGACCAGTAATGCAAGGGTGATCCCTTATATGAGCGGAGTTAGATTGTAAAATACATTTTTAAAAAGAAAACATATAATGCCAATTTTACTTTAAAAAAGTATAAATGTATTTTTTGGTTTTTGAATTCAAATTTCAACTATTATTTCTCAAAATGAATGATTGAGTTTTGCTAACACCTAACATACCATGCTCTCTCTCTCTCTCTATCTATCTATCTATATATATATATATATGGGTCAGGTGGATTGACCCAAACCCGATGGGATCGTGTTTGGATCTTGGAAATGGACGTGAATAAAAGAAAAACATGTTAGGCATGGGTCAACCTCATTTTGACCTGGACCTTAAGTGAACGGACCGATGACCCTATTTATCACTTCCATATTCAGAACCAATTTTACGGTTCAAATAGGAAGTGAACTGGGTCTGAAACCAGATCGGACAAACCAAAAGCAAAACCGCAAATGAACCAGTGACCCTTGGCTCATATCCAAAAACCACACCGGAATAGAAATTGTAACTTGTCCCAGAACTGGTGGTTCGGCCCTTCCAACTGAAACCAAGACTCTGGTTCTTGCTTTAATTTAATTTTATTTTCTTAGCATATCCTTTTATAGTTTTAAAACAAATTAACTCGTGTATAATATGATTTTTCTCCTAGAATCCAACTTGGTATTCGACAATTTGGATTCTCATTATATTTTCAAATTGGAACCAAACTGTAACAATTGGATAAAAGCGGGTGGACCCGAACTGCTACGAAATTGAGCTCAAAACCCGACCCAAAGGTAGAAGTAGAACTGGGTGAGCCCACATAGAGCTTTCATCCGTGACTGTAAGGACATCATTTCATTGGTGAACCTGATCATCTCTTTCCTACTTTGGTCATGAGTTCGATACGTGGGTTGTGCATCTGGCTTTGGTCTCCCACTATACCAAAAGACCTGATCTGATTTTTCTTTCCATAAAGGATGTGATCAAAGGCTATGTTTTACAATCCTCACGGATAATTATGTTTTCTTTTCTTTTTTCTAATATTGTGCACAACAAACATGTATGTCATTCTGCCTTTGGTAGCATGCACACACACACACATACAAAAGAAGGGGGAGGCTAGAAATGATATGTCAAAGTGTAAGATAAAACATACAAGTTGCACAAAGGGCAATAGCTCACATGACTAGAGGGTCAGCTTAGAAGTTAAAGGTCACGAGTTCGATACCCCGGGCATGCATAGGCTTCCATCTCCCTATTGTCCCGTGACTTCGCGCACACATGCATAGACTGATAACCACATACACACACTAATGTACCGAATTACTTGGTCCTGTTAACAAACCATATGCTAACTTACATTACGAAAGGAAATTAAATTAACTTGTCTCCTTTTCATTTCTTATGATGAAACTCCCTTAGAATTCCATCCCTTATATTACTTTGTTCAGGAGCAAAGTCCTTGAATTGATGGAGTCTTTTGGCAAACACTACTTGGGGAGAGAACTATCATGTCTCAGCACCATGGCTACTGTGTTTGCTTCGTCGAACTGCTCCAATTACGCACCCTTGGTTAATTTTCCGACCGGTTCGAAGACGATTGACTCTGTTTTAGGCTTTCCAAGTCCACTTCTGATATTGATTGCCTCTGTTCTTTTCATGATCTTTAGCCTTTTGCATGAATCCACAAACATCCTGTAATGAACTCGATCATTAGTTCAAATCCATTAGATTAGTCTGGAGGTAAAAAAGTTTTCGTTAAATGAACCAAAACTTCGATGCAGGCTATCATCACTGTTCCTAGATGCATCATTGTCAGCAATAAGATTGAGACAAGTAGATATGGTTCGGACCCGCTGGATCTTATTTAGATCCAGTACGATTGGCCTTTTAACTAGATCCAGAGTGTGGTTCATTTGTTCTCTAATATGGATATGGTATATTTGACTCAGGTCCGTTATATGATCTACAAAATGGAAAAACTTCAAGTACCATATGGTTTGGCTATTTCTCGTTTAGGTTTATGTGACTTGAAAATATCTCTAAGCTATCATACGGTTTTTACCGTTTATCAAATTAGTGATCAATATTTAATATTTTTATCTTTAATCCAATGTGACACATCAATTATCATGCTACTTGCTATACCAACTGCAACATAAGCCTATGCTAACTGATTAAAATGCCATGCCAGCATCATCTACCACATCATCATCACTTGCCGTGTCAGCTTTTATTTGATATTATGGTTAAATATTAATGAATATTAAATTTAGATTTTAGTAAATATTAAATATTCTTTAATATTATTAAATATTTCATGTTATATTTAATAATACAACAGTCATCAACAACAACAACAACTAAGCCTTTTCCCATACTAGACGGGGTCGGCTACATGGATTCTTTGTTTCCACAGATCTCTATCGTGTGCCATGTTAGCAGTTAACTCACAATAAGCTAGATCATTCTTTATTGTTTCTTTCCAACACTTTTGTGGTCGTCCTCTACCTCTTTTAATACTTTCCAAATTTAGTTTTTCTAACCTTCTTACAGGTTCTTCTTTTGATCTTCTTTCTATATGTCCAAACCATCGTAAACGATGTTCTCTCATTTTATCCTCTATTGGTGCCACTCCTAATTTGTTTCTAATAACCTCATTATGTATACGGTCTTTTCTTGTATGACCACTCATCCATCTCAACATCTTCATTTCTGTCACAGACATCTTTTGTACATGTTGATGATTAACTGCCCAACACTCAGAACCATAAAACATGGCAGGCCTAACTGCTGCTCTATAATATTTACCTTTTAATTTTAATGGTATCTTCTTATCACAAAGAATACCTTATGCTCCTCTCCATTTTAACCAACCAGCATTAATTCTATGCGTAACATCTCCATCAATTCTTCCATCACTTTGAAAAATTGACCCTAGGTATTTAAAAGTTTCCTTTTGGGGAATGCAATGTGTGCCAATTTTAATTTCTATGTCCTCTGAAGTAGCCACATGATCAAACTTACATTCCATATATTTTGTCTTTGTTCTACTAAGTTGGAGGCCTTTGTTTTCTAATGTTTCTCTCCATAGTTCCAATTTTCTATTAACTTTTTCCTTAGACTCCTCCACTAATACAATGTCATCTGCAAATAACATACACCAAGGTACTTCATCTTGAATATGTTTTGTTAACTCATCCATCACCGTTATAAATAAGTATGGACTTAAAGTTGATCCTTGATGTAATCCAATATTAACTTCAAAGAAGTCTGTCGTTCCTTCATGAGTCCTCACACATGTTTTTGCACCATCATACATGTCTCTTATAAGGTTAATATATGTCAATGGGATACCTCTTTTTTCCAAAGTTCTCCAAAGAACCTCCCTCGGTACCCTATCATAAGTTTTTTCTAGATCAATAAATATCATGTGAAGGTCTTTCTTTTTTGCTCTAAAATGTTCCATAAGACGTCTCAAAAGGTGAATCGCTTCAATAGTATATCTACCTGGCATAAATCCAAATTGGTTCTCTGTTGTACTTGATACTTGTCTTAACCTACGTTCGATAATTCTTTCCCATAATTTTATAGTATGACTCATTAACTTGATACCTCGATAATTCGCACAATTTTGAATGTCTCCCTTGTTCTTATATACGAGTATAAGTGTACTTGCTCTCCATTCCTCGGGCATCTTTTGGTTTTTCCATATTTCATTAAATAGTCTTGTGAGCCAAGTGATTCCTATTTCTCCTAGTATTTTCCAAACTTCTATAGGAATATTATCTGGTCCTACCGATTTACCACTCTTCATATGTTTAAGAGCCTCTTTGACTTCATTCTTTTGAATACGTCGGTAGAAATTGTGGTTTATATACTTTTCTGACTTGGCTAAATCTCCTAAACTAATACTAACATCTTTATTTTCATTAAAAAGATTATAAAAATAGTTTTTCCATCTATTTCTTATATCATCATTTGCCACTAGAATTTTTTCATCCTCGTCTTTTATGCATCTAACATAATTAAGATCTTTAGTTTTCTTATCTCTAGCCCTAGCTATCCTAAAAATATCTCTTTCACCCTCTTTTGAGTTGAGTTTTTTATATAAGTCATCCCAAATCTTAGCTTTTGCTTCACTAACGGCTTTTTTTGCTTCCTTCTTTGCTTTCTTATAAGCTTCTAAAGTTTCACTAGTTTTCTTAGCATAATGTAATTTGTAACATGCCCTCTTTGCCTTGATTTTATTTTGTACTACTTCACTCCACCACCAAGCTTCTTTTTGTGCCGGTACACCTCCCTTAGATACCCCTAACACATCTTTTGCCACTTTCCTAATATGTATAGCCATATTGTTCCACATATCAAAGGGTGTACCAACATAATTCCAAACATCTCCTTGAAGGACTTTCTGTTTAAATATATCTTCTTTCTCGCTTTTCAGGTTCCACCATTTAGTCTGAATAGCTCGATGCACTCTTTTCTTCTTTGTCCATTTTTTAATTTGTAAATCCATAACTAAAAGTCGATGTTGGGTGGTTAAGTTTTCTCCTGGAATTACCTTACAATCTTTACAACACGCTCTATCTTTTTTTCTACAAATAAAGTAATCAATTTGTGTTTGTGATAAGCCACTCTTATAAGTAATTAAATGTTCATCTCGTTTTTTGAAGATTGTATTAACTATAAAGAGATCAAATGACATAGCAAAATTTAAAATCTCCCTACCTTCCTCGTTTATATCCCCATAACCAAAGTTTCCATGAATCCCTTGATATCCTAATGCCTCTTTACCGACATGTCCATTTAAATCTCCTCCTAAACAAATCATCTCTCTTTGTGGAATCTTTTGAAACACCTTATCTAACTCTTCCCAAAAAACTGTCTTTATACTATCTTCTAGTCCTACTTGGGGTGCGTAAGCACAAACTTTAATTTAATATGACTTTTACATCATCTTCTATTAATGCCATTAGCTCGTTCCCTCACCAATAGCTTTGTTTAGAAAGGATCCGCTTCTGCTTCAATCTGTTCTTCTCATCAAAGTACCATATAAAGCTATCACGAAACGAATAGCTCTCTTCGATGGGACGATTAGATTGGCCCAAACATGATCTGGATATCGTAGGTTAGACCTCATATGATCATGTGTACTTGCCAGATCCAAAGTAGCATTTACATGGATCTGGATCTGAGCAATGGTTTTAGGTAAACCCGGAACCGACGGTTCCAATAAACAGTGGTTTCGGTTAACTTGGAATTGAACTAAATTTATATATACAAAGCACAAGGAGTCACCCTTCTCTCTTGGCTAGGATGTCGACTCAGAAGAACCTTCAAGCTTTCTTAAGATAAAAACTTCATTCAAGAAGAAGATACAATGGACATTCCACAAAGCAAACAGGGTAGAGGATCTCTCACTTGAAATACATAAAATCATAAATTAAAGAATGTCCATGAATGAAGGTCAGGAGTTCGTCGGTCTCTTTGGAGAAATCCCATTAAAGAACATTCAAGTTGAAGGTCAAGAGTTCGACTATACACGTTCCATCCAGCTGCCTAACCCCAGCTTAGCCGGCTTCAATTTTTTGGAAAATATATATAGACAAATATGCATGCATGCATACACTATATTTGTATATTTGTGTACAGTGGTGGATCCATATTGTGGTGATGTGGAGCGACATGAAATTCTGAAAAAATTGAATTATGTATGAAATTTTTAAAAGAAATTGAACATTTTTAAAGCTCGTTCTACCTGAACACGAAGTCGGTTCCACCCAAAACAAATTTTTAGATCCGCCACTGTGTAGGTCTGGATGCAAATTTCCTTGATCATAACTCTAATTATAGAAACTTACCGAGCAAGAGATTGGAGAACATGGTGGCGAGCACACGAGAGATTGGAGTAGCCGTTGTATGTCTTGAGGTGGATTTTCCTGAGAAAAGGAACACCATCCATGCTCACCTTGACAAACAGCTTTGATTCAATGACTTTCCCAGCCTTGAAACTGTTCTTCCTGTAAGAGCAGATGGGTGGCCACCCCACCACCACCTTCTTGATCATATCATTCCTTGATGCCTCCTCGTCCTCAACCTCACCCAGATCACACGAGTCGGCGAAGCTCCTCTTCTTGGCTGGCGTCGTGGGCTCTGTCACAGTGGAGCCCGGCAGACCCAGCCTCAGCTCTGTGATCTCCAAGCCTACAACCTCACCTTCCACATCCCCTCTTCACAATATTTCTTTGCTTACTGATCTCTCTCTCTCTCTCTCTCTCTCTCTCTCTCTCTCTCTCTCTCTCTCTCTCTCTCTCTCTCTCTCTCTCTCTCTCTCTCTCTCTCTCTCTCTCTCATATAGGCTTCTCTGGCCAATGTCTACACTCTTGGGTTGGAAACAAGAGGAAACAGTGAGACAGGGAGGGAGAAATGTATGTCAAATAACTGACATTGGTGTTGACTTAGCTCCCCACCGGCACATAAGATAGCAGACAAGATCGCACGGTGGAGAGAGAATTGCTGGTAATATGAGTTTTTAATCTTAGCCGTTGATTTGTGGGGGCAGATAAGATAGATAGCCTGAAGGTTTTTAATTGTTAAAAGTTGTCTCGGTCTCTCATGGCCATGCATGTACATCCCTTTTGGCTATCATGCATGCATCCCTCACATTGGCTCCAGCCCTTCTCTTTTTTCTTTTCTTTTTTTTCTTTCATAATAAAAAAACTCACAACGAATATTAAGTTGTTTTATAAATATTTGTCTAATTTCTCAAAATTGCATTTAGCTGTCAAGTACCTCAAAGTAAATTTTGAATTTGGTAGCTTTCTACTCAACAAAATGTGTGATATATAATGAGGTTATTGGAGAAAAAATTGGTGCACAATCAATACAAGATAAAAGATAAAAGAATATAGATGTGCTTAATGTAGTTCAAACATTTAGAGAAGGCAACCATAAAGAACTCATCTCAAAAAGTATTAGAGTTTAGACACCAAATACTGAGAGACAAAGAGAGGGGGAGACATCTACAATATTAAGGGGAAAAAATGATAAATATGATCTTGTTCTTTTAGCTCTAAATGTTATGATCATCCTCAATGACTAGGGATGGCAATTTCTAAATGCCCTTTTTCTACATGAGGCAGGTTCTCAAGGGAAAAAACCCGCTGTGTTATGAAGGCGAAGTGAAGATGACCGGCAAGGAGAGCAGGAAACGATAGGGTTTAATGTAAACCTGCCTCGTACTGCCCCCCCCCCCCTCTCTCTATATATAATCAGTTATAATTTAACAATGTGAAACACTATAAGTTAACCATGTGAAACACTATAAGTAGACTATTTTTTAATGTAAAATATATGGTATAAACTGTTTTTTCCTTTAAATAATTACTTTTATAGGTTGAAGCGGAAGGGGGCAGGACGATTGCACCAAAGTGGGTGTGGGTAGGTGCGAGATTTGATTCTCAAAACTCATGGAGCGGAGCAGGATGAAGTCTAATAGCAAGGTTCTTGTGGGGCGTGTGGGTGTGGCTGGCATCAACACCGACTCCACCCTGCCCTATTGCCATCCTGTCAATTAAGACTAAGAATCCATGTAGCTGACCCTACTTAAAGTGAAGGAAAAAAAAAATCTTTGTTTCTTCTTTGGCTTTTGCTTTGCTTGCTGAAACAATGGTAGCACATGAACACAACGGTAGCCCGTGTGCTAGAAGGGATGCAAGGTAAAGGCATCATTAGTAGATGGCTTAATTCTATACCTTGATGTGGCCCCCTTTCATCCCCTCCTTAATTAGGTGGCACGAATTTCATATGCAACACAAAATCCTCACAAACATTACCCAAAAATTCCATCTTCGTTTCCATGCAAAATAGCAAAAGAGAATCAGGTAGATTTCGGGTTGACCTGTTTTTTTAACACGAGCATTGCCCCAAACACGAAAATTGTCAGTCCAATTCCATGCCATGCCTTCATTTCTACTTGCTTGCTAATCACAGTCATTGTTGTGTCTTTGTGGACCTTCCATACAATGGTAGGGTTTCTAGTTCATCTTGTTGGGAACAAGTGATACAGTTCAGTGAAGAGATACTAATGTTTGTGAACAACCTTTATGCATTTCTAGCTGGCCTCTATTATTAATGCAGTCATGCTTCCACATGGATGGTCTGGTATGGTATGTATACAGCATGTATCTGATGTCTATATAGCATGTCTTCCATGATGGCATATAGCCAGTTTTGGACCCACGAGTTCTTCTGGAGTGAGGCTCACTTGTATTTCAGGTGAAACACATACGTTCAGAACACTTGTATTTCTCTATATACAATGGTGGACCAAGGAATTTTTTTCAAAATTTTAAGATTTTCAGTAGTTCCACGATGACATAATGCAGATTAGGCCATCACATATGCATGAGTGCATAACAGATTGCCCATGAAAACTAGATCTCAGAATGCATTTTCCTTTTTTTTATTTTTGGTACAATGGGAGGCTGAAGACAGGTGCACTCCCCGGACATTGAACTCATGACCTGTGAGTTGACACCCTTTGCTACATTAGCTATTGCTCATTCTGCCAAATCTCAATGAGCGCTTAGATTACCGATTCATCATGCAATACATAGTATGATTTCATGGATAAGCTTGCTTTGGGCAAGAATATGCATACTTTAATATTAATAACATTTTTGTTTTTATTTTTTTTTGTTACAAAGGGAGACTGAAGCCTAACATACACCCATAGTCCTATGAGCCTATGAGGTACCATAACTGCCAATTTTCAGGAAATCGAACCACTCAATGAACCAGGGAAGGCACTGGTTCACTTAAAAGTGGCTCGAGTCGAACCACAGTTTAATAATAATAAAAAAATAAAAAGAATAAAGAACCGTAAGAAGTATCAAATGATTGTGCTTCAATAGATTTCGTTGAATTAACCACCTCCAAATAAAGCAGAGACTTTGAAAAGCCATTTAAGCCAATAAAAGGGAATTACTAATTTTATTATTTATAAAAGGTTAAATAAAATTTTGAAAGAACTTTAAAAGTACCGGACTGGCCGGTTCATTGGTTCAAGGTTGACCAGTTCAACCAATCGGTCCACCAGTTGAACGCCGGTTTTTTTTCAGGCCTGTCCGATATATGGATAAAACCAGATCATGCTCTGGTTTCTGATTCAACCGATCTCATCCAGTTTCAAAAACTATTGCTTAACAGGGGCGAATCCCTTGACAAATGCAAAGTACTTTCCTCCTTTCCACGCTGAGTGCAGGTTGCTGAGGCTAATGCAAGTGATGTTAAACCTAACACCTGGTGGTTATAATGTAAATGATGAATTCTGATCACATTTCACAAGGAAAACTAATGAAAAATAGAATTTCGACTTAATTTCTAATGAAAAACTAAGTTTTCTACTGAAAATATATGTAAAATGTTAGAGTAAAGCTCCCCCACCACTGGTTTTCTCCATTCTCAAACTCGGGACCTTGCTTGAGGGAAACAGGTGCTGAACTGCTTGAACCAACCAACTGACGATGTCTTATATCCTTTGTAAATGCTACCCTACTTGTAACCGAGCCCCTCGTGGTTCGGCTTGGTGCTGCTCATCATCGGTTCATTCATGTTCAGTTCTTTAAACCATTTGAGCTGAACATGAACATAAACATGGTATGTCCGGTCACAAAGCATTAGCTCATCTGGCAGCAGCAACGGACCCATTTTAGGACAAGGTGAGTCATGTGCCCTCATCCGAAATCTGAAAATTTCCTGGACCCAGCAATAGATATTATATTGCTAAATATCATACATTCTGCACTAAGAGCAGCAGCTCACCTTGTTTGAGGGGTCGACTCACGACTTGGAAGTCACAAATTCGCACCCAACCATATATGCATCTCATTTTGGACCAAAAACTAAACAAAAAAATATCAAACATTCTATAGCACCCACATATGTGGTGTTAATATAAAGACTAAAAGGACAGAACAGCCAATTTTATATCAAAGTTGTCGGACAAGCGACTGTGCCACTGATTGTTGCAATGGCTAGATGTATATTTTCCCAACTCAAAAGTCCACTCTATTCTAAACCTTCACCAGCACACTGTAACTGGATCTGGTTTCCAAAACATGAGAATAAATGGTATCCTATGGTTTCTACTATTATCGATCCAATAAGTGTTGAAATGCCAATGCTAATGGGATAATCGGATAATTTCATAATTTTAGCATAGAATTTTTTAACCTAAGAGCTAGTTTACACATTGGTGGACTTAGCTGAAAGACTACATGAATTGTGTATAACAGAGACAAACACACTCGATTGTATTTAGCTTTTGATTCTAGTTTGTTTATTTATTTGGAGGAATGAGTCAAACAGGGATGAGCTTTTCTACCTGGATATGAAATTGACTGTCGTTTCAATTGAAAAGAATCCTTTTGAAGTGCCCTCTTAAAATCATCGAATACCAAGAAGCTATTTAGTAGCTAAAACTTCTCGGCTCAAGCATGCAGACGTGCCGATGGCGATGGGACTCGAACTCCCGGCTGCCCATCCAGCAACGAAGGCCTCTAGCACTATGCTCTCCTCCTCAGCGCGACAATTATCAATTGGAACAGAACATTACTTCTAAAAAAGCACATCTTTGACGAGTCACCGAAGTGTGAATGCAAGTGAAATATTACAAAAGTAACAGAAAGAGTAGCAAATCTCAAACCACCAGTACGATTTAAGAAAGTTAAATTACAAGCTTTTCGAGCCAACTCCCCTTTCCGAGCAATGAATTACATACACATTAACAGCTGTTGATTCCACCAGACCACTCGTAAATCCTTAACAAGAAAACTACCAAAAGAAAGCAGTAACTATTACTTGCAGGGTAATATTATCAACGCATTAAAACAAGAAAATTGGACACCTATGACGATATTTATATCAAGGCACGGGAATGTAAGGTTCTTCCACTGAGCAATGCAAGCTACAGTAATACAAGCGGTGGAGGAGAATATGCACATACAGATCAACCTTCAAGGGCAGAGCTTTTTCGGTTTAGGCCTCCACTCAGTCCGGCCCCTCACAATCTCAGCCCCATCCTCGAGACGAAGCAGGTGGGTACACTCCATGCCGGAGGGAGCACCTTCACCCCCATCACAGACATGGGTTAGAGATTGAAGCACGCTGTCTCGCCCGCATTCACGTCTATACTCGAGGGTCATTCCCGATAGCTCGTGGCTCTCCAAGATCGACATTGGAGCACTCTACAGAGAGCAACCAAACTTGTCACAATGAAAATTCTACGCACATAGGTATACAAGAAAACATGGCCAGCTCATGAAGAAGCAGAAAAGTAGTTCTTGATTCTTCAAAATGTATGAAGTTGGCAGGAGCAAAGACCAAAACCTGATTCTTCCGAGCACCCAAAAAAAAAACAAGTATAGACTACCATTAATAGTCTCACAAGCGTCAAAGCTTTGCGAGGCTGATGTAGCTTATGAGAGGCAACTTTCTCACCAAACAGAACCAAGCTACTGGAAAGCCAAGAGCAGAAAATGGACATTGAAAATAAAAGCATCAGAATTTCACCTCAAGTATCCAGCCTAAGTACTTGACATTGTTAACATGCTGGTTGACATCCAAATCATACCAACGAGGCTGCAATGCCACAAAAGAACGACGTGGTCATAATAAAGATACAACATTAAGCAAAGATGCTGATACACCAATATTTATCATCAAAGGAAATCAAGACTATTTTTACAATATTTAAGCAAATATCAAATTATACCAAGTTAATGAGAAACTTGAAAGTTATGAAAGTCTCAACTCCACCCAATAAATGTGTTTTTTCTTTTTCAACATGAATGGACTTGAAAAAGGAAGAATAAGTAATTGGAGGAGACCATGCTTGTCTTCAAGCCTCCTACTTACCGTTAAGCCTGTTCGAATGTGATCCACAGTTGTGTCGTCAAGTTTTGGCAGTTTTCTGCCATCCTCGTCAATAATTGGTGCATCTCCAACAAAATAAGGCCCTATTTCTGCCCTCACTTCATCTGGAATTTTCGACAATCTCCTCGTCTTTTTGTTCATCATTACCCAAACACTGAAGAAACAAAGGAAAGAACTGAGGTGATGGCATTCTGATAAAAAAGATTGCAGGAATTTTCTTGACGGCCAGCAAATAGAAAAAACAATTTGTTTGTATCATATATAATCCAGATTATTTATACAATAAAAATGTCAATCCTGCTTCCCTTAACGAGAATTCAGACATGAAGGAATACTATGGCAAACACGCATAGGATGTGGAACTTTTTATAAAACACGATCAGGAAAAAAGAATGAAATATCAGACCTAGTGGCTTTTGTTACAGTTTCACCAGTCCGACAATCACGTAGAAGCCAATCGCGCCGCATGCCATTCTTCCCTGATGCTCCAACCCAAGTGTCAACTTCAACAAAATCACCCCTGAAACATGTGAAGGTGAAATGAGGCATTTTAAATAAATACAAGCAAAATCTTGTTTTAACATCAGACCACTGTTTAAAATGCAGTTATACAAGACTTGATAACGAGGTCGCCCGTGACTCTGCTGGGTCAACCCTGGAGGTCATGACATTTGTACATTTAACAGAAAGTACATAACACATCAATAAAACATTATACTATGAATGGTATTTTTCCATGTACACTGACATCTATATCAGATGCTTCTAATGTATTATCACTAATATATTCTACTTACCCTTTCAAAGAAAAACACTCATAGCATAGGCACCAAATCTTTCAAATCATCCCAAAAAGACATATACTGCCTGCAGCTTCCTCAAGTCTCAAGACTCGCACAAAGTCTCTAACAAGCTTAATTCTCTTCTTTTCAGCAATCAACACAGTGAAACGTCTTTCAAGAAGTTGGAATGGCACAGCATGAAACTCCAAGGACAAAACCTTGGCCCACAGTGTGCATTGGATATCAGGTTGTACAAAGAGAGCAGTGTCCACGGAAGGAAACTTCTAACTAGCAGCTAGAAGCCAACAAGTCAGCCTATAGCTGAGTATCAATTGCTATCATTAAATCTATGTCCAACTTTGAGACTACTAATAGAAAGTTCCACAGAGATTTTCACCTTAGAAGTGAATCATGCTACTAACTCAGTAAAATTGGTAAAGGTATGATATATGGTGGAAAAGTCATCCGGACAATACACTATGTAGTCATACTTGGCAAGCAATGGATCCTCTTTCAGAGAGGACTGCTCATGTTTAGCACACCAGTTGTCAACAGAAATTGGCAGATAAACACAACTTTCTAAAAACTTCACCTAGAGCCACATTTATGGTTCACCTTTAGTTAGACATGCACTTGAAAACAAAACGCTAAATACTTTGGACTTTTTAAAACAATTGTCAAGGCACAGGGAAAATTTCATATATAATTTCAAATCCATCCAGATTAATGTAGGAAAATTGTATATCGACAAGCTTCATCAACTACATCCAAGTAAAATAGCCACCTTCTCAAGGCATGTCCCGCACATGCTACCAGTGGCGTTCAGATGGTGTAATTAACGTGTAAAAGAACTTTTCTTTTCACTCGTTTTTCTTGTTTTGTTTTATTTTCTAAATACCCATTTTAAGTTGTTTTAGCAAAACAAGAACAAGCTTAGATGTTTCATATACAATGAACAGTATTGACTACATTACACCATGAAAGAAGAAAAACTATCATGTAGTACCGGAATAGGAAAGGACATTCTTTTTGTCATGCATGAACTCAGATGCTAATGTTGATTTCCAAATCAAGCATGAAATGAATCACAACTAGATCAAGCAGGGTACCGATCAACAAAATCCCACACCTCTCAACCAGACAACAAGAATTCCTTCCGCATTTTATATGTAGTTATATGAAATGGAGTTGTAGATAAGACACATATGTGAGCTACATACCAAGCAGGGTACCGATCAACAAGAATCTGCATCCGCGTAACAACCCATATCAAATCTCTCCTACACATCTCAGGCGTTGAGCCAAATCCATCACCCAAGAGCCCAGCGCACTTCACATGGTTAAGGGCAGTTTCCTATTTCACGGGGCATAGTTAAATCAACAACAAAAGCAAAATCAATGAAATTTCTGAAGTCCATGTAGGGGCTCTTCTTATATATCTTACTTGTAAATGATTCATTAGGGTCTCTATGGATGCTGTGCGATCCGCTCCAATCTCGTAAGACCTAATAGGAAAATTCTGCCTGAAAACCAGGCCATCGTGAACAATTCTCCCAAACCCAAACGCATCCATCAACATATCCGGTTTCCTTGGCCTCCAATCAAAATTGACAAACTGCTTCTCAGCAGCCAAAAATATTGCAGTAATGGCTGCAAGCAGCACACTCCAATCTGGCAACTGATTGATAATTGTCTTCTCTTGTACTGATGTGGATGAATATGAGGGCAACTTATCATCCTCCACATCATTTAATCCAAACCCCTTCCCATTGTCTGGTGTCGTAAGCAGCACCTTGCTACCATTGATCTTTGGAGGGGCGTGCACGTTCGCCTTTACCTGAATTCCACCACTCCTTGTTTTTGATTTGATCCCACATGTATCCAAATTGTCGGGACCACCTGTGAGCACCGCTTTTGGCTTTGAACGATGAGGACGTGACGAAAACAGAGCCGAGGCAGCGGCAAAAATGGCAGCGACGGCGGCGACCATAGTTTTGTATAAAAAAATTACGACCAGGACGAGTGCGTGGAGTATCAAACCAGCATGAACCCTGCCTCAGAGTTCTGCAAATAGGTAAGGGAGGGAATTTGTTCGTGAAGAGCCTCAGATTCTTGAAGAAGAAAAAAATTACTCAGACCACCTCCAACTCAAATAAAAGATGATGAAAAAGTAAATACAATAAAAGAAAATATTGACCACAGGAACGATAAACGAAGAAGAGTACACCTGTCAACCTGTGTAAGGAGGGAGAGAGAGAGAGAGAGAGACGCAACACTTCTGACAGCGTGGAAACTAAAGACTAGAATAAAAAACAGAATATAAATTCAAAGAATTTGGTAACAGAAAGCTCTGTTGCCTGAACGCCATTACTGAGAAAAATGCCGATCAAACTAAACCATTTTCTAAATATTTTCTCGCTCCTTTGCTTGAATTACGGGAAATGAGGGAACTATCCAGAATAAAAAAGAAAACAATCAACAAGTAAAATGCGAAAGACAGGCCACAAGGAATAGGAAAGAAATGTAGCTTTTCGACTTCCACTTCAAGGAAAAGAACACAGAAAACCTAAAAAAGATGAAATTAATTATTAAAAGAACGTAAAAGAAAAGAATTTTGAAATGTACCTTATTTTCAAATAATAACACAAGAACAACTCTTTCCAGTTCTAACTTTTCGGTTGAGAAAGGGCGAAACAACTACAGTAATAGCACATGTGAAGGAAAGTGACAACAAAAACGAAGACAGAAACAACACTTTTTGAGACACAAAAGGAACTTAAGAACAAGAGGAAATCGGATCCTTCAAACGCCAATCAACCATAATGGGCCTAAGAAAAAAAATGCGAAATCACAAGGCGATCCAAAAGATAGCCTAAATTCTAGACAGATCCGTCCACAAAACAAACAAAAATTGAAGCTGACAAGAGAATGGGGGGGAGGGGGGGAACGACACCTTTTCTTCTTCCTTCGTAACTCCTGGTTCCTTTTTCGTTCTTTTCACGCATCAGAAATCGGTCGAGAAAGAGACAAAGACGATCTTCATTTCTGAACTTTCTTCGAGCGATTTTCCACGGCGTATTGCCTTAATCAGAACCGATCTACTCGTTAAATGATAGGGAGAAGAGACAGACAGAAGTCAACAAAGGAAAGGCAAAAATAAGGGACCTTGAGATGCTATGATCCAGATCTCCCTCTCCTTCCTCCACAAGAAGAATCAAAGAGGAAAAAATACAAAAGGGAGAATACACGACGGGAAGCCGGAGGACGCAGAAGAAGAAGAACGAATGGAAAGGAAGGAAAGGAACGAGACAATAGAAGCGTGCCTCTCTTTCTCTCTCTCTCTTTCGTCCGGTCGCTCGCTGGCCTCAACGCCCCTTTATACCATTCAGTCCAAACTTTCTTCCCTATTGGCTATACTCTCACTGTATCCCTTATTTCTCTTTTATTTCCAAAAGCCCCTTTTCACTCTCTCTATACCTGAAAACCACCTATTGTTCATAGACCTCGAATCCATGTCAGACTCTCAAATCCAGCCAAGGGGTCGGGTTTGTGTCGGGTCAGGTCAGGTCAGGTTACTCGGCCCTAGAGATGTGCGGTGGCCATGAGGAAAATACGGGCTGGCCCGCTCAATATGTGAACCTGTAAAATGCTGGCTGACCCGGCCTTTGAAGGGCCGCAGGCTCCAAGGACGGGCCAGAACCCCAGGATAGGTTCCTTGGGTCGAGTAGGACCAGGCCCCCAGTTATATATATATAGAGAGAGAGAGAGAGAAAGAGAAAGGATATATATATATATATATATATTCATGCTCAAATCCACTTACTTAAAGATTTCTTTTATGCTCAAATCCAGTTAAAGATCATAGAAATTTGAATGTAATATATATAGTTATACTTTTTATATTTTATATTTAACATATATAGTGTATTAAATATTTTTAAATTTAAATCTTTGGTGTTAATCATATTGATTGAACAGTAAAAGATCTTTAAGAAGAATTAAGTACAAATAATTGTGTGTATAGACTATGCTCCCATAATTAGTTTTCACTCATGTTTCACGATTACTTTTGGGGCACGAGTATAATAATATTACAGTCTTTTTAAAATAAATTATACTCATAATACTAAAAAGTAACAAGTGAGCATGAGTTAACTTACACACACATGCATATATGTGTGTGTATGCATATACTTATTTACATGTAGAGAATGTGGTAAATTTGCATACATAAAAATCTCAACTATTCAATCAATATAATCAGCATTTAAAATTGCAAGTTAAAAAGTATCATAATACTATTTTGCTTTTTATTATAAAGATCTCAATCATTCATTATTGATAGATATGATTCAATCACTATTTTATATACATAAATGGTTGAAATGATAAATCAAAAGGTATTTAATATATATGTATATTATATAATATATAAGTATAATAGTACATATAAAGTATAATAATACTTTTAATTCAAATATTCACCATTGATCATTTTAATCAAATGTGAAAATGTTTGAGCATCTTTAAAGATGAATAGGATTTGAGCGTGAGCCACAAATGCCTTGTCATGCAAGATATCAGCCTTAACATCTCTAACCCTGACCCCACCTCTTTGTTTTCCTCCGGTCATTTTGACCTGACCGAAAGAAGGGATTTTATAAGAATTACGATTAAACACAAAAAGAAAAAGGGGAACAAAACATTATAAGGTAAAATAGATTTGATTTTCAGAAAAAAAATGGAAATCAATTATGTAGCTGGGTTAGGTGCAACATATTAAGACAAAAGTCGAGATGGGTCAAGTCAAGGTCACGTTGAGTTCAAATTCACCCGGATACATGCTGACTTTTCGTCAGGTTGCTTCGGGTCGACCTGGAGCCAATCTGCATGTAGTGAATCTGGACCATAACCCGGAGGTCTTGGGTCGGGTTCGTGTCCGGTCTGAAATTGTCACCTCTAATACTTGACAAATGACCATGATTCTTCCAGGTAAGGGTGAAGAACTAAAAATTACATTCAGATCTAAGGTCATGAGTTCGATACCAAGGATGTTCAGACGAAGGACCATAACTCTTCCAGAACAGAGGTGAACTCAGAAAAACGTTTCAAGTTGAAGGTCATGAGCTCGAAACAGAGAATGTTCGTTTTCAGAGAGCATTTCCTATCAAACTAAGTTCTAATTCTATTTATTTTCATGAAAAAAAAGTTTTAAATATTAAACCACTACTATGTTGCTGCCTTTTATTAACATTCACATCCAAGAGCTTTCACATTCCCAAGTAGGATGGTGAAACTCTGGCTTTTTTCTCTGTTATAACGGAGAGGTGAAGCCTTATGCACCCCACCAGGTTTCGAACTCATGACCTTCAAGTTTTGAAGTTGGCCCCCTGACCAGGAGAGTTATTGCCCTTCGTGGTTTTGTCCGGTTTCAACTCCACCAAAATCTGGAACCAGAACCGAACCGACCCCTCTGGGTCCAATTCCAGTTTCAGTTCCACGGTCTTAGGTCCTGTTTTGGCTCTGTTTGAAACCAGCTCTGATCTTGGTTTAGTTCAAATTCCATCTTTAAAAAAATTGAAAGGAAATTTAAAACCAAAATAAAAAAATACTTAGAACAAGAGGGTTCCAGTTTTGGTTCGCTTCTTCAATAGGTAGAACCGAAACCGAACTGTACAGGTCCCCGGTTCTGGTTCAATTTTGGATCGGATACCTCAAAAGGTTGTCCTATTTTACATTTTGCTTTTCTCTTTCCTTCATGCCACTACGTCTTGCAAGACCATGCCCTATCAATGGGGGTATAATTGAGCCCAGTCGAGCATTTGACTCGGCTCATTTAAGAAATGCTCGGCTTGTACCAGGGCTTAAGCTCGACGTGGGCTTTGACTCAAGGCTCTAGGTAATTTGAGCAATTTGAGCTTGGCTTGTCTTCCAGTTTTCAAGATTGAGTAAGCTTATGGACGAGCTCGATGAAGCTCGACTTGAGGTCGAGCTTTGTAGGCTCAAATTACATGGACCTTGATCAAGCTCGAGAGTGAGCAAGCTCAGCTTGTACCAATAAATACTAGTTGCGCTCAGTCACATGTCAAGCTTGGCTTGAGCTTATCAAGATCAAGTTGAATCTAGCTCGTCGAGTCGATCAAATGTATCTCATACCAGCGTCGGGCACAGCCCTACCCACCACCTTAGGTTAATTCAAACTTACCATAAGCCCAAACCAAGAGGATATTTTTCCAACATCTTGGCCCATAGACTGAACCCCAATTGGATGCATTTTTTTCTCATTTATCGATGCATACAATTATTATTTCATAAGGCTTGTTGGGTTCATCTCAGTTAGGTGCATGCATTAAGTTTGATGTACGACACATTATAAAAATTAATGTAAAAGTTTTCCTTTTGACAGTCAAATTTGATACGCGGTTTCAACACGAAAAAACAATACATGACTATGTGTATGAGGTTGGAAATGCTTTACCTAACTTGAACATGAAATGAAGAAGGGACAATGTGCAATTTGGCCACTATGGTTTTGATCCTAACTTTTTTTTATGAAATTACTTCTAATATTTAAAATTTTGGAAGCTTACTCTAAAAGTTTTGGAGGAGGGTTGTGTTAGGCTTCTGACAGTCAGCGTAAAGCTTTGTTGAACTTATATGAATTCTACAAATTATGATAGGGCTATGTGGAAACGGAGAATGCCTATCCTATCTAGTACGAGAAAAGGCTTAGTTGTTGTAGTTGTTGTGACTCTAAAAGTTTTGGAGATACAAACTTGATAAGAAACTTTATGAGGCCTAAGACAGCCCCTTTACTTGTCTTACCTACGAACGACCCTTATGTCGGAGGCACATCTATCTCGTCGTTTTCGTGCTTAAGATACAACGTGGTAACATCCTTAATGGCGGATCCACGTTGTGGCGGGGTGGGGTGACTGTCTTACCTGAAATTCTGAAAATTTTCATCTTCTTATTCAAATTTTCAAAAAAAAATTGAAAGGTTTTGAAGCGAGATCTACCCGAAACCCGAAATAAATTTCTGGATCCGCCACTGTTCAACTAGCTCACTGCTAGAACTATAGTCCATTTACAGAAAAGATGTACCGGTTGTCTGCACATCCCAGTTAGGAACGGCAATCTTGTTCGACCTCATGGGTACCTGACCCCTTTATGGCTCACATTTTCAGGGCTGAGAAGCTGCCCACGATGAGGGGTCGGGCGGGTTAAGACCATCTTGTAAGGTAGGGCAGGGTCACGTTCAGGGCCCAGTGTACCTGCTTCCTGTTAACAATTTAGTATTTTTCTTAATACTTTCATATTTGTCATGTTATTTGATGTAAATATGGATATTAAAAAGTCTTATGAAAGTTTATTTTTATAGAACTTGGGCGGAGCGGGACGGGCGTGGGGCAGATGAGGGTAGGGTGAATACCTCCTTAGCCCAGCACCATTGCCATCCCTAGTTTTATTTTTTTTAAATGAAAAGGGGTTTGAAAAAGGGGAAATAACGAAAGTATTTATATCATCAAGTTGAGAGAGAGAGAGAGAGAGAGTATTTATGGGTCTAATTTAACGTTAGAGTGAAACATCTCTTTGTTCAAATCTCAAAGGAAAATTTACAATTTATCCGTGAAAAAATGATTTCTGCATTTTATCGCAACCCTGAAATGTCAATGTCTGGCAGTTGTGAGGTAGCAATTTGCATTAACCCCAAAAACTAATTAAGAATTATTCAAACCTAACACAAAATAAAATATAGCCTTCCTGACCTCTAGTTTGTGACTGTCAATTTCTCGATTTAATATTTCCATTCAGGGACCTGCTTGAAGATTATAATGTGAATATAGAAACTCATTTTCTAAAATTCCAGTGGCCAAACAAGAGCTTACTTGTGAACTTTTGTTGCTCTTAACCTCCCAACAAAATTTCTATGATTTTTATCTAGGGGAAATTCTTTAAAAATATGAAATACAGGTCTTCTAGAAAAGGAAAAAGTACAACTACCTTTTTCAAAAAATACCAAATATAAAATATATTTGTATTTCTACGTTTTCTTTTAATCTCATCTATACTATAAAAAAGATAGATAGTCCAAATTGTTAAGAAGAACACAACAAGAGAGCGTGCCACTCTCTCCCTCTCTCCCTCTCTCTCTCTCTCTCTCTCTCTCTCTATATATATATATATATATGTGTGTGTGTGTGTGTGTGTGTGTGTGTGTGTGTGTGTGTGTTTATATATGTATGTATGTATGTGTGTATTATTTATTTATTTATTTAAAGAGAGAGAGGGGGAGGTTATTTTCTTAACACACGGCGACTTGAGGTCACACCAAATACATTTAATAATCAGCGGATGCAACATGAACCAATGGTTATGAGAGGCCATGGTTGAAAACATAAACTATTTGCCTCTAAAAAATAAAATTAGATCAATAATCCACTTCTTCATCTGAATGAGAAGAATCATTAAATTGCTGGTTAGGTTCGCATCAGCCACAGAGGTTTGGCAGATGGAGAGCATAGTTTTGCAGCAGTTGTATCCGGCCTCTTCCATAGAACTTGGTCAGCAATGTGGACGCGTAATAACTCTCCTTCTATCTATCCATCACAATCAGCAGTTATAGTTCAGAAGTTCCATCCTCATTAATGATACGAGCTGTGACAGATTTCATAGTCATCAAAGTTTTACAGATCCATCATAATCATCTCTCTCTCTCTCTCTCTCAAAGTTTTACAGATCCATCATAATCATCTCTCTCTCTCTCTCTCTCTCTCTCTAAAGTCAAACACCTATTTGAGTGGTGTGTTCGACTTGCCACAAATTTGGTTGTTTGAATCAAGATTTTCTTTTAAACTTTATTTTGTTAATTAATTAAGTAAGAATTTATTTTCCCAACAACCTAGCTCATGCTAACTTTTAATATAGAATTTATTTCGTCAATAAGCTAGTTCATATGTTTTTGTTCAATTGCTAGTTTTTAATGAGAGTTTTGAAAGGGTAAAATCTAGTCCAAGTCTAAGTGTTGTGGTTACCATATTCGAGAAGAGAGTAAACTTTTTTAGAATCGTGGATAGTTGCATTGGTTCAGGAATGACCGACTTAATTACAACTAAATCCCTACCCATTACCAACATTTGGTTCCGGTTATAGCTTAGAATCGCCAGTTTCAGGGTGGTTCCTAACGTAATCGGTAATTTTATTAAAAAGTTAACATTATAAAAGAATCAATTTTATGGGTCTGTGGTGTGTTCGACTTGCCACAAGTTTGGTTGTTTGAATCAAGATTTTTTTAAGCTTTATTTTGTTAATTAATTGAGTAAGAATTTATTTCCCCAACAAGCCAGTTCATGTTCAGTTTGTCTAGCAGGCATTTCATCTCGGTATTGGGCTCATCTCAAAATGAGCAAACAAGGTAAACCGCGGCCTAGAAACAACCTACAGAGACGAGCCAGCTCGCTAATTTTACAGTGCCCTGGGACCCTAATTAAAGCAGGTAAGTAGTCTCCTAACGAACCCTTGTGACACCATTTATTTTTCCCACCGAATTAAGGATGGAAGATGGCCTTTTTTTTCTACAAGAGGAGGCCACAACCTAACACACGCGCACACTCCATGCAATCCCCGTGGTGTCGAACTCTCCACCAACAACACATGCGTCGATACGCCCTACCGGTCGAGCTATTGATCTGGGTACATTGGAAGATGGTTTTGTGGACCCAAATGCATTTTGCATTGCACTCAGTCATATGGCACCAAAAATATGGTATGAATTATAAATGCACTATATTTGGTGTGTACATTTGGATGATTAAATATACTTGGATATATTATTATAAAGAACTCATTAATTTCCTCTTCCAATCTAAGTTGAACTAACCTTAACTACTACTTAGAGAATTGAAAGCATACAGATGGGTGGTACTAATAAATGCTTAAGATATCCAGAATGATTTCTTAAGGGGCTGTTTGCATCAACGGACTGCACGGACCAGGCAGGTAGGCAGACCATATTAACCTGGGTAGTGTATCGCGCCATGAAAGGCGCACCATGATGCAGTTGCAGGCACACTTTAGGGCGAGGTGAGACATGCACCTCACCCAAAATCTAAAAAATTCTTGAGTTCATCATTGTATATAGAGAAATAAAAGTATTTTTTGCATGGTTTAAGGATATATTTATGGTCTGCGCGGGGTTGTGATGCAAAGGGAATTCATGGGTACACCTAACTTTTATAGTTTATATTTATCTATATTCCGGACTATAGAAGAAAAACCAAAAAGTTAGGACCATCGTTCTCAAGGCCTACACATACTTTAACTTGTGCTCTTGTCCAACACACACATGAATTAAACCCATCCAGGGTCAGCTCAGCATGCACATCACTGTAAGTAGGCAACGTTGGTACATTTGATCGACATACATGCAAATTTTCCAATTTTTTCAGTTCGGTAGGTGTAACCACCATATTATCTTTTATTTTATAATTAAAGAGGTCTCCACTGTTCGTGCGAAGAAGACAAGTTTCAAATCTTAAATTCCGATCTACACACTAACCATTATCATACATAACATAATAAAAATAACATAATAAAATCTTTGATACGGATACTGTTAGTAAATTGTTGAATGCCTCTTTGATATTTATTAGAGGTGCACGGTGTTGGTGGACTTGTCCGGTTGACAAATCATCTCACAGCCCGCACTCTGAAAATGATGTTAAGAAACGTCCATTCATATGTTAACCTTTCATTTAAGTTTATTTTTCACCACCGTTATGAAACAGACTCCAGCAGATAAATACCCTTTAAAATACAATGAGAAAACTCGGGTTGTCTTTAAAAAAAAGAACCGACCCTAATAAAATCCTCAGCTCCGATTATAAGACAATGAAGTTCAAGGTTCTCAAGAGTCTGATTATAAGATGACCCTCATGCTTTAAGTAGTAATGGAAAAGAAACAGATGACAAAAGATGACCAACCAGTGGTTGATCTGAATGCATGCAAAGACATGATTTGCATTGACAAGAGTTAACACTTGATATTCCACCACCCGGTGGCCGTGTGGATACTTGCAAAAAGGCTTTTAAGTTCTTGTACAGTCTTACATTCAAAAGATGAGATCTCTTAAACCTTACCCGCATAAAAATCAGGCGACTGCTCCCATCTACCGCAGACGGTAATGTAAATATTAACAAAATTTCCATAAATTTCAAAAAACAAGAGGGAAAAAAGGCTTTCCATTAGCATGGTTTTATCCCAATGCCACAATCAAATCCCACCCTTTTTTGAAATTGAGGACAAAAATGGGTAGAGAGCTCAACAATTTTCAAGTATTGTTTATACCATATATGTTGGATTTGATGTACATTTAATGTGCATTAAATGCATGTTAGTATCCTATATATTTAATTAACATATGTAAAAATTCTAAAGTGTAAAAAGTAAAATATGAGTGACTTTTATGAAAGATTATTAAGAAGAGACAAAGTTTAGTCTCATGTTGATGGATGTGACAAACCCACATGTCCTTTTATATAGTTGGTAGCTCATTAACCTTAGTTCAAAGAGCTTGAGGAGGACATATTATACCACATGCATGCCGAGTTGGGCTTGGACTTGTGGCTTGTTGTGTTTGAATTTGAGTCTTAATCAATCCTTTTGCACGAAAAACTTTTGATTTAATGGTCAAAAGTTGTACGTTCACGAATAGGAAAAAGATGAAGCGGTTTCAGATAACAAGAGATAGTTGAGGATAAAGTAGTGTGTTGTTTGGATCGGATCTACGATCCGTAATCCACATTCACACCTATAAATAGATAATTAGGAGACCTGCATAATCATACAGTTCATTCTTTCTCCTCTCTCTCTTCCTATAGTTCTGCCTCATTACTCATGGTTCCGCTCCTATGCTCATGGGTGGTCCCTCTTTCTGCTCCAGTCATAGATGATTGAAGTGTGTTCGAGGTCAACTCGAAACTAGGCACGTGTTTTTCGAGTTGTGTGTGTTTTATCCTGAGAGGAAGGCATAGGTACCCGTACGTACTCATAGCGGGACGTGGATTTCTTTAAGGAAAGTCCGAAAGAGCGACTTACACATGTACGTTTCTGATTTTCCTTGTACTTTTGTTTTACTTACGACTTGATTATGACTTATTTTGGATCTGCGGGTATTGTTTATGATTGAAATTGTATATTATCTTATTATGCATGTATGTCCAATGTTCTTCCCACCAATATACTCATCCAATATGATCCCGGAAAGCACAAACTTTCCTCTGCACATTCTGAGTTCATCGTACAGAGATCATCTGTTTTCTGCAGGTTCTTTCTCGGCCAATGATTCTTGAACATTATTGGCTTCGGTGAGGGATGGCTTAGCCACCGGCAGAGAATCAGTAGTTAGTGAGACTGCGTCTTCCCCAGCTGCAGATTCTGAACCGCTGCTGGCTTGAGAAAGAGATTGTTCTTCCGCTGGCACAGCTTCTTCGTCCTTGGTGTCGGACCTGATACAGCAAAACTACCGAATTAAAACCTCAGCCAAAACTGCACGCTAAAGTTAGCTAATCTGGCAGGGCTCTCTGACTCCCGGTGAGTTTGATAACTGGGACGTGAATGATAGGGGTGTGTCGGTTAGGTTTCAACTAAGCCAAAAGTAGAAGACACACCGAGAGCGTTAGCTCAATGGCAAGGCACTCTAGAACATTTGCTACTGGTGGGAGATCGACTTCTAGAGGATGCATGTGCGGGTGTGCGGGCATCAGGCTTTGGCCTCCTCTTGTAACAAAAAAAAAACTAGAAACAACATTCAGGAAGTCTTATAAAATTTTGAATTATAAAATTATGCCAGAGACGCTTCAACCAAGGTTTCGCCGCACAACACCTACACACTTCACACCCATACTCAGCCTTAGAAACGTCTATAATAAACATAATAATGTCAAAGACATTTCACGAATATCAATCGATTAACGAGTTAACTTATGAAAACGGTAATGATTGACTTGCGTTTTCTAATTTATTTGATAGTTGCTGATAACAGATGATACTAATTATATAAAAATTATGTTTATATATAACTGTGTCATCCGTATGGATAATTTTCAAAATTATCATGTCCGCACCTGCGTGTCTGCAACCATGCGAGATAGAGATACCAACACAGTGTAGGCATTATATTGCACCCTGCAACATACTGCACAGAGACCTTTCATCCTTCACTGGACCAATTCTTTACGAACTGTTGGAAACTCTGCAAAAATGAAAACAAAGAAGAGTGAAGTAAAGAAAATACTCAAGATTGACCAAATGAAATAGATGAGATTGGGGGAAACCCATCACTACTAATTTGTATTGACAGTACAGTTGACATAGAGAAACGGGCGGAGGGTAATCGTAAAGCGATCGGGAGAATTTTGAAAGGCATAGGGCGTTTTGTAGCGCGAAAAGGATGGTGGTTTTGTACGAAACGGGCGGAGGGTAATCGTAAAGCGTGAACTCCCCACCGAAATACGCTGTAAGAATCCATACTCTCTACTTCCATCACATGGACACCTTAACTTTACTGACGTGTCGCGTCCTTTTAGATATGACATAGAACAAGTAGCATATAACAGTGCATATCGTGTCGTTTATAAGTGTCTCATTAACCAAACTTTCTCGAGTCCGACCAACTCCGTGTCAAACGTGACTCACTCGCACGGCTGGTAAATGAACCAATCTGCTCGCGGCTCAGCTTGTTCGTGTTCGGCTCATGACCTACAAACAAACTGAACCAGAGCCATTTAAGAAAGCCTTGAGAGCCAAACAGAAACAATGCACGTCTGGTTCGGCTTCTTTGTTTTGGTTACAATCTTCTTTGGGAGAGTCTGAAGCCACATGCATACCCCACAGATCAAACTCATGACCTTTAACTCGTGAGTCAACCACCTAGCCAGGTGAGTGATTGCTCGTTGTCCTACGGTCAATTAGTTAAATATATAGGAAAACATGTTCACTTTGAGTCAACTTATGAGCTTTTCCGATTTCAATACAAAGCGAGACCGAAACCTAACACATTACTCACCAGCAGAAGGACGTTGGAGGGCCCTGCCAGTTGAGCTAACGTTCTCGTGCTCGACTCATGAGTTATGTTAGTTTAGCATATAGCATTTATGTACAAACCTTTTGATTCCATGAAAAAGATTATTAAAAAATAAATAATTTTTTTATTTAACTACGGAAATTAGGAATGACAATGGAGCAGGTCAGGGATGGGTATACCTATAGGTAATGTATACATATGTGTATAGATACGAGACAGGCATGGATCAGATATGAGTAGGGCCACCTAACACAATACCTTACCAAAACCATGATTCGGATGGGTATTCCCTGACCCATTTGGGTCGGGTCGGGTCGGGTTAATATTGTCGCCCACATTAGAAATTCAATTTTGAGTGAAAACTATATGTGAACAAGAAGTTCGCGTGGGCTCGGATCGGTTTACAGTTGGTCAGTATCAAACGAGCTAACGAGACTATAGCATGAAGTTATGAATTAAGATCCTGTGTTGCCGTGTTGCCAAAAGAATCATGAACTGCTCAACCAGCAACTTATAAAAGCATCTAAGAATTTGGAGGGACCCCGACTGGCAAATCCTCTAGTTCACAACAGTTACTTTATAGGACCATGATCTACAATTACGATGGACGAAAGTGGCTTTCTTTCCAATATGTTAAGCAGGGGAAGAAAGTCCGTGCCCGGGTCAGCATTTGGCACACCCGGAACTGTGACTGGGTCGACCTGAAGAAACCCAGCAAAAGTTGGGTTGAGATAAATAGGACCCAAACACCTGTCCTCAACCCTACACACGCACATGTACATATGAACATCGCGTTCGGGATGAAATGGACCGGACCCAAAACTTATCGGGGTCCTATTAGCCACCGAGATATGATGGTACCTGGAATTTTTGGGTAGGTTCCAGGTCGGGTTGTCGAGTTAGGCCCAAAATTGCCACCCGCAGGTATGGTCAAACTACAGTTTCCATGGATCAACTTACAACTTGGATTAGATTCTAAACCAAAGCAACTAGCTTAAATTTCTGTTCTCCATTCTACTCCCAACCACCAAAAAAAGGGCAAATCCTCATCAACTTGCCATCTCTATGCTGTCAGCAATGAGAGAATAATTTGTCAAAAACCAAGTAAGAACACCCAAATAAATATATACAGTTCTAGACATGAAAAGGAATAGCAGGCAAGTCAGTGTAGGCAGTTGTGTGTTTGTGAGAAGTTGAATTAACTACAAACTTGTTCAACAAGCATGTTGCAGCAGAATTTCTTGCCTCCAGTGGCTTGCTCTGAGTGTCCCCGCAAGCAGAGTGATTGAAGTCCAAACCACAAAACTACCTATAGCATCCAAAATATGAGGAAGTCAAAGGACTTACATGACATGCAAAGCAGAGCTTATCATTCAACAAATAATGGCAGAAGTAATTACGGAACCCTCGACATGCACCTTTTTTTTGTGGACATGGAGGAGCTATTGCAGGTTGAGAGCCTACAGCTGACCTCCGACTAGTGTGGTTGGCCTTTGTACTAGAAAAAGCTTAATTATTGAAAGCAAAAAGTCTCTTAGGCCATGAAAGAATAAACCTAAGTGATCTAGATGAGTTGAACAGAAGATGTGAAGAAAGTGTGTGGAGAGTCCATCGACCCAACCTGAGGATGAAAGATTCCAACTTTTTCTAATACTCATGGGCTAGGTGTTGGACGGCATAATGCCGGTGGGATCCCATGGAACAAATAGAAAAAAAAAGGATGAAGGGGAATGTATACCTGGCAATATGACTAAACAACAGCACAATAACTTGATCAACAAAGATACAGTTCACAGACGTAGTCAATGCAGCATACACACGCACACAGAGCATTTCTATTAGCAAGAAGCAGAGAATGAAATCCATCAAGAATGGACCTACAGAAGAACAAACTTTGTATGCTGATACGCAGAACAGATCTTCACAACATGCTAGCGCAATGTGCAGTCCATGGAAATTTTCCAAAAGCTTACCCCCCACTCTCTGTTAATATCTATAATTATGATTCACTAGAAGGGGAAAATCCCAAAAATTCTTTAAAACACTGAAAAGTACAAATGGAAATCTGTCCAGTTTATCAATCATTGATTAGGTGCATGTTATGTCATCACAATACTTGGTTAGGCAAAGCAGATTTATAAATCATAACGTGAGTGCCAACAATTGGCTTCTTTAAACGCATTAATATGTGAATTTGCGGATTACAGTAAGTGAAATCCTCAACCAATAGCCGCGAGTCACAGAAGAACCTATAAGTCCAAACTTTCAGCACAGTGCTCAGGGCTTCTGGCTGCTAGACTGGCGGTTGTAAGTTCAAATCCCACAAACACCACGCTCCTGCACAAGCTAACACCCAGCATAGTCCTTCACGGTGGTTCAGGGTTCAAGGCTCGGAGTTTTACACCAGTGTGTCTAACGCCTCAAAAGTTGGTTTAGCCATGGAAAAAAGGGAAATTCTCAACCAATAATCAGACACAATTAACCAGCTACTGTTTCCACGGAGCATGAAAAGGTACCATCTTTAGAAGGGCAGACAGCTACATTGGCGGCGTCTAATTGTTCTTCTTGCACAGCCCGTCCAGTTCCTACAAGTCAAAATATTGTTTGCACATCAATTCCCAGGAAAAAGGGAGTCTATAAGTATTCACAAGACTCACTTCTCTAAAACAACCTCATTGCATCTTTTATTTTTAAGTTCTCGATCCGAAGCCTATCAGATAATCTTCTGTAGATGCAACAACAGAGAACACAGTATGTACTGTACTTCCAACACCTAAATTCACTGCTCGAAGAAATACATACACATACACACTTATCCAAACAGACGTATGTTAATTTTTCATGGCGCCAAAATCAAAACCTCATATTCATCTTTAGTCGTTGTTCTTCAACCTTCTAATAGAACATGGCTTAAAATAATAGAATTAAAAATACATTACCTACTAAACAGACGATGCAAATTGATCTATATGATGCAACCAATAAAATGTGCAGAAGTTGATGACAGAAGGCCATCAAACGTGATGATCAACTTTCTTGGTATAGCAGCCTCCCCTCTCTCTATAAAATATATATAGATATATATATGCCAACTGTTTTTATATTTTCATATTGCTCCTAAATTAATTAAATTATTTAAATAATTTACTTTAACTCTGCCCATGTAAGGGATCACCTTTGCATGGCCAATCCCAAGCCCATATAAAAGAGGAGGGTTGCGTCTTCCAACAACAAAGAGTAAAACTTTGTTGGACTTATATATTATGTATTATACAAATTATGAGCATTGTGTTGGGGCAATCCCTCTTAGGGATGCATTGCAGAACTCAAATGCAATGAAAAGTAAGTAGGAGTCTCTATATTTTCACTCGGATGTAGTAAATCAATTGCAAAGAGGGTTCCCACATCATGGGCGTGTGTGGGTAAAGAAGTTAATCCCGCACATTGTCACCCGAATGTAGTGAATAAGTTACAGCAAGGGTCTTCGCATTTTCAACATTGACAGATGCGAGGAATAAGGAAGTTAATCCTAAACAATAAGATTCATATTGATACTTGGAATATCAGAATATTGATCGACAAGTTAATGACAGTGGTAGATACTATAATTCGGAGAAAAAATCACATTTTATGTTTACAAGAGACAAAGTGAGTGAGAGAAAAAACAAAAAAGATTGAGAATACAAGTTTTAAATTATGGTCTTCATGAGAGAAAAAAACTCAAAATGGAGTTGGTATTATTGTAAATAAAGCAGTGTTGTCTGACGCGTATCGCTGGGCTCCACGATATGGGCGTATCGTATCGTATCGCTCGTATCATACTTTAATATTAAAAAATATAAATATTATTTAAAAAATCAAGAAAATTTAGTAAAAAACTGAAAAAAATCAAGAAAAATTTGGTAATTGCTTTAAATTCATATAATACAAAGTTTAGTACTGATTGAGCATTCAACATTGAACAATTGCATCCAAATTTATATATTTTGAAGCAAAAAATGAAATACATTTACATTTTACATATTGTAAATTTGTATCAGCCTATCAGGATCATTAACTAAATAATCTTCATCTTCTCCTTGATGAAGATTCAAAGTTTCTCATCACCTTCTGCTTCAAAATCAAAATCTTCATCTCCTTCATAATGTCGTTGCACTCCTTTTAAATTAATCTATGCAATATCTTCTTCGGTTAGGAACTTAGGAGTGCATTTTCTTCGTTATCTTGCATAATGCCATAATCCACTCATCTAATATATCAAAATTAACAAACTGCTATCTTTGTACATGTAGTTGTCATATTTGCTATTTTTCATATGTGAGCAAAATGATGACCTCCATTTCTTTGATTATTGAGTTGAGTCTATGACACCTCAGTGATGCGATATTATTACTTGATGATATCTCCTTTTTCTCTTATTGGAGACTAGCTTTTTAACTAATGCTTGAACTCCATTTCTCACTTCACAGACTGAGTTAAGCCTCACATATATTGATCATGTTCAACTCAATGGAAGTCATGTAAGGTGAACCCTAAAATAGTGAAGTTGTGAAATGCCCACTCAATGAACCAAGACAACCAAATTGTTTTTTATTGTTTGCGATTTCATAAAATTAGAAACTGATAGCAGAAATATACCTAAAAGTTGGCAACAGAAAGGGAAATAATTTTGTAGCAATTTTTATTTGTTCATAAATTATTCTTATTCACTAAATAAAATTATAAACCCAAATTTACATGTTACATACACAACTTGCAATCCCAAACAAGCATATCAGAGGATGCCTTGGAGGGAAGTGAAGAGAGGCCAGAAACCTGCAAAAAAAAATTGAAAAAAAAATTGAAAAAAAAAAATTTGTTTTTGGGCGTATCGCCAGTATCGTACGATACAGTGCGATAACCTATATCATACGATACAAGTTACCATATCGTATCATGGCTTCTCATGATACGATACGTATAACACTGAAATAAAGATTTAAAGGATAATATAATACACAAACAATGATATGACGACCGAATTATGATAGTGAAATTAGTGTTAGGAGTAGAGACTTTGAATATAGTTTGTGCTTATGCATCCTAAGTAGGATTAAAAGATAGTATAAAGAAGCCTTTTTAGGAGGAGTTAGATAAAGTAATTTAAAATTTTAAAGAATTTCATAAAAGGAAATAGATTTGTTTAAGAGGAGACTTAAATAAACATATCGGTAAAGATGCATTAGAATATCAAGGTATTCATGAAAACTATGGTTTTGGGGATACAAATGAGGAGGACAAGGAGATTTTATATTTAGCTATAACTTTTGATCTTTTTATAATCAATACAATTTTAAAAAAGAGAGCTGAACATTTAATTATTTATAAGAGTGACTTCTTACAAACACAAATTGATTATTTTGTTTGTAGGAAAAAAGATAGATCATGTGGTAAAAATTACAAGATAATTCCACGAGAAAGCTTAAATGCTCAACATCAACTTTTAGTAATGAATTTCCAAATAAAAAAGTTGCCAACGAAGAATAGAGAGCATAAATCTATTCGGACTAGAAGGTGGAACCTCAAATATGAGAAAAAAGATATACAACAGCAACTAAGCCTTTTTCCATGCAGAAAAAAGATATATTTAAACAAAAAGTTCTTTAAGGAGATGCTTGGAATTATGTAAGTACACCATATGACATGTGGAACAATATGGCTATACATATTAGAAGTGGCAAAAGATTTAGGTGAATCTAAGGGAGGCAAACCGACACAAAAAGAAGGTTGATAGTGGAGTATAGTGGTGCAAGATAAAATAAATGCAAAGAAGGCATGTTACAAATTGCATCATGCCAAGAAAACTAATGAAACTTAGGAGGCTTATAAGAAAGCAAAGAAAAAAATGAAAAAGTCATTAGTAAAATAAATGCCAAAATTTGAGAGAAATTATATAAAAAGATTAACTTAAAAGAATGTGAAAGAGATATTTTTAGGATAGCTAAGGTTAGAGATAAGAAAACTAAGGATCTTACTTTTTTTTAGATGCATCAAAGATGATGATTAGAAGATTTTAGTGGCAAATGATGATATAAAAATAAATGAAAAAATTATTTCTATAAGCTTTTTAATGAAAATATATATGATAATATTCACTCAGAAGAGTTAGCTAAATCATAAAAGTATATAAAGCACAATTTCTATCGACTTATTCAAAAAAAAATGAAGTTAAAGAGGTTTTTAAATATATGAAGGTTAGTAAATACGTAGGACCAGACAATATTCTTATAAAAGTATGAAAAATTCTAGGAGAGATGAGCTCACTTGGCTCACAAGACTATTTAATGAAATATGAATAACGCAAAAGATGCCCGAGAAATGGAGAGTGAGTACATTTATATCCATATACAAAAACAAATGAGACATTTAGAATTGTGTGAATAATTGAGGTAAGTTAACGAGCCACACTATGAAATTATGGGAAAGAATTATCGAACGTAGGTTAAATCAAGTATCGAGTAAATATAGAACCAATTCAGATTCATGCATGGTAGATCTACTATTAAAGTGATTCAATTGATCTACAAAAAGCTTACAATAGGATGCCAAGAGATGCTCTTTGGAGAACCTTGAAAAAAAGAGATATCCCATTGGTATACATAAACTCCTTTGAAGTTAAGATTGGGTTACATCAGGGATCAACTTTAAGTTCATATTTATTTATATAGATCATTGATGAGTTAACAAAACATAGAAGTACCTTGGTATATGTTATTTGTAGATGACATTGTATTAGTGAATGAGTCTAAGGAAAAGGTTAATAGGAAATTAGAACTACGGAGAAAAATGTTAGAAAGTAAAGGCTTCCGACCTAGTACAACAAAGACAAAATATATGGAATCTATGTTTGATCATTTCGGTACTTCAAGGGACATAAATTAAGATTGTCACACATTGCATCCCTTATAAGGAAGGCTTTAAATACATAGGATCAATTTTTTAAAGTGATAAAAAAAATTTAATGGAGATGTTACACACAGAATTAATGCCAGTTGGTTAAAATGGAGAGGGGCATCATGTATCCTATGTGATAAAGCAACAATTAGACCTGCTATGTTTTATGGTTTTGAGTGTTGAACAATTAGACCTGCTATGTTGAGATAGATGAGTGGTCACACAAGGAAAGACCATATACACAATGGGGTTATTAGAAACAAATTTAGAATAACAACAATAGAGGATAAAATGGGAGAAAATCGTTTAAGATGGTTTGGACATGTAGAAAGATGACCGAAGGATGCTCTCGTAAGAAGATATGAAAAACTACAACAACAAAAAACAACAACAACTAAGCCTTTTCCCATACTAGACAGGGCCGGCTACATGGATTCTTTGTTTCCACATATCCCTATCTTGTGCCATGTTGGCAGTTAACTCCCAATAAGCTAGATCATTCTTTATTGTTTCTTTCCAACACTTTTGTGGTCGTCCTCTACCTCTTTTAATACTTTCCAAATTTAGTTTTTCTAACCTTCTTACTGGTTCTTCTTTTGTCTTCTTTCTATATGTCCAAACCATCTTAAACGATGTTCTCTCATTTTATCCTCTATTGGTGTCACTCCTACTTTGTTTCTAATAACTTCATTATGTAAACGGTCTTTTCTTGTATGACCACTCATCCATCTCAACATCTTCATTTCTGTCACAGACATCTTTTGTACATGTTGATGATTAACTGCCCAACACTCATAACCATAAAACATGGTAGGCCTAATTGCTGCTCTATAATATTTAGCTTTTAATTTTAATGGTATCTTCTTATCATAATTAGCCGACCCCGTCTAGTATGTGAAAAGGCTTAGTTGTTGTTGTTTGTTGTGGTATCTTCTTATCACAAAGAATCCTTGATGTTCCTCTCCATTTTAACCAACCAACATTAATTATATACGTAACATTTCCATCAATTCTTCCATAACTCTAAAAAATTGACCCTATGTATTTAAAACTTTCCTTCTGAGGAATGCAATATGTGCCAATTTTAATTTTTATGTCCTCTGAAGTAACCAAATGATCAAACTTACATTCCATATATTCTGTCTTTGTTCTACTAAGTCGGAGGCCTTTGCTTTCTAATGTTTCTCTCCATAGTTCCAATTTTCTATGAACTTTTTCCTTAGACTCCTCCACTAATACAATGTCATCTGCAAATAATATACACCAAGGTACTTCATCTTGAATATGTTTTGTTAACTCATCCATCACCATTATAAATAAGTATGGACTTAAAGTTGATCCTTGATGTAACCCAATATTAACTTCAAAGAAGTTTGTCGTTCCTTCATGAGTCCTCACACATGTTTTTGCACCATGATACATGTCTCTTATAAGGTTAATATATGTCAATGGGATACCTCTTTTTTCTAAAGTTCTCCAAAGAACCTCCCTCGGTACCCTATCATAAGCTTTTTCTAGATCAATAAATATCATGTGAAGGTCTTTCTTTTTTGCTCTAAAATGTTCCATAAGACGTCTCAAAAGGTGAATTGTTTCAATAGTAGATCTTCCTAGCATGAACCCAAATTGGTTCTCTGTTGTACTTGATACTTGTCTTAACCTACGTTCGATAATTATTTCCTATAATTTCATAGTATGACTCATTAACTTGATACCTCGATAATTCGCACAATTTTGAATGTCTCCCTTGTTCTTATATATGGGTATAAGTGTACTTGTTGTCCATTCCTCGGGCATCATTTGGTTTTTCCATATTTCATTAAATAGTCTTGTGAGCCAAGTGATTCCTATTTCTCCTAGTATTTTCCAAACTTCTATATGAATATTATTTGGTCCAACCGATTTACCACCCTTCATATGTTTAAGAATCTCTTTGACTTCATTCTTTTGAATACGTCGGTAGAAATTGTAGTTTATATACTTTTCTGAGTGGCTAAATATCCTAAACTAATACTAACATCTTTATTTTCATTAAAAAGATTATAAAAATAGTTTTTCCATCTATTTCTTATATATCATTTGCCACTAGAATTTTTTCATCCTCGTCTTTTATGCATCTAACATAATTAAGATCTTTAGTTTTCTTATCTCTAGCCCTAGCTATCCTAAAAATATCTCTTTCACCCTCTTTTGAGTTGAGTTTTTTATATAAGTCCTCCCAAATCTTAGCTTTTGCTTCACTAACGGCCTTTTTTGCTTCCTTTTTTGCTTTCTTATAAGCTTCTAAAGTTTCCTCTTTGCCTTGATTTTATTTTGTACTACTTCACTCCACCACCAAGCTTCTTTTTGTGCCGGTACACCTCCCTTAGATACCCCTAACACATCTTTCGCAACTTTCCTAATATGTATAGCCATATTGTTCCACATATCAAAGGGTGTGCCAACATAATTCCAAACATCTCCTTGCAGGACTTTCTGTTTAAATATATCTTCTTTCTCGCTTTTGAGGTTCCACCATTTAGTTCGAATAGCTCGATGCATTCTTTTCTTCTTTGTCCACTTTTTTATTTGTAAATCCATAACTAAAAGTCGATGTTGGGTGGTTAAGCTTTCTCCTGGAATTACCTTACAATCTTTACAACACGCTCTATCTTTTTTTCTACAAATAAAGTAATCAATTTGTGTTTGTGATAAGCCACTCTTATAAGTAATTAAATGTTTATCTCGTTTTTTCAAGATTGTATTGACTATAAAGAGATCAAATGCCATAGCAAAATTTAAAATCTCCCTACCTTCCTCATTTATATCCACAAAACCAAAGTTTCCATGAATCCCTTGATATCCTAATGCCTCTTTACCAACATGTCCATTTAAATCTCCTCCTAAACAAATCATCTCCCTTTGTGAAGTCTTTTGAAACACCTTATCTAACTCTTCCAAAAAAAACTGTCTTTATACTATCTTCTAGTCCTACTTAGGGTGCGTAAGCACAAACTATATTCAAAACCTGAACTCCTAACACTAATTTCAACGTTATGATTCGGTCACCATATCGTTGTATGTCTACTACACTCTCATTTAAATCTTTATTTATGATAATACCAACTCCGTTTCGAGCCTTTTCTTTACTTGAGTACCATAATTTAAAACATGTATCCTCTATCTCCTTTGCTTTTTCTCCGTAAACATAGAATATGAATCTTTCTCCGAATCATAGTATCTACCACCTCCATTAGCTTACCGGATAATGTTCTGATATTCAAGAACCAATACGAATCTTATTATCTAGGACTAGCTTACCTCCCGCATCAGTCCATAATCAAAATGCAGAGACCCTCTCTGAAAATTTTTCACTACATTCGAGCGGCAATGTAGCGGGACTAACTTCTTTACCCACACCCGTCCATGATGTGGGAACCCTCTCTGCAATTGATTCACTACATTCAGGCGAAAATGTAGTGGCCCTTGCTTACTTCTTACTGCATTCGGGCTCTGCAGCACATCGCTAGGTGGGGACGCCCCAAAGCAATGTTCATAATTTTTGTAATCCATGTTATAAAAATCCGACAAAGTTTTACGCTGACTGTCGAAAGCCTAACACAACCCTCCTCCTTTATCCGAGCTTGGGACCGGCAATGTGAAAATAAACAATAAAGAATGATCTAATTTATATTGAGTTAGATGCTAACATGACACATGATGGGGGTACGTGGAAACAAAGAATCCATATAGTCGGGCCCTATGTAGTATGGAAAAAGGCTTAGTTGTTGTTGTTTACTAAAATAATTTACTTTATTTTTCTTTTGAACCTAAAAGAATTTTGTCGATGATGTTATTAAGTATCAAAAGAGAAAATGAGTGTCATCCACCCCATCTAAGCCTTTTCCCACACTACGCATAGTTAGAAAATGGGTGTCATCCATGGAGCATAATTCAAAACAACAAAGTTCAATACCTAACGATGAAGATAACATTTCAAGTTACAACCAATATTTAATATATCATACGATACGATATGGTTTTATCATGTATCTTACAAGAATATGGTACAATACAAGCACACATATCGCAAGAAGCAATTTACCATATCATACAATACAACCTGTATTGTACGAATCGATGTTAATTTTTTTTGTATAAAATCCAAGAATCTGAAGTTGCGAAAATCACTTCTCCTTCTTCCCAAACCCATTTTCACGCCATTCTCTTGCTCCCAAATCCTTTTCTCATCCTTGTTCTCGTTGATTTCGTGGTTTATTCACAATATTATTAAGTTTTCACCCAATCCAACAATTTTTGTAAAATTCGTACCATACCTCTTTCCTTTTCCATTCTACCCAATTCTTCACTTGAAAAATTTAAGAGTTTTACAAATTTCGTAATTCTTGACCTCTAAAAAGCATTTTTCTTCTTATTGATTGTCACTCTCATCTTAATGGCTTCCGATCGAGTTGATCTAACATGAAAATATTGCACCCTAATGTACGATGGCAATAGACTTGTGAACATGTGTATACTAGAAGGGCAAGAAAGGTGTCATATGACCCTCTTAACTACGAAAATGTTGATATTCTTGATGATTGGGTAGAAGAGGAGGAGCCCCCATCAATTTAGAGGATGAAAGCTGGAGGATACTCCAAACCGAGGCATAACTTTTAGTTGAAGATGATGATGAAGATGAGGGTGTTGGATGGGTGGATCTAATTGTGGAGGAAAAGAGAGGAGATGATGATGATGGTGATCATGACTATGTCGATTACAATTTTGTTGTTGATTATGATCCACGTTGTGGATGATTGTTGTAAATGTAATTGTAACTTTGTAATGTTATGGTATGGATGATTGTAACTTTATTGTTTATTAAAGGTATTAACTATTAAGTATTCCCATTATGGATGATTGTTCATTATGACATGTTATTTAACTTTGTTATGCTTAGTCTCATAGTGTTCCCTTCTCATAATCTCTATAAATATTCTTATAGAGTCATAGTCATTTATTAGGAATTATCTCTTTCAAATTAAGCTTTTGGATTTGATTTTGTTTAATAATGATTGTGATATATATATGTTTTATTCGTTCATTTCAATTCTTGTATTCTTTTAATTTACTAATTTTTATTTCATTTTTTAATCAAGAAATAATAAAAAATTGCACTGTATCGTACGATACCACCGATACGCTTTTTACAATATTGGTCAAAACACTTGCCTCACGTGCATTGTGAAAACCAATATTCTCTTCTGAAATGGTTTTCCTTCGAGTGCCGTGAACCGAAGGTTTTCCTTCATGTCCAGCATGGATCCCGTCACATTGAAGTTGGTCTGCTTTTGAAGCTGCAAGATCACAAGCTTCAATTATAGTATCAACTACCACAGCAGATATACCATCTCCACCTGCAAATTGATGCCAAAAGCGATTGTTTCTGAACAGCAGAAGGGGAATGAAATATAATAATAGTAAAATGGCCTCCCATGGAAGAATGGTAATGGACTAATGTATCACAATTGGGACATTGTGAAATAGGCTAAACTTCTCTTTAACATCTCTAAAATATGCCACAACCACCATGGATTAAATGGGCATAACGCAACAGCAAAGGGAATGAAGAAATGAGCAAACCGCATTATGCTTTGCAGCTCAAACATACAAGTTCAGAAGAGGGGAAGCGCATGAAACCAAAGAGAGAGAGAGAGTATATCGTGATAGGTGGAAATCATGAGAACAACATCTAAACACAGTATCACATACTCTTTTGGACAAATTAAAGACGAGGCAAGCAAAAGGATAGCTAATACGAGTTATGACAATAGATACAAAATCCACAATGGACCACAGACGAAACATTTTGAATGCCCATCATTCTTAAATACAAGTTCACTTTCGATTTTTGGGACAACAAAAGAAGTGATTGGAGAACCTACTTTTATTACAGAAAATACTATTAAATTGCATCCCTTTTAATTTCTGGAGATATATTTTCGGTATGAAAATATTGTGAAATTATCTTTCTATAATTTGTTTTCAACCAGAACCAGAAACTATGACAGCCTCAATTTCCTGCACAAATAATTGGCGTGCAGATTAAGAGGGGAAGTGTAACAAACAATACCCTGGAAGATTACATTAGGTCGTATAGATTGGCAGACGTGAATAAAAAATATAATCCGTATGAAAGATCCAAAAAGTTCCCTTGGAGATTAGTAGGTATGGAGAATATATTGGTTCTAGTGGTCTTGACCTAGCGAGGACACCAACCAGAAACTAACCAACAGATTTATGTGCCGAAGTTGAATGTGTTAATTAACAATCATAACACGTGCTCATGCAGAGAAAAAAGGCAACAAGCTTGACATAAATGGACGAGATCTTCAATTCCTAGATAGAGTTTAATCTTAAACCCAAATAGAAAAAATGTACTGTCAAAAAATAACTCCATCCGGAAGATATTGCCATCACATATAACAAAATGATGAACAAATTCATCCCCAACCAAGGATCGCGGTAAGAAAAATAATGAAAATCCAATGCAAAATATTCATCTTATCTTAGATTCTAGGAGCAGAAGATTCATGCCTTCTATGATAGTTTGGATATCCTTCTCGCATACAGCAATTGCATCTTCAAGTTGTCTTTGTTGGAGGGAAAGTTGTCGATGGTCATATAACTAGAGACAGTTAAACCAATTTATTTACCAAAAAATGCGAGTAAGAATGACACTTAAATAGGACAAAAAAAAATTTAAAAGATCATATGCGTACCAATTTATCACGCTTCTTGTGTAGTGCTTTAAGAGAAGAGTCCATAAAAGCTCGTTTCTTAGATGATAACACGATGGCATTCTCATCAACCTCATTGGCATAATCAGTTCCTGATTCCTTAAGTGAGAGGTCATTTCTCATGGCCTCGTCTTGATTGCAGAGATCAACGCCCTGTGCATGAACTTCATTTAAGAGCTGGCCACTCGTACCTCCAAAAGTTTGGGCTTCCACTTCCCGGCTTGTTGCTCCTTTCGTAATCTGAAAGTTACACTCTATTTAATAAAATGAATAGCGACTACCCATTTAATCAAACAAATAAAATGCACAAAGACATCATGCAGTCACCACACACAAACACAGAGACTTGTACCGTCCCCTCTGTGAGAGGTGCCTCTTCACCGGCCGACGACGATTCCATCGGCTCCCTCTTTCTCTTATAACTCTGCCTGTGATAAGTGAGACACAGTCCGCTGCCTGCTTCTCTACTCGGTATCCACGATTGTCTATAATCTTTCATACGGAGAAAACGAAACAGAAGAAAAACCTCGAAGTTTGCTTGCTCGATCGAGAGAGAGAGAAAGAAAGAGACTGACAGTGCTGTGTTTTGCAGATAATCTCTCGCAAATCTAACCATTGGGAGTAGTTGAGGAGACCAACAATTAGGAACACTTTAAAAATTCATCCACCTCTTTTCTTGGTCGTCGTTCTCTCTCTCTCTCTGCAGAGTGCAGATGGATCGAAGCCGAAATCACGTCAAATATCTCTTCAGTTTTCCAAAACGTCTCATCTCGAAAACGACGACAGGTTTCGTCTATACACATGCATTAAAAAGAAATAGTAAATTCGCATGCTTGCCCAAGATTTACCCACCAAAGCAACACTACAAGTCGTTCTCGCCATCAATAGTGACATAAAGGCATATCAATGCCAATCGATCAAACGAAAATTATAGTTGCCTTAATGATCGCCATACCAATCGAGGAACGGAGGAAGTTCCTCCGTTACTAAAACATTTAGCGACAAAAGAAATGTGAACCAATTGCAACAAGAAATCCTTGCTTATTGGAGTTCGATGGAGGCCAGTAATACCCATATGTTTAAGCTTACGAACAATATTTGATTAACCGTCTTGATCAGTGATTGGGTATGGGTTGAGCTCGACATGTTCGATCTAAAACCGTAACCCAATAGGTCTAGGATCCGTTACAGTTATGGTTTCAAAACCCCATGGAACTCGTAATTCTATTTTTTTTAAGAATATCCGAACTGATGGTTTCGAACGACGGATCGATTTCAAATCTGATTCGATTCATATTGAAACCACCTTGATGATTAGGACTCCTACCCAAACCTGATTGGGTCGAGTATTTTTTGCCCATTCGGGTTGGATAGGTGGGGGGGTGCAAGAGTCTGTGTCAATATTGTAGTTGATTTGTGTCTCGGTTGAGTTAGCATTTTTACCAGTCCTACCGATTTATCATATGTTTAAGAGTCTTTTTAACATCATTATTTTAAATATGTCGGTAGAAATTTTGGTTTATATACTTTTTTTATTTGGCTAACTCTTCTAAGTTAATACTAATATCTTTATTTTCATTTAAAAACTTATAAAGTTAGTTTTTCATCTAGTTTTTATATCATCATTTGACACTAGAATTTTCTAGTCCTTGTCTTTGATGCATATAACAAAATTAAGATCCTTAGTTTTCTTATCTCTAGTCCTAGCTATCCTAAAAATATCTCTTTTACCTTTTTTTGAGTTGAGTTTTTTATATAGATTCTTACAAATTTTAGTTTTTGCTTCACTTATGATCTTTTTCGTTTTTTACTTCCTTTGTTACGAACCTCTAAAGTTTCACTAGTTTTCTTAGCATAGTGTAATTTGTAACATGCCCTTAACGAGAGAATCAATAAGGTCAAGCCTTCTCTTGCATTTGATTCCCTCGATCCTTTCCAAGTAGCTCCAAACAAAATTGAATAATTTACGAGTAGCAAATCGGGTCATTAGTATCGGGTCACTTTACGCTCAAGTCAAAACCAAGTTTAAGATCATTCTACCCCATTTAGGTATGACTCGATGCAAATGCACGCACATATTTATTTGATTGGATCCCACATACTCTAATGGCGTATATTTGTTCACTCCACTTACTTTTTTTAGGGTTGTAATAGTGGGGTTTTTTATTTTAAAAAACACTTGTATAAATTTTTAAATGAATACCTTACCAAAAAAGTTATCATACGTACATATTCATTATTTTATAAGAGAATAAATGAAATAAGATTATCTTTTATATTTTTCAAATATTATTATAATTTTAAAAAATATTAACATCTAAAAAAACAATGAGTGAAGTTGCATTGTCATAAGTAGCCACAACTAATTCTCCTTTTTTTTTTTGTATATATATATATATATTTATTTACTTTGTGAGGTTCATATATATATATTTCTTATGCACCTTTGATAGCATCTCGACTTTTTGGGTAGTATTGTTTTATATATATAATAATGATGACACCTATATACACATGCACATCCAATATTTTTTAGAGAATGAATAAAACAAGGTTGTTATTTATATGTTTTAAATATATTATAAATTTAAATAATATTGATGTCTAAAAACATGAGTATATTATGAGTATATTGTTATTGGTGGCTGTAATCAATTTTCCTCTCTCTCTCTCTCTCTATATATATATATATAATATATATGCTGTTTGGGTGTCAGGTTCATATCGTGTTTGGGTCATCCGAGGTGCCCAACCTGACCCAAGCAGGAATTTTGGGTTGTGTAGAAAATTGCCTCTGCTAATTAGAAAGCAAGTGGTTCGAAGATTCAAGTTCAACTGGACCAGATTCAACCATGACTAATATCCAAAATCCATACCCGATCCATTAGGTCAACGCGTGGCGTAATTGTAAATACTAAGGGATTGAGAGTATTTTCGTGAAAGTGGAAAGATAAGTGAGAACTTGCAAACCTTCGGCCCTTTTGGGTTTCCTTTTACTAATTTCCTATTTCTCCCAAAAATCTATACTCTCTCGTGAAGGAGATCATCTCAGAGTGGCCGTCTCTCGTTGGTACGGGTTAGGGTTTCTGGCAATTCCTGCTTCTCTCTTCATTTCCTCGTTTAACCAATTGGTTGCAGGTAATCCTCTCACCTTCTTTGAGGGTGACGCTAGTTCACAAACCCTAGCTTTGTTTCCTCTTTCGTTAGTTGGTGCTGGCTACTTCATCTCTTTTTGATTCATGAGTGGTCTTCTCGGAAGGTAGTATCTTCCCGTTAGTTTAATTGCAAAAGCTGGTTCGTTTTTCAGGAGTTATTGTTGTATTTCTGTTGGGGTTTAGCGCGTACTGTTGCCAATTTTGATGGCTTATTTGTCTTTTCTTTTGAGATTTGTGGGACTTTGTTTCGTTCTTTTGGTCTCTTCTTGCCATGTTTGAGTGAAATGGAAAATCATTCTTTCTTATAACGTTGATGGGTTCTGTTCAGCGTGCAACTCCTTGGCTTTTATATCTTTGATCGGTTGTTCTTCTGTATGGCTTTCTGGAGTTCTCTGTTTCTCTCTCTTTTTTCAATATATTCCTTACCGGTTCATTTTCTTCCGTACTAGTGGAAATTAATTTCTATGAGTGCGGGAAAAAGTTGCCGGACAAATCGTTCTTGATGAATCATGTGATTGGTTATGATTTGGTAATCTGTTGAATATCATTGAGTTAAACCATGAAAGTGATCTTGCAGCTTTCTGTCATGGCAATAAGTTCCCGTATGTGCATGATTGGTGGCAATTCATGTAACTTTTGTTCGGTTTTGTTGACGTTGATGTCAGTTGATGAGATTTTTTGCACCATCTAGATTGTAGTGTTTTCTGTGCTTAGTTCTATTCTACTGAAAGCATGTCCAGCGCTTATGCAGACTGCAGTATGCTCCACCTAGGTTCTGTTTTCTCATTGCAATTAATTTGGACAAAACTAGTTCACGGCTAAATCAAAGCATTATCTGGATTTGCTCATGCTGGAACTTACATAGTTTTGAGCTTGTTTCTTATTGAGGGAAGTTTTGCTTGAAGCACAAGTTGTGTGCAGTAATGTTGATGTGGTGGCTCTTTTGATGTGATATCATCTATGAGAGGAAAATTGACTGTATGTAGAACTAAATGTTATCTCTAATTAGCATGTGCTCAAATCCTTCACTTTGCACATGAAACAAAAAGGAATGGTTACTAGTAAAATTTGTTTGTCCTCCTGCCACGTCAACATGATGACATGAATATTACCAACCCGATGACCAGGATGTGGATATGTAATATACTTCATTACTGATCTAATATGAGTGCTGAGTTGACTGTTAGCATGAAAATTGACGTGACAAACTGAAGCAAATAGTTAGATGAACATACATGACATGCCAAGTTAGCAATGTTGCACATGAGAAACTTGGGACAAGTCAAAAGATTGGACTAAATGGTGCTAGATATTTTTAAAACATCATTATCAATTGATGGTTAAAAGAATTACTGAACTTTTGTTTCCCATTTTGGATAAAGCTACCGTGCTCAGATTAGAAAGTTCTAGCAGCTTCTTCAACCTGGATTTCATTGTAACTTCTTGATTGTGCTGTCCTGGAAGTTTGTGGTGCTTCTTTTATGTTGTTGATCATAGGTTAACACGGCAGGATTGCATAGAAGTTCATTTTCTTTCTTCTGCTTTATGGTTTTCTTCCTTAGAACCAATTCAGGGATGTTTTTGATTTTGTGAAAGGCTTCCACTTTATGAAAGAGACTGTGGGGTTCTTTTCTATGGTTTCATGGAGCTAACGATGGGTAAAATTTGGTTCTTTTCTATTGTATTATGGGGATGCTTGCAGCTTGTGGTTTCAAGGGACCAGTTCTGCTTCTTCCTTGTGAATTCTGGGGCACTACTTGAAAAGGATCTCTTGGTCTCTTTTTTTCAACCCTTATGTTTTCCTTCTGCCGAAAATTTGAGATTCTAACCCTAGATTTCATGACGTTAATTAAGAGCTTCAAGGGTTAAAAGGTAGATTCTAGAACCTTGAAATTTGGTCGCAATGGCATTATATTCTGTTATGGACTAGCATATGCTTGCACAAAACAAAAGTACTAAAGCGAAAACTGCTACTTGAAAATGATTCAAGTGCAGAAGAATATTTACTAAGAAAAGGTTTTAAGAAATAGCTCTGCAAATGAAACAAGTTTCATTCTTCAGCAACTGGAAAATGCAGCTTGCTTACTCACCTGGTTAGCTGACACGAGAAATCGTTCTCTTCCTTGACGAATAACAGGCTGTGAACGCCATGCTGCTCAAGGAAAAGTCTCTCTGATTTGTTTTGAGAGAAAACAAGTTCCTCTAGATCAATAATCATGTAGGTTATATTGTGACACTCTGATGATTTTTTGGTAGTTGCTGAAACACAACTATAATTCTGGTGTTTGAGTTTCTGATACATGTTCTTTTGATGGTAACTTCCCTGGTTTCAGATTGTTGCACATCCTTTTGAAATGCATGGTAACTGTTATATGAGTATAGTGTTTGTGTTAATGCCTTTGTACTCTAGTGTGAAAAACCAACTGAATGAGAATGTGATTCAAACCCATTACTGCACCTATGGGTGCACGAACAATCTGTTGGATAGGTCCTCTTAGTCTAGCAATTCAACTTTAGGCATGCAATTTAAATGCACTAAACTGAAACAATATATACATCTGTGTGTGTGTGTCTGTCTCTGTATACACACATTTGTAACACACATTTGTATGTGTGTGTGTGCCCATATATATATATATATGTATACATGTAGTCACATGCTATAAATGGAGTTGGTTTTTGAAGAAATGGTTCAATCATCTTATTTCTTGAACAAAGATTTTCATCGCTAACAAGTCCAATGTGTAGTCCGACATCAATGTTATTTTGTTTGAAGCAGTGTCACATTTTTGGAAAAACAATTGAAGCATATGTTATTTTATAAAATGCTAAGTAGTTTAAAGCAGTGTTATCTATATCGTATCATGGGAAGTCACGATACGATACGGTAACCTGTATCGAATGATACATGCTATCGTGTCGTATCGTACGATACAGGTGATACACCCTTTTTTCCATTTTTTTTGTAGGTTTCTCTCCTCTCTTCACTTCTCTCCGAGACATCCTCTGATATGCTTGTTTGAGATTGCAAGTTGTGTATGTAACATGTAAATTCGGGTTAGTTTATAAGAAATTTATTAAATAAGAATAATTTATGAACAAATAAAAATTGTGATAAAATCATTTCCCTTTCTGTTGCCAATTTTTAGGTATATTTCTGCTACCAGTTTCTAATTTCTTGAAATCGCAAACAATGAAGAACAATTTGGTTGTCTCGGTTCATTGAGTGGGCATTTCACAACTTGACTATTTTAGGGTTCACCTTACATGACTTCCATTGAGTTGAACATGATGAGCGTGTGTGAGAGTGAGAAATGGAGCTCAAGCATTAGTTAAAAAGCTAGTCTCCAGTAAGAGAAAAAGAGGATATCATCAAGTAACAATATCACATCACTGAGGTGCCATAGACTCAATAATCAAAGAAATGGAGCTAATCGTTTTACTCACATATGAAAATTAGCAAATATGACAACTACATGTACAAAGATAACAATTTGTTAATTTTGATATATTAGATGAGTGAATTATGAAAGATAACGAAGAAAATGCACTCCAAACTGAAGAAGACATTGCATGTATTAATTTGAAAGGAGTGCAATAACATCATGAAGGAGATGAAGATTTTGATTTTGAAGCAGAAGGGGATAAAAAACTTTGAATCTTCATCAAGGAGAAAATGAAGATTATTTAGTTAATGATCCTGATACAAATTTAAAATATGTAAATGTAAATGTATTTCATTTTTTTAATTCAAAATATGTAATTTTTTTTCAATTGTTCAATGATGAATGATCAATATGTACTGAATTCTTTGCAATTACCAGATTTTTCTAATTTTTTTTTTGTCTTTTGGATTTTTACTAAATTTTTTTAATATTTTTTCTATTTTTAATATTAAAGTACGCTACGCTACGATATGCCCGTATTGTGGAGCAAAACGATACACGATACGATACATGTCGAATAACACTGGTTGAAAGAACTTGATATGGTATAGTTTTGTTATTTGTGTATATCTGGTAGGTCAATTATAATTTGGGTTGGCTGATTCTCTTTGTCTTTCTGAGAGCAATTCTAATCTGGTATTGCATAACACATAATTGCTCTACCTTAAGCTTTACTAGCATAACATTGTCAGCAGGCATCAGACGCGACATTGCTTGAAATGAATGTTTACTGAAGGCTGTCCTAGAGGACTGCACCACCAACAATGATTTGACCTTGATTATGGTGTTCCAATACTTAAAAAAATGATTTTGACCTACTGTTCTTGATAAAAAATCTTCATTATTCTGAAATAGGCACTGAAAAAAAATCCCAGTTCACTGATTTGCTTATTGCATGCTTGAGCTTATTGGCTTGGGCCACGTTGCTATTTGTTCTGTGAAGTTATGGTACTGGGTTTAAATGATTTACCTGCATAAGAGATATCAATTAGGTTCCCTTTGATCACCACTTCTTTCTAATTCTGTCTCTATGTGTGCTGTAACCACGTGTTGCTTTTGTAGGTTTCTAGGCTTTCATTGAAAGGTGCTTCATTTAAAAGTTAATGATAGGTTTTACATTGTCTACGTGTCTGTTTCACCGTTGCCATATTCTAGGCATCTGCTCTACATTAGTTGATCTGTCAGAGCTTTATAGTTCCAATGGGGTTTCTTGGTAAATGATTGTGATGCTTCTTTCTGCAGAAACTGTTGCTAAATATAATTATAGTGGAAAGTTTTGCCAATGGAACCATCCCCAAGAGGTGTTTCTGAGTCCTCTGAATCTGTGAGGTCCAAGCTGCGGGAATCTTTAGCTGCAGCATTGGCATTGGCTTCTCCGCCGAATCATGATAAGTTGGCAGTCAGTTCTGATATTCAACATGAACAGCACGTGGAAGTTCCAAACGAGGTCCCTCTGAAAACTGAAGTTGTTCTGTCAACTTCTGCTACATTGGTTTCTGAAGGCACTTCTTTGGAAAGGCCTGCTGAAGTTTCAAATTTTGAAGTCCAAGCATTGAATCATAAGCTTGATGAAGAAAAAACTTTGTTGCAAGAAAAAGGGATTACTGAGTTTCCTAGTCCTCTGAAGATTTCAGACATTGATGGGCAAGAATTTCGTATGGTGCCTGTCCCTTGTAACGGCTCAATGTCAACCATATTTAGAAGTGAAACTGACATGGGTGATGCAAAAGCCAACTATCCAAGTGGTGAATCAGGCATGCCTTTATTGAATGCTGAAGCGGATATTGGTCGCAATTCTAAAAGACCCAAATTGGAGCATGATGGTATCACTGGTGACATTGCTCGACCAGTGGTTCAATGTCCACACACACTGGCGATCACGATTGAAGCCGAACTCTTTAAAGTATTTGGAGGTGTCAATAAAAAGTATAAGGAGAAAGCCCGATCCCTTCTCTTCAATTTAAAAGACCGAAACAATCCAGACCTCAGGGAACGAGTAATGTCTGGTGAAATAGCACCTGATCGTCTCTGCTGTATGACTGTAGAGGATCTAGCCTCAAAGGAGCTTTCTGACTGGAGGATAGCAAAAGCAGAAGAACTTGCTCAAATGGTTGTATTGCCCGACTCAGAAGTTGATATCAGACTTTTAGTCAGGAAAACTCATAAGGGTGAGTTTCAGATTGAAGTTGAGCGAGATGATAGCATTTCAGTGGAGGTCGGTATTGGTGAAACTGTATTTTCTCAAGTCCCTCAGAGTACCAAAAGTACTGAAAAGGCTGAACTTGTTAAATCTAATGGCATCGAAAAGCCTGAAGGAACAATTAGGACAGAGAAAACTGACTTAAAAGATGATCCAAATAATCGATCCACTAAGAAACATACTGATTTTATTGAGTTCACTGTAGAGGAACTCAGGAATACAGAATCTCTTCCCCCAATTGTCTCTCTGGATGAATTTATGGGTTCCTTGGAATCTGAGCCATTTGAGACTTTACAATTACATCCTGAAGAACGTATACGTAATCCTGATGGAAAGAAGAGCTCGGACAACTTGGGACCTCAGTCAAAGGAGCTAGATAATCAGTTCACAAATGTTGGTCATTCTGCGTTGGGTAGACCTGAAAGTAATGACATAAAACTTAAAGTGAAGGACACCTTTGAACCTGGGGACGGGCCCAAAATGTTGGCAGGGGAGCACCCTCTTGGTGTTCCTCAAAGTGATCAGGTCTGGGAAGGATTTATCCAATTGAATGTCTCTGCCACGGCGAACGTTTCAGCATGCTTTAAAAGGTTGTTAATTTTAACTCGCATTTTTATTCAGCATACTTTAAAAGGTTGCGAAATTTAACTCACATTTTAGTTGCTTTTTAGTGATTTCAAGCCCGAACAAAGGATGAGGGTTGCTTTAGGCTTCCAACAACGAACGTAAAATTTTGTCAAAATTCATCTAGCAGACCTCATCTAGAATGAGAAAATTGTTGTTTAGTTGCCTTTTAGTGTTTTGCAGTCTATTTAAATCTAGTGAATATGATCCGTTGGTGTTGCTTGCTATGACACGTCTGTGTTGGACAGTCGATCATGTTGAAGTACAAACACTGGATAGCTGCCTTTGTGTCCGTAGCAGCTGGGATTATCATAAATTATTCTTTTTGCATATAAGACGTCCTTTTATATCGTATGAAGGGAATCTCTATCAGGAATAAATCTTCTGCAAGTGGTCAAATCATGCTTTCGCTTCATTTGCATCTTCATATAATTTGCATCAATCAGCTTCATGCCCTTGAGGGTCCGCTTGAATGAAGGATAAACTTTCTAGGTTAAGTAAAGAGGGAAAACTCTAGTCAGTTTAAAGTTCTCCGTGTTGTTTCTAAGTGTTTGCATAATCGCCGGATTAAGGACATTGAAAACCCTTCTTCCCATTGTCGGGATCTCCTTGGCCTGCCCCACCATTCTCCAATCCATGGGGAAGCTCTCATGGCTAAACATACACACCGTCCCCGCACGTGCGAGAGAGGGCGTAGCTTCAACATTTTTAAGAACACTCAGTGTTCAAGGGAGGTGAATCTCTCATTATGAGGAAGAAAACGCTTTGCAGATGATCCTGATTAACACAGGAAATCATTTGCATTCATGCACGGGAAGGGAGATTTGAGGGGGGAAACCACTCATTGAGAAGGATAGTGTTTCCTCTTGTTTTAGCCTGATAGAACTTTGCACTTCCTTATAACGTTTTACCCAGTTTGAACTTTCATCTTGTTTGCTTTAATCATAATAAAGTTTCTGAACCCACAGCTTTTGGTGAATCTTTGCACTAATTAAAGCTCTTCCTTGCATTCAAATAACCCTAACCAACTTAATTGCCAATCTACGTCAGTAAAAGAGTTTCTGCTTCTTGAACTTCTTGGAAGGAGGAAAATTTAAGAGATAGATCAGGTGCTGCGATAAATACTGGTCTTACACTCTGGCATGGATCAAACTTCCTATTACCTTTGACTCTAGTTGGTGTAACTATAACTAAAATGTGGATTGTTGCTCCTGAGAGAAGAGCGACATTTTCATTCATCATAGACCTTTGTTTCTGGACTCTTTCTGTTTTTACTTTTTCCTCAATAATCATTCAATCTTCAATTACAGTGGCGAGAAAACTACAACAGAAGATTGGCCTAGCTTTCTTGAGATAAAGGGCAGAGTTAGAGTTGATGCATTCGTGAAATTTCTTCAGGAACTTCCACATTCAAGGAGCCGTGCTATCATGGTACTTTGAGACTTTGAATTTTTCCTTGTGCATTTCATTTTTTGCTTCCACGAAACTGATGCTGTTTGTTTCTTGTGGCTTTATTTTTCTCTTGCTATAATGCACAATAATCATATCCCCAAGTTTCTACTAGAAAATTTGCTATCTGATATTTTGGGAGTTCCATTTGGTATTCTACAGGTAGGCTGCACAATACAAAACTCTACAACTTTCATTGATCTTTCTTGATGAAACTAAAAGTTTCTGCCGCTGATATCATTTTCTCTGCCATGTTTACTTCTCTTTTCTTGGTTTGCGCTCCAGTAGGGCTATGCTCCTCCGTTCTAGTGGTTCTTTGGATTCAGCTTTTAGGCTGCATCATTAATTACACTTTGAAATGGGTTTGTTGTAGGTAAATGTTGCCAACTTGCCATAGTTTTGCATCATTGTGCTATCCCCTTACGTGAGATTCAGTTAGTTTTGCTGGGATTGGCTGCTAATGGTTTTCCTGATGCATTCTTTAGCTGTATTGTAGTATATTTGCTGAGCATTAGCTCTTGATGTTCACCATATCATGCACATAGAGAACACATAATGCTGGATTTGATCGGTAGGTGTTTGACCTGATTTATTAGTTCTGTTCTTAGTGTATCTTCGGGATCCATTACCTGTGGGGACTGCTCAAACGCTAGATCGAGATGAAATAACTAAGTTCAAAGGTATGTGCCTGCTGAAAAGTATCTGCTGCATATATTCGATGAACACTATAATTCCGCCTAGAAAAGTGAATAATGGAACTTCTACTCTGGAAAAAAGAAGTTTATGCAGTAACATTTGTACTGAAACTGATAATTTTATGTGCAATGATGAAATAAATCCCTTCTTTGGATCACTAGGAGAAAATGGCTATCTTGTGTAGTAAATGTATCTCTTCTGAGATGAGAGAATTTTTCTATATGATCAGCTCTGTAACATGTGCAAGGGTCTTTGTAGGGTAATTGTCAGTTCCTGAGAGAGATATTTGTTGTCTACCTTTTGATTCAGATCATCAAACAACAATATCATGAATCTCTAACGAATTTGATCCTAGATATGTCAAGGGCTATTGAAATATGGATCTTAAAGAACTGACGTCAGTGAAAGAGATCAACGAGAACTTCTATAGAAAATGACTTCAATGCGAGGTTGCACCTACACTTTGCCAGAATCCGAAAATTCAAGTTCTCTTTAAAGCCATCTTATTAGATTATAAATTGATCGCTGCCTTTATGTTCTCAAAGCCAGTAACAAGGTTTACAGCTTATGTGGTGCCTAAATATTGTTTTATTAGTATTGATATCTTTCATTGAGCGGAAATTGTCCTGGAAACTGCAGTTTACTGAAAAACGTGGTAGATTGTTAAATGAATGAATAAGATCCAGCCCTGGACGACCGTATAGGAAAAAATCACCCTGTTTGTCTTTCTCTTTTGAAGACGTTGAGGAGGCAGATTAAGGTATTAGCAACCTTATGATTACCATAGGCTGCAAGGTCCAACTGTAACGTTCTTGCCAACAGTACCAATTCTGCAGGCTCTGGAAATTGGTTCCATCAGGTTTTAAACTTGGATCTTATATTGGTTTCTTCGCACAAGGGTTATTCAAAGCCTACAACATGGTGTACTAGGTGTCGATAACCAACAGCTATTCATGTAAAGAAAATTAGTTGTGACACCAATAATCCTTATATAGCACCTTATGCCTGACATTAGTTTTGTAAAATTGGATTCTTGAAATCATTACAATAGGTGAAGTTCCTAACCAGGTTAAACTGCTGGGTTCTAGTTTTTGATGGATGACTAGCTGGTTAGACACTTGGATCAGTTTTCCATGTCAACGTTCAAAAAAGCACCATTGGAATTCTTTATATAGCTGCAAAAACGCCAACTACATCAGCGAACCACTTATGATAAGGCTCATCTACTGTTTAGCTAATATATTGTTACGAAGTTGCAAGCTGGATCCTAGTTAAATTGTTGGACTGGTCCCAACCTACAACAGCTGTCATGCTTCAGAGTAGTACTAGCCCACAGCTATTCATGAAAAGGAAAACAACCTTTTGACACCAGCATAGAGTATTGTCTTTTGGTTGAAGAGTTTTAGTTTATGTGATGGAAATTTAGATTTGCGTTTCGAACTGGCTTGTTTTAGGTTTTTTGGATGACTTGCTGGTTATTCACCAAGTTCAACCCGCTTTTTGCTTATCAATTTACAAATAAGCTCACATTTTGGTTCGGGGCTTTTGATATTCCTGCTTGGTTAAGAAAGCTAGGTGTAGTCAATATAGGATAAAAGAATTCTTTTGTTCTTGATATCCGTGATAAAATAGCTTCGGCAATGATACTGAATCAACTATAATTGGAACGATTTCCTCCTCGGCACTTGCTGCGACATAAATTTCGCCTGCCTGTGAATGCCACGTTTATTTTATTAGAGTCGGCTAATTTGTCCTCTTTTATTGTTCAATATTGCTAATATGAGCACCCTTTATCAGGTTGCCTTGTTCTGCTGGAAGGAAGGATCGTCGGAAAATGGCTTGCTGAAATTGCGGGAGGTAATTCACTTCATTTATTTCTTGCTCTTTTGTTAGCCAAAGTTTTGGCTTTCTGAATTCATTTCCTTCAGCAGGTTTCAGAGTCATATGTCGAAGACGAGAGGGTCGGTTTTGCAGAACCAGCACCAGGAGTGGAGCTCTACTTATGTCCGCCACACTCGAAGACAACCGAATTGCTGGGGAGGCATGTGCCCTCCGAGTACCTTGATCCCCTGAAGGATATTGCTGATGGCCTGATTGGCATTGTTGTATGGAGAAAGACTAATGTAACAATCGTATCACCAAAATCAACCTCACACAGTCTCCAGAGACAAAGTTCAAAGAAGCATTCCACGACTAGGAAACAGGATAGAGAAACTGTTGGCTTACGCCCCCCGGCAAATGATCAAAACTTGTTCCCTGCCAATGCTGCACCCTCTGCCATTGATGATAATGAAATTGATGACATACCGCCTGGTTTCGGCCCAGCAGCTGCAGCAAGCAGAGATGCAGATGACCTGCCAGAATTTGACTTTTCCAGTAGGTCTAGAGCGGCTGCTGGGCCGGCTGTGACTTCTGCTGTGGCTAGGGTTGGCCCTCCCCAGCTGTGTCTCCCTGCTGAGCAAATGGGAGGTCCCATTCACAACTTCGGGCTAGGGGGTGGTAGAAGCACCAACTTCTCTGTGACCCCCAGCTCGAGTAACCTACGTCCTGTGTCTGGTTTCAGTGTTGAGGTTCAACCATGGAACGATGACGATGATATTCCTGAGTGGCATCCCCGAACGAATAGTGGGCTGCAATTCAATCCATCGCAGTTGATGCAAGGGCACCAACTGCACCAGCAGCAGGATAGGCTACAAATGCCGCTGCCATCCACACCACCCCTTCTGGCACCGCTTCCATTTCGAACACCACCATCACATCTTTTGCTGCCACAAATGGCAGGCACGATTCAAGGTCAACAAGTTCGCTCTCCATGGCAGGCGGGTGAAGTCCGGGCACCCTCTTATGGAACATATAACACTGTTCAAGGAACTGTTCCGGCAACTGTGCCACCATGTAGTTACAGTGGCCTATCGGTTGGGAGTACGTTTGATGCCAGGCTTAATTTTAGTACCGGGCAAAATGGTGTTCATTGGAGACCGTAGCATGTTTGAGGGATTTCTGTGTTTTTGTTCTCTTGTAGGGCTGCCGCCGCCCCTTGTGTAATCTAATTGTGACATTCTTGGGTCGTTATGTTTCTGTACTTGTAAAGATAAATACATACCCCAACCGACTTATTTTAGATCTTTTCATGTTGATTAAGATGGTAGAACGGGTAGAAATTTATTGCTTTCATTATTTTTAAGCATGTTCCTTTGTTGTTGGTATAGAGGGTGCAGTCCACGTACATACCCTTTTTATGTGTACATGTGTGCTATATACCCTTTCTTCTGCCGCCGTCTACCTCTTTGATTTCCTCTAGCCGTTACAAAGTTTGGCTACTCTCTATTTGACACCGTCCTCCGTCAGTCGGAACCCCCAAAACCATGGTCAAAGCCACCACATAAAAAAACAAAACCATTATGTATTAGGGTTTTAAAGTAGTTTTGGTAGTGTTTAACAGTGGTTTTGATCAGTGAAGTAGAGGATTAAGAGGTGTTTATGGGTCGGTTTGGTTCCTCAATTTTAAACTAAATTGCTAGTCTCGGTTCTTAACTTTTAGAATCGAACTAAATTGTGGTATGACCAAAAGCCAACTAATCAAACCATCGGTTTCCGTTTGGTTTGGTTTTGAACCATGTTTCTACTTATTTAAGGGTTTTGCTAAATAAAATACATTATACCATTTGATTATTTGAATCTACAGTCCACCTTATATATATGAGGTTATAAAACTCATATATGCATGTCCAAACTTATAACCTATTAGGTTAGGTTTGGTTTGGTTCGGTTTTAACACTGGAACCGTTTAGTTTGGTCCTGGCGGTTCTGTGAACACCCCTACTGGAGATGGCGGACGGCTCATGGTGGAAGGTGGTCAAGTAGAGGTGTGTGCATGCATGCACGTCGGATGTAAGGATCCCATTTGTATAAAGGTTTCTCAACGACTCAAAAGCATCCATATTGGTTTATTTGTCATGGATGAAGACAAAGCGTGCCAACACCTGAAGGCCGTTCAAGTCATCGAAACCCAACTCCAAAACTTCAAATGTGACTGCAATGGAAGGCGAATTGGGAGCACCTCGCTTGGAAGACGTACATTGTTTTACTTTTTTTTAAGGAAATTCAATTGTTTTTCACTAGGTAGGGATGGCAATCCCTACTTACCTCACTGCACGGCGCTGCAAGGCAAGGAAGACCCACAAGCGAGGCAGGGTGGGGTACGGTTGAAGGTAAACCTGCCCCAATATATACATATATATATATATTGTGTATTTATTTATATAATATATATATCATAAATATGTTTATAAGTATTTTACATGCATATATGTATATATTTGATATAAATATATATACACTTAAACTTTAGTTTAATAATATAAAATACTATAAAAAAAGATTTTGTATTTTATGTAGAATATATAATATTAACTGATTTTTTCTTAAAAATATTTTTATAGGTTGAAGTTGGGCAGAGCAGGACAGGATCATAACAAAGAGGATGCGGGAGTTGATCCTCAATATCATGGGACAAGACAGAGTGTACAAAGAGGGTTTTAGTTTGGGGCAGGTGCAGGTGGAGTGAGAACCCTTTTCATTGCCATCCCTATCATCATGCACAAAATTATTGTAAGATGTGAGAAAGCTACTGAACATATAGGTGACTGAGAATTCATGTAGGCAACTCCATCTACTCCATCTAGGGCGAGAAAAAATGCATAGTTTGGGATTCAGATGTGAGAAGAGGTTCCTTTCAAATAAAATGATAGACGAATATCTTATATCAAATCTGTAGAGCGTGCAACGCATAGAGCAATAACTCACTTGGCTAGGGGGTTGACTCATGGGAAGAAGGTAATGAGTTCGATACCTTAGGCACGCATAATCTTCTCCCTCTACATGGTACAGTAAAAACAAGCAGAGGTAGCATCTACACTAAAATGTAAATGTTCTTACTCCGATTTTCAGTGAGACAACAGTTGATAAGGAGATATAGCTGCTTCAGGGCTCCATTCATCAAATAGCATGCAGGGTCAAAGCCGAATAAAAGTGCAAAGTATGAAGCACAGAAACTTCTTTTAAGGGACGTTTCCCATTTTCCATTCGTATCGAAAACCGAGAACTCTAAGGAAACACCACATAAACGTTTCCTTAGAGTTTCATGGGAAAACATTTCCTCTTTAGAACTAAAAAATAAAACAAAAATCTAACGTTCAAATTCTCTCTCCCTCTCTCTCTCTTTCAATCCAAAACCCTACTGCCGTTGTCGTTGTTTGCGCCACTGCCGTTACTTTTACTAAAGTCTTTGCTCAGCTGAAAAATCAAACTTTAAACTCTCTCTCTCTCTCTCTCTCCCCCCTCTTCTTTTTCTAGTTTTGAGTCCAAAACCCCACCACCAATGTTATCACTTTTACTATAGGCTTTACTGAGCTAGAGAATATGTGTTTCTATTTCCCGACGAAGAAAGGGATGCAATTCCTGACAATGACACTTAAAACTATATGCATTTTTATATTTATGAGTTTAATGCAATGAGATATTAAATTCATTATTAAAGTGTTCTTGTTTTTCACTTGTTACACATATACATATATATGTTGTTGGAGAATAGTGGACTCCTCCTCTTTGAGTTCATTGTATATCTTGTAATCAGTTACAGGCCTGAATAGCACATCTTGCAAATCTAAAAGAAAAGCAAACAGTTCATATGGAGACTTCATCTCTACAGTTTTTGAACACAACTGATTAGATAACCAAACTCCTGTAGGAATCACCACCAACAATTTCGAATACGAATGCTAACAATAAAAAGAACGTTAAAAATCTTTATTTTTTGAGTAATTTTGCAGTCTTTTTCCATTTATCAGTGTCAGATCTACTCAGAGACGAGGATGACGAGGGAATTCCCTCTCAACTCGGGAAATGAGAGTTGCAAGAGAAATATCCATCGCAGTTTCCACTTATTTTTGTAGTATTTTTTACTCCCATATAATTTCTTTTCATTCTCCAACTAATTGCTGGGGTATATAGGCCTGACAATAAAACCCAATAGTTTTCTATAGCCTTAGATGCATGCTTTTTAGGTCCTAATGGTGTTTGAACTCCTGACGAATGTAAGAGAGTCTAACTGATGGCCCCATATGCCACGAGTGGGCAACTGTGTTCCTTGACGTAATTCACACTTTAACTCCTGAGATTTCAAATCCCATCAATGGGTTTACGGCAAACTATGCAAGTATTTACTCCGGCGGTTTGTTTTATATTGTCGACGGTTGGACCCTCGAAATTGCTTTCTGATAGATTCCGGCCGTTTAAGCCACCAGAATTGTTGTCATTTATCGCAAAAAACCAAATTTGTACCAGTGAGTCCATGTTAACATACACAATTATAAATTAAATGACCTAAACTAGCCTCAATTCTACAATTTTTTGAAAAATACTCCTTTCACATGATTCACGTGGCATTGATGAACATTGACATGGAACAATGCACAAATTGGTCTACAATAAAGATCGATTATGAGTGGTAATATGTACGTGCTTGAGTTCAATTCACTCTTGGTAGACACTCATTTAGCTGCTGAGACCGCATCTAGTCCTCATTTTAGTTGCTCTGAATCTAGGCCTAATTATACAAGGATTTACATGTTTCGAACCTGAAAATTCTGCACCTCATCCATGGCAGGCTATCTGTTGTGTTAGTATGTATGTACTGCAATCTTTTATGGACTGGAACTTGTTTTTATCCCCAGATACCACACGCAAATCCGAAGGTGGACCCTTACCCGGAAAAGTGATGGATTCGGTTCTCATTTTGAAACAGCGCACTTCACCTTTTTAATTTAATAATTATAGGTTGTTCTAATATTTTAAGTGTATTTCAACAACAACAACAACAAAGCCTTTTCCTAGATGGGGGGGTCGGCTACATGAACTTTTGGTTATATATTGCTCAATCCTGTGCCATGCTCCCATTTGCTATTTTCGGTAAATGCATAACTATAAAATTATGAAGCTTAGAGGCTGTTAAACTTGTGAAAGTTAGTAAATCACTAGAATCAGACAATATTCCTCTATAAGTATGGAAAATCCTATGAGAAATAAATATCCCTTAACTAATAAGGTTATTTAATGAAATATAGAAAAACTAAAAGTTGCTTGAGGAATGGAAGAATAATATATATATACGGTTAGAATTGTGTGAATTGTCAAAGCATTAAGTTGATGAGCCATATATTAAAATTATAAGAAAAAGAATTATTACATGTAGGTTAAAACAAGTACTGAATACAACAAATAACCACTTTAAATTCATGTGGTAAATATCAATGACAATCTATAATACTTGAGCCACTCACGGAATAGTTGCAGTATTTAGACTCAATCTGCACAGTTTAATATTGCCCTTGGTCATACATATCCATCCTCAACTGTAAAGCTCTTCCTATAAATACATGAGGAAATTAGAAGGCTGAATTCACAACCAACAGAAGCAATACCATTTCTTTGTTTAGCTCTCTACCGAAGTCCTTCAAAGATGGCCAAAATGCTCCCCTTGATCGCTGCCCTAGTGGTGTTATTGCTCATTCTGGGGGAACTTGCAACACCTTCCGCAGCCGGTGAACCATCATTTACTGAGTATGAGAAAGCTAGGTGCAAAGGTGGTTCAGTAACTCATCATTCTTGTTGCCATGAGGTTAAGTTTCATGGCGGATTTCGGTTTCGCAAGGCTGATCATGATCATAAAGTAAAGTTGTCTAAACATCCCCACTGACATGGAGATCCTTACGAGGTGTATAAACACTGTGTGGATCACTGCCATCATTTTGATGCAAAAAGCTACAAAATTGAGAGTTGATTCAGTAGTGGCTCATATATACGCCCTCAGTTATGAGTCTCTCAATTCATACTACTCCACAAACATTAGAAATTTAAAGAAAACTTTTATTTATATCGTATGATAACATGGTGGCACGCTTCATACACGTACATATGAAGTGCCCTTTATTACAACCATACAGACGATCGTATATATATATATATATATATATATATATATATATATATATATATATATATATATATATATATAGGATCTCGATTGTCTAGCCCGAGGATTATACTTTTCCTAAATTTTGAATGGCACCTCAAATTACGTTTTCTACAGGATATTGAACTTTTGGTTCATTCAAGACGTCCATGCATTCTTGTATCCCAGACTTTGTACCAGAATCATTGTAGAACCAGACCCCAAACTGGAGGAGGCCCGTCTGGTTTCAGTTTCGATTTTGGTGGAACCTGAACAGGGCAGTTTGGAATGGCCGGCCCTGGTTTACCTGTAACCAGCCTGGTGTATATGGAACACACAAACATAGTGAATCAAGATCCGACCTGAATTCTGATTAAGATCAACAAAGTTTCAAATCAACTAGCAGTGACTAAATGGATCTGGATTCCGGATGTGTGATTCCGATGAATGTCTGAGAGCATTGAATCGGTTTCCGGAGTTCACACAGGCCTATTAAATGACCAACAGGAGCTCCGTCCTTTGTACTCATTCACCTTTGGCTTTCTCGACTTAATGGAGGGAGATTCTTAAAGCGATCGTTCTTTCGAGGGAAATTTAAACGACAAGAAAGAGCGGTTAACATAAACATGATCGGTTTAGAACTGGCTCGGCGGTTCAAACCAAACCGAACTGGACCAGAAACCAAGAACAAGGTAAACCCGGATATAGAATTGAGCCCAAAACCACGAACCACCTGGTTCAATTCCGATTTCACCTTTTATGAAACTCAAACCTACAGTTTCAGACCACCGATTCTGATTTTTTTTTTTAATTTATAAATTTCAAAACTTTTTTTTACCGATTCTAAACAGTTTAGGACTCAAATCAGAACCATCCCAAAACCAGCAATTTCCAAAAGGTACGAAGAATGCTCTTGAGAAAGTTCGGTTACGTTCTAGGTTCTGGGTAAACCAGAAAGACTGGCCATGTCTAGCTTCATGCCTACTGGGGATGGCTTCCCGCTAGTCTTTCTTTTCCTATAGAAAGAACTCAACAAAGAAAGTTGATATTAGAGTTAATTCATCAAGCATGCATAAGAAACACCTTATATACTGAGAAATAACTTTAGAGTTCAGGGCTTATTACATAATCTCCAACTTGAAAACAAAGAAGTGAGAAGCTCCTAACTCTGAACCAAGGAACCCTACCAATCCCAAAGCCATCCTCCTCTAAGGCATAAATCATGGTTATCCGACTTAAATAAACAAGAAAAATCTATAGAATGATCACCCGTGGCTGCGTAGAACGAAGAACAGCTCTTTACGAACAGACGATCAATTCACTAAGTTCAGCTTAAGAATCAAACTTATGCTTATTGCTACCAGTATTCTTTTGCATTATGTTGCAACTGCCAAGCCAGGGGAAAAGAATTTTTCATCACAAGAATCTGATGATGATGGAGGCGATGAACTCGTTGAGGCTTTCTCCATTCCTTCATCAATCATAATCTCTTGCAAGCGGCAATCGGAACTGCAAAATGCCTTTTCACCTCTGCAATAACCCAAAAGCCAGAAAGCTCAGTATGCACACACACGCACAGACCTCAATGGGACTCGATAGAGCCATTTTAACTTGAAGAAAATATATGCTAGTGCAACAGATTTTACCAATTTGACAAGAGGTTGGGTATCAACCTTTCAATAAAACAGAGAATCTGTACATCAACAAAATGTTCTGAATGTCCTTGAACACCAATTGATGGCATCTGAGATTTCTATGAACACTATTTGTTCCAAAGTCATTTATTACCATACAAAAGATAAAGAGTAGACGATGGACTAAAAGCTGGATATTAAGGAGGTGTTTGGATAAATTCTAAAGAATTCAGTTGAGAATGAGAATTTCCTTGTGTTCGAAATTCTCAACAATTCACCTTTATCCCTTGCGAGCCAGCACCTTCATCATTTGATTCAAATATATTGGAAGTTATGGCATGGACACCTATTTCCTACGCTTTTATACCTCTAGATATTCAAATTTCACTTAGGAGACGAGAAATCTAAACAGCGTCTGAAAGATTTAGAATCAAACTGAAAGATTCAGAATTAAACTGTCATTGTTAAAGTCAAATTCGAGTATAAAAACTTTGAGTTAAGAAGTTAACTCCGAATTCGCCTACCTTCAATTTCACTCCAACCAAAAAATACACCCTCGATCTCTATATTACTCCGCATCAGAGAACTACAGCAACTTGAAATTCCCTCTCTCCTCAAATCTACTCCAACCTTAATGCACCCATATTTAGAGCTTCAGCTACTTGGAAATTAGAGATCAGCGCAACACGACAAATCAGATCATCCGCATGATCACCAACTAAAACAAGCTAAAAGACTATTGACAGCAAACAAAATTCATAAAAAAGAGTCATCAATGAGTGCGGAAAGTCATCTTCATAAAAAAGAGTCATCAATGAGTGTGGAAAGTCATACCCAAGAAAAGAAGTTTTTCCTAACAAGCCCAAACAAATAATGAGCAACTGTTTGCAAAATGATATGCTAAAAATGAGATCCAGGTTTGTGAAATCAAATAGGCTGACAGCCAACAAGGAACAACAAAGACAGAGAGTTGAATATTAACAAAATGTCAACGAGGAACATCAAATACAAAGAAGAAACAAGATATCGGAAAGATAAAATTGGCCATCAACCAAGCAGTTGATGATAACAAAGAGAAACAAATGCATTAGCAAGAAGCTGCGGCAATATTCAAAGAACACAAGTAGCAGGGTCTTCTAGAATATGAAACGCAGGCATTGTAATTATATCACACACAGATGGCAATTGTTTTACCATCGACATGCAATTCCAGAAGGGAGAGAGATCTGAAATCAAATAAAATGAGTTGAAAGTGTAACCTGTACATATAGATATCTTCCCCTTCCAATTTCTTCTTGCAGGCATAACAAACACTCAAGAAATCATCCATCTGAGAAGACATGCAACCCAATGATGCAGATTCTCTTGATAATTCATTTGGATTATTGCCAACAGCAATCTCAAATACATGATTTTCCTCCAAGATCCGATCTCCATAGATATGTTTTGTCTTAGGATATGGCCCATGAGTTATTACAAAAGTATAATCCTCAGAAAGCTCAATCTCTTTAGCGGAGATGGTTGCGGTAAAGCGAGAGTTAGAATCAGCGAGATACTCATGAACCATCCCATTGAAGCAACCAGAGAATGAACCAGAAGTCCTCATACATATTTCTGAACCAGAACAGAAGAATCCAGTTTGTGGGGATCTCGGTAAGATCCCTGCATCAATCACGATGGATCCGGACGAACATGACCGATATTTGCTAGGATTCTCTGTCTGGGTAGAAGATGCATTTGGTTCCGGTGCAAAGTGAGAACATCCCGGATGCAAAAAGCTGGTTTTCATCCCACTTTGTGCAGAGAAGACATAATTTGGTAGAGACTTGGGGCTTGCCACACAAGAACCCATCTTATCCAAAAAATGGCTTTCGCGACCTCTGCATTGAGGAACACCAAGCCTCAGTTGTGAACCAAAAACTATACTCTTTGATTTCTCGACAGCAATTTCAGGTTGGTGGGGTTTCACATCACTGAGTGAACCCACAATACCAAGGCCTATGCCTTCGGTGCACCATTTTTTCTTCTGATTTTGGAGGCCATCCAGGTCTGATCTTTGTGACCAGAATGAACTCCCAAAACCTGGAAAGAGCCTCGAATCCAAAGGAGAAGTAGGACTTTTAACTGAATCACAATCAGATAAAGCCTTGGTGCTAAACCCCGTAAACAAGCCAGAGATACTGAAAAGGGAAGTGCATATCTGCTTCTGCGATGATTTCGAGCTACAATTGAACACGCATTCATCCTTATTCCGGTCCTTCTGAACCTTCCTGAGCATTATCCCGAACACCAACAATGAAACCTGCATCCAGAAAGAACAAAATATGAAAACATGATTTGTCAAACGATGAACTATCACAAAACTTATCAGAACAAGGAAGAGTTGGTTCATTGTAAAATAGGCGTTTTTCCTTCTCCGTACAGCGCAGAAACAAAGCTTTACCATTCATGCACAAACCCACCATAAAGATAACTCATCAAAAAGGGGAGTATGCTATCCAACATCAATCATTTTACAAACACATGCATTGATAGAGTCAAACAAATACAGATAGAATCATAGAACCCACAAAGGGAGTATTTTTGCCGTTTCAACTGAGATGCCAATGAAAAGAATCAGGTTCTCTCCATATATCCATCAAGATTATGCTAATCCAAATTGAAGAAACCAAGCAAGGAATGAAAAAGAAAATCACAACTATGATCCTAGATTTCTATGGAGACAACCCTTACCCACTCAAGAAGGCATTTTGATGAAAATGTACTACAAAAACATTTTGAACAGAAGAAAGACAAGGAAAAAGCAAATTTACATTGAACGGAAGAATCAAAACAAGCTAAATTATCATTACCAACAAAAGAAACCCACCTGAGGGAGAATAAGAAAGATCAGTTGAACCGCACCCAAATCACCAAATCAATAGAAGGGAGAGAACGCAGCAACCATAGATACAAAAAACCACAAAACAAAACAAAGCTAGGCGTCAATGAATGGCCGCCCATAGAGTGAAAGGATTCAAATGCAGGGAGAAACACAAACCATCTAATACAAGAAACAAGGACGGGAATCACATTCACCACCATGAATCAAAAAGTCCGAAATCATCAGAAATGGTCCAGAGATGATAAAAATTGGGAAAACCAATATAACCCAATATGATCAACAAGAAGTCGGTAGATGTACTTTTTAGTTTTTAAGACAAATTTTACGTTGTCCGAATGCAGGTGTGCAGTGCAAGAGCCCAACCTGAGTGATTAAGAAGAGACGGAGAGAAATCAGAGGGAGAATGTGAGTAAAAATAGGATGGTTTAGATAAGAAAAGATGAATCTTGAGAGCTACTGCTCTTTCATCATCATGACCATCATCATTTCCTTTCTTTTATTTCACCTTTCCTTTTTCCAACACCTGTGTCGTCTGTGCATCAAAATGAGAGAGAGCGTATGAGGCTTGGCATGAAAGCCAACCACTGCGTGGATTTTGCAGACATACGTACAACTATACGGTCTGCGGTCTCTTCATATACGCTCGACTCTCTTTTGGAACTACTTGAATTCACGTGTGATGGCCAACTTGCCTCATTGATTCGTTGTGGCCCTGTGGGAGACAAATCGGGTGACTTGAGTCACTTCGAGTCCGGGTTAAAGCCGGGTTCCGGCCCATGTCAGGAAGGTATTATTATTTTTAAGGAGTATAAGTATAATAATATCGTTTTTTAATTTTTTCTTAAAAACTCTTATATTTTTTGAGATTACATGCCACCAAAAAAAATAATAAGTAAACATGAATAAGCATGTCAAAGATGAGTATGATCCACTTTTTTTCGTATGTATCTATAAACCAGATTATACCCACTTCTTACATGTTTACTCATGTCGACTTATAATTTAGAAAATTTTAAGAGTTTTCAAAAAAAAATGAAAAATAATATCATTATACTCATATTCCAAAAAATGGATAGAATTCAATTATTATTATTATTATTATTATTATTATATAAGAGAATTACTATCGCCAAAATACCTAATAATTCAAGAATTATCAATGGTTGAAACTGATATAGAAACCTTTAAACTGCATGCATAAAAAGTTAGCGTACTCCAGACTCCGGTGAAGATTAGGGTTGGTAAATGTTATACTTCGGCTTCGTAAATTGAGTACGGTTTATGCCCAGCCCTTGTTTATCATTATTTAATAAAAAGGGCATCAACTTCGTACATTCATACGCGTATATAAATACGTATTGAAGATGTCGACGTCGTATAAACGGGTTGAGCTTCGTCTCGTCTGCTTTGAGTTGAGCAGAAAACGACAAACAGGCATACGTTGGTGCTTCATTCACGGTGCCTCAGTTCATCGTCAAATAATCGGCGATTTCTGAATAGAACAAAAGAACATAAGCCGGTGACCCCACTCTAAACGGTCAAGGGCCATAATCTCTTGTTTGACTTCGTGTTAGCTCTTAGGGATGTGTATCAATCGGTTCAATTTATAGATTTGAATGAATCAAATCAAAATAATCGAAAACCGAATTCCGACATAATTGAGTGAACTGAATTATATTGCGACCTGAACCAATTCAATCTGAATTAGTTCGATTCGATTAGATGGATTTTCGATGTTTTAACGTATCTTATTCGGTCCATTCGGTTTTAGACCTCTAAGAACCGAACCTGAGGTGAAAACTGAATTTCATAAATTTTCAAATCGAGTCCAAACCGATTCATGTGGTAATTGAATTGAATCTAGAATTTGGGTTCGGTTTTAACCGAATTATGCTGACCCCGAGATAGTTTTTCTCTCACAAAGCAATTTAATGAAATGCTTATTCAAGTAAGCTAGTGAAAATATACCACATATAACCCGATAAATTCAGGTTCTTCTGCCCACCTAAACTGGCCGAGCAAAAACGAGTTTTGTTTGGTTGATCCATTTTTGATAAGAACACATAATGGCTCAACACGAACATGGCCGTAGACACAAAATCGCCAGGTTTACCTAGGCGTGCACCCCAAATTATCAATGACGATATTTTGCATTGTTCCTCATCCTGTTAGCGGAGCAAATTTCTGAAGTTTCAAGTAATCAAGTAAAAACATAATCTAATTATCTTTTATAAGTTTTTATATATGAAACTTTAATTAACATGCCATGAACTGGTATTTGGACAAGTAGCAAACTGCAAAAAAAATTTGAGTGAGACATACCTGTATTTCTCGTCTACAAATCACTTGTATTTTTCTATACACAATAAAAGACTCAAGAATTTTTCAAATTTTGGATCTCATCTTAAAGTGGGTCTAGACTCTGGTTGTTCATGTGGGTGCATGTTTGTTTGTGTGTGTGTGTGTGTGAACATATTGGTTTTAAAGATTGGTAGTTCGTTCTCGAATGCAATAAAAGTTATACCAAAACCAAACTTAAGGGTTCTCTCGCATTAAGTGGGCTCGTTTACATGAATTCTTTGTCGCCACTCTACTTTTGTCATATTAGCATTTAATCTAACGTTAGGTAAACGTCTTTTAAAATTTTAAAGCTCATTTAACTACGTTATACCAGCAAAACAGTTAGGCTAACATGGTTTTCAAGTATATGTACACAAAAGCTGTATTACACCTCAATGAATGAACTTATACTAGCCAAGCCGGACTAATAAAGCTTAATCAGACGATTCTTCGGCCATTTAGACCGCGAATCAACCGAGAGCGAGCTCATCACAAGCTGAACCAAACCGAACCACGGCAGCTCGGTTCGTTTACCAGCTACACAAAAGTGACGAAACCCAGACCGACCATCAGTCGAAGCTCAGATCCGTCCAGAATTGGGGATGTTCTCCGGGAAAAACCTTCCCGAATAACTCGGCGACTCGGACAGGTACCGCCATTCACTACGGCCGGGCGGTCAACACCATCGCAGGCACATGACGGAAGCAAACGTTGGTAAAAAGATCTCAACAATGTCGCTTTTATGCCACGTGGTAGTGTGGACCCCGTTTCGTAACCTAACCAGGGTTAGTTAGTTAACCGTGGTCAGGGTTGGGCGGTTTTCTCACTGTCTTTCGGCTTTTTCAGTTCGTTGGTCGTATCACGCATTTCATTTTTTCCCCCTCAGAGACTCTTTTGAGACAAGCAATCATCGCGAAACACGTGTCAGGAAGCTCTACACGTGGACGGCTGTGGGTCTAGATTCCTTTGACTGTTGCGTGTCGATGGACGGCATTGGTTTCTCACTAGTGCGGAGGATGTCAGTTGTAAATTTACAATAGAGGGTATGTGCTTATTTTGAAATACCGATATAAAAGAAACCATAGCCCTAATTTAAATAATTAAAAATAAGTTAGTTAGAAGATTACGAGCAACAACAACTAAGCCTTTTTGTATAATAGATGGGTCAGCTATATGGATTCTTTGTTTCCACATAATCCTATCATAATTTATACAATTCATAGTAGATAAGTCTGACAAAGTTTTATATTGGCTGTCGAAAGCCTAACGTAATCTCCCTCCTTTATTCGAGTTTAGGACCGGTCATGTAAGGATAATCCTTTACAAGAGCGGTGCCTCATTTTTTTGTGTATGTGCCAAAACTTAACCCATACACTCATGCATGTACTCCTCAAGAGTCGAACTCGCACCCACCTATTGAGCTAAGGCTATGAGGGCTGTAAATTATATATAAAGTGTAAAGATAGAAAAGACTAAAATAAGAATGCAACCCTTAGGTATTGACTTCATGACCTTTATCTTGTGAGTTAAGTCTTCGATAGGTGAGTTGCCCTTTGATTGTGGTTTCTAACTGTAGTATGATTTTGATTCTAAAATCTCAACTTTAATGCATGTTTTTTAAATAAAACCGAGATTAAACCGGACTCATATTCAAAATTATAACCATAGTACAACCAAACACAAAACCAAAAGACTCATGGTTTCGTTCCAGTTTCAGGTTGTAAAGGGAGATGAACACTATCAAGATAAGTGCTAGCATGCTTGACGGGTAATGAACTGAACGAAGAATTTATTTTCTTTCATCATCAATAAAATATTGAACAATCGAGATCCATTTACTTACGAAACTTGGTTGACATTTATAAAAAATCTCTAATAAATTATGAATTTTAAAAATAACAATAGGTATTTCTTTCTCATTATCAAACAATAACTTATTCGAAAACCTCACATAGGGCAATAAATTCTTTACCTATTCCTAGACCTTGTGTCAATCTTTCTGCTACCAGTCTTCTTATAAATATCCATGTCTCGAAATCATTTAAATTGAATGAGTTTTTCTTTTTACAACGGGAAGGCTGAAGCCAGGTATGCTAGCACCAAGAATCGAACCGCACACCCTGCATTTGGTGGATTCGGGAGACCTTCTTGGTTGGCTGATGCCGTGAGGGCAATTTAACAATAAATTCTTTCTATGGTGTGGAAGTTGGGGGAATTATGTAGAGTTTTGTGGATGTGTTAGGATTTGGCCTCCCCAAAAGAAATTTGTTCCTTGAAGATGCTTCCCTCTTTGTTCATATAAATTTTTCTCTTTTGTTCAATTTTAGAAGTGCATCCCTCCTTTGCTATAATTGCCACGAGATGTCATCTTCACGGCTGACGAGAAATTCCTTCTTATCGGGAATTAAAAAGTAAAAAACAAGTCTTTTTCGATATTTTACTCGAGTTCCTTGATTTTGTACAATGGCATCTCTCGTTTGCATCGAGGTTGGGAGTGTCCATGTCCACGTGTAAGGTACTTGCCTGACAATTGTTCGTTTCTTTCCATGAAAATATCGTCTGATCTTAAAATAGCAAACTAAGATGCTTGTTCAAACTTTTTTTTTAGTTGGAGGTCGAAGCCAAACATACAGTGTCTGATCCATATTGACATGAGCCCGTGCGGCCATTCCACCTGAAATTCGAAAAACTAATGAAAAAATTACAGGGAACGATTGAATCTACTGTCATTATAAATAGTTTGCTCCACCTCAAATGGTCGAATAACCAATGCAAACTTCTTTCATGCAATCCATACTTACTATTTTTCCAAAGAAATTTTACTCATTCAACAATGGCCACCGCTTACATATAGCCAATAATACAAGTATGTGAACCAACCAAGTCGTTATTGTCAATGTAAAAAAAAAACCCACTATGGTAGACTTACTCTTGAGCAAGGTGACCTACCCTGACTCACCTGAAATCCGACGAAGTCGGAGAAAATATATACATGCCCCGTCATTTTCTGAAAAATTTATATGAACCGCAGACCGCATAGCGCAGTGGATTAGCGCGTTTGACTTCGGATCAAAAGGTCGTGGGTTCGACTCCCACTGTGGTCGAATCCCAAGTCTGAAATTGTGATATGGTCGCTCAATGATTTTATTTTTTCTTTTGTTGATTTAAAAAATAAACAAATGGAAGGCCTTTCAAATTCGTTTTGTTACATCGATTCAGTGATTATAATCGATTTTGGATTTCGTTACAATCCCAAGTCTGAAATTGTGATATCGAAACTCTTTTTTCCCTTGTTCTGATGAGAAAGTGGAAGACATGGCCAGTTCCAAGCCAACCCAACAGTTCTAACCAAAACCAAACTGGCCGAAACTTGAACTGAGGACCACCCGATTTCTTTCCGGTTTCACCTTTCATGAAACTCAGAGCGGCCCAAATTCTTTTAATTTTTCATTAAATTTTAAAACAATAACAACAACTAAGCCTTTTCTCGTTGGGTTACATGGATTTTTTGTTTTCATAGAGTTGGATCATGTGACATGCTAACTGTTGATTTAACATAAGCTAGATCATTTTTGTTATTTCCTTTTAACATTTTGTTGGCCTTCCTCTTCCTTTTTTCTCTTTTGATATTTTCAATATCTATTTTGTCCAGTAAGCTAATGGAGGGGGTAGATATTATGATTCGGAGAAAGATTCATATTCTATGTTTACAAGAGACAAAGTGGGTTGGAGAAAAAGCAAAAGAGTTGATGATAAAGTTTTTAAATTATGGTACTCAAGTAAGGAAAAGGCTCGAAACGGAGTTAGTATTACGATTTAAAGGATAGTGTAGTAGGCATACAACAATATGATGACCGAATCATGACATTGAAATTAGTGTTAGGAGCAAAGGTTTTGAATATAGTTTGTATTTATGCACTCTAAGTAGGATTAGAAGATAGTATAGATGACTTTTTGGGAAGAGTTAGATAAGGTGATTCAAAGAATTCTACAAAGGGAGATGATTTGTTTAGAAGGAGACTTAAATGGATATGTTGGTAAAGAGATATTAGAATATTAAGGTATTCATGAAAACTTTGGTTTTAGAGATATAAACGAGAAAGGTAGGGAGATTTTAAAATTTGCTATGGCATTTGATCTCTTTATAGTCAATACAATCTTCAAAAAACGAGATGAACATTTAATTACTTATAAGAGTAGCTTATCACAAATATAAATTGATTACTTTATTTGTAGAAAAAAAGATAAAGCGTATTGTAAATATTGCAAGGTAATTTCAGGAGAAAGCTTAACTACCCAACATCGACTTTTAGTTATGGATTTACAAATAAAAAAATGGACAAAGAAGAAAAGAGTGCATCGAGTTATTCAAATTAAATGGTGAAACCTTAAAAGAGAGAAAAAAGATATATTTAAACAGAAAATCCTTCAAGGAGATGCTTGGAATTATGTGGATACACCTTGTGATATGTAAAACAATATGGTTATATATATATTAGGAAAGTGGTGAAAGATGTGTTAGGTGAATGTAAGGGAGGTGTACCAGCATAAAAAAAAGCTTGGTGGTGGAGTGAAGTAGTGCAAAATAAAATCAAGGCAAAGAGGGCATGTTACAAATTATATTATACTAAGAAAACTAGTGAAACTTTATACGCTTATAAGAAAGCAAAGAAGGAAGCGAAAAAGGCTGTCAGTAAATCAAAAGCTAAAATTTAGGAGAATTTATATAAGTCAAAGAGGCTCTTAAACATATGAAGGGTGGTAAATCTGTAAGACCAAACAATATTCCTATAGATGTTTGGAAAATGGTAGGAAAAATAAAAATCACTTGCTCACAAGACTATTTAATGAAATATGGAGAAACCAAAAGATGCCCGAGCAATAGAAAGCGAGTACACTTATACCCATATATAAAGAACAAGGAAGACATTGAGAAATTGTGCGAATTATCGATGTATCAAGTTAATGAGCCATACTATGAAATTGTGGAAAAGAATTATCAAATGTACGTTAAGACAAGTATCAAGTATAACAGAAAACCAATTTGAATTAATGCCAAACAAATCTACTATTTAAGCGATTCACCTTTTCAGACGTCTTATAAAACATTTTAAAACAAAAAAAAGACCTTCACATGATATTTATTGATCTAGAAAAAGCTTACGATAGGGTATCGAGAGAGGTTCCTTGGAAAACCTTAGAATCCCATTGATATACATTAACCTTATAAGAGGCATGTACCATGGTGCAAAAACATGTGTGAGGACTCATGAAGGGATGACAGACTTCTTTGAAGTTAATATTGGGTTACATCAAGGATCAACTTTAAGTCCATACTTTTTTATAATGGTGATTGATGAGTTAACAAAACATATTCAAGATGAAGTACCTTAGTGTATGTTATTTGCAGATGAAGTTGTGTTAGTGGAAGAGTCTAAGGAAAAAGTTAACAAAAAATTGGAACTATGGAAGGAAACATTAGAAAGCAAAAGGCCTCCGACTTACTAGAACAATAGAATATATGAAATGTAAGTTTGATCATTTGGTTACTTCAGAGGGTATAGAAATTAAAATTGGCACACATTGCATTCTCCAAAAGGAAAGTTTTAAATACCTAGGGTCAATTTTTCAAAGTGATGAAAGAATTGATGGAGATGTTACTCAGAATTAATGCTGGTTGGTTAAGATGGAGAGGAGCATCATGTATTCTTTGTGATAAGAAGATACCATTAAAGTTAAAAGGTAAATATTATAGAGTAGCAATTAGACCTGCCATCTTTTATGGTTTTGAGTGTTGGGCAGTTAATCATCAACATGTACAAAAGATGTCTGTGACAGAAATGAAGATGTTGAGATGGATGAGTGGTCATACAAAAAAAAACCGTATACATAATGAGGTTATTAGAAACAAATTAGGAGTGACACCAATAGAGGATAAAATGAGAAAATATTGCTTAAGATGATTTGGACATATAGAAAGAAGATCAAAAGAAGAGCCTGGTATGAAAAACTAAATTTGGAAAGTATTAAAAGAGGTAGAGGACGACCACAAAAGTGTTGAAAAGAAACAATAAAGAATGATCTAACTTATTGTGAGTTAACTCCTAACATGACACATGATAGGGCTTTGCGGAAATAAAAAATCTATGTAGCCAACCCCGTCTAGTATGGGAAAAGGCTTAGCTGTTGTTGTTGTATGTTTTATGATTCTGAGTGTTGTGCAGTTAATCATCAACATGTACAAAAGATGTCTGTGACAGAAATGAAGATGAATGAGTGGTCATACAAGAAAAGACCGTATACATAATGAGGTTATTAGAAATAAATGATGTGTGGCACCAATAGAGGATAAAATGAGAGAATATCGTTTAAGATGGTTTGGAGATATAAAAAGAATATCAAAAGAAGAACCTATAAAAAGGTATGAAAAACTAGATTTTGAAAATATTAAAAGAGGTAGAGGACGACCACAGAAGTGTTGGAAAGAAACAATAAAGAATGATATAGCGTATTGTGAGTTAACTGCTAACATGGCACATGATAGGGATCTGTGGAAACAATGAATCCATTTAGCCGACCCCGTCTAGTATGGGAAAAGGCTTAGTTGTTGTAATTGTTGTTTGTTCCTTTTACCATCTTTTCACGTGTTTAAACCATCTTAAATAATTCTCTTATTTTATCCTCTATTAGTACTATTCTCAATTTGTTTCTAATAATCTCATCATGCATAAGGTTTTTTCTTGTGTGACCACACATCTATCTCAGCATCTCCATATCTTTCAATTCATTAAATTTTTAAGAAATTTAAAAGTTTTTACTAGTTCTCGATGGTTTTGAACTCAAATAGGAACTCCTCCAGATTCAATCCTAGGCCGATTCGGTTGCGGTTCCAGGTTTCAGTTTACCTTGAATCGGCCATGTCTACAACCTTGGTTTATGTGCAAACCAAGTTCAATAGTTAAGAGTTTGGTTTGGTGGATCGATAGTTCGATGTGGGTTTCGGCGAACAACCATGGAACTGTTAGGGCAAACTATGTATATGATAGATCACCTTCGAAGAGAGGATAGGTAAAGGTAAATGTACTTGGTAGTTTTGTAATCCTCGTGAATGTGAAAGATATACTAGAGACAATGAAAGAAACCATCAGACTTTTATATTGCTTCTCCTTAGAATAAATATAAGAGGGAGAATGGAATGATTAGCATATTATACTTCATCAACTTTGGTTAGATAATCAAGTGATCGTGAAAACTTCCAAAAACGATTTGATTAATCGTAAAAAAAGCTGATCTATAAGGAAGAAGTCGTAAAAGATCGATTCCAGAGGTTGCAATCTGTATTTTATAGCTAAGTACATTAACGAAATTAGTTAAGTTGAGAATGATGGCATATCCTCCTCCTCAATGGTACCCTACTATTTGTGTATGCATACACACATAAGAAAACCGGATCTTACCCATCTTTGACATGTTTACACATTATTTTTGAATGGCATGGCTGTAATTTAAATTTTTTAAGAAACTTTAAAAAATTATGAAGGATATTGTTATTACATTCATGCCACCCAAATTGGTGGCATGAGTGGACGTGTGTTAATGGTGGTCAGGATCCAATCTCTCTCTCTCTCTCTCTCTCTCTCTCTCTTTATATATATATATATATATATATGTGTGTGTGTGTGTGTGTGTGTATGCAAATTATTGGGATATCAATTTAATGAGCCAATGAGAGAATTATTGATTATAGGTTAAGAAAAGTATCGAGTATAATAGAGAACCAATTTGAATTCATGCCAAGCAAATCTATTATTGAAACGATTCATCTATTGAGACGTCTTATGAAATATTTTAGAGAAAAAAAGAAGAACCTTCATATTATATTTATTAATGTAGAAAAAACTTAGGATAGTATGCTAAGCGAGGTTTTTTTGGAGAACCTTAGTAAGTAAAGACTTTCGACTTAGTAGAACAAATACAAAAGATATAAAATGCAAAGTTTGATCATTTAGTTACTTCAGAAGTTATAGAAATTTAGATTGACACATATTGCATCACTTACAAAGAAAGTTTTAAATATTTAGGGTCAGTTTTTCAAAGTGATAAAAAAATTGATGAAGAAGAACGATTCGACTTGCTATGTTTTATGGTTCTGGGTATTGGCCAGGTAATTATCAACATCAACATGTACAAAAGATGTCCATGACAAAAATGAAGATGTTGAGATGGATGAGTTGACACATAAGAAAAGATCACATACATAATAAGGTTATTAGAAACAAATTAGACATGTAGAAAGATGACCAAAGGAAGCTCTAGTAAGAAGGTAAGAAAAACTAAATTGTGAAATGTTAAAAGAGAAAGACAAAGACCACAAAAGTGTTGGAAAGAAACAATAAAGAATGACCTAACTCATATTGAGTTAACTGTCAACATGACACATGATAGGGATATATGTAAATAAAGAATCCATGTAGCCAATACCATCTAATATAGGAAAAGCCTTACTATATATATATATATATATATATATATATATATATATATATATATATAACAAAGTTTGTGTGTTAAGTCGTGAGATAGGTAGACACCCCACCTGTTCTCAATGTAGATCAGCACAGGGTTTTGCTTTTCTAATAGTGGTGTCAGCTACATGAATTCTTAGCTACACTGTGAGCTGCTCTTAAACCGTCTCAAAAAGACATTTATTGGTGATAATTGTTTCATTAGGGTACTTTTGATACTAGGCTCAAGGAGATTTGGACCTTGATTTCAGTCCTTGCAGTTCCAAGTTCCATTGTGGATCAAACATGAAACTTGTTGCTAGCATGGAATTATGGTTCTATTCACTCAATTTAAATAAAAAAACTGGCACCAAAGAGAAGATGAGGCATAAGAATTGGATCTTGAGGCTTCACAAGAAAACCCAAGCACTTTCTTCTTTCTCATGTTACTACTTTACCTTGTACAAAAAATCCAAGTGTCAATATTACTTGTAAATCAAATAGAGAACAATGGTTACGAGTTCATGTGCATTTGGCTTACAGTTCTAATACTACGGGTCTGACACCATGAATCAGGCACATCCTTAAGCTACAAATTTGCTTGCAAATTAACATTTCCGTGTCAACAAGAAAGAAAATGATGGATAAATTGAAGTTTTCATCAGAATTTGGCCTATGGATCATCTCGATTAACCACACAAACATGTACCCCTCTCTTAAGAAGAAAAGGAATGATATGAGTGAGCTACAGAAGAGAGAGAAAGCTGATGAGGGGAGAGAGAGAGAGAAAGGGCCTGCAGGATAGGCCCAAAAGTGGACTTCCCTACAGAAGAACCCTCTTTAAAAATAAAACAAAGTTGGGTCCTATGATCTTCCCACTAACCTGGCTGCCACTTGGTTTAGCTCTGAACTCATACACAATTGGAACTGAAAGTTTAAAATAAAAGTCGAGTTGGGTGGTTAAGCTTTCTCCTCCTATACCTTGCAATCTTTACAACACGCTCTATCTTTTTTTCTATAAATAAAGTAGTCAATTTGTGTTTGTGATAAGCCACTCTTATAAGTAATTAAATGTTCATCTCGTTTTTTGAAGCTTGTATTGACTATAAAGAGATCAAATGCCATAGAAAAATTTAAAATCTCCCTACCTTCCTCATTTATATCCCTAAAACCAAAGTTTTCATGAATCCCTTGATATCCTAATGCCTCTTTACCGACATGTCCATTTAAGTCTCCTCCTAAAGAAATCATCTCCCTTTGTGGAATCTTTTGAATCACCTTATCTAACTCTTCCCAAAAAGCTGTCTTTATACTATCTTGGATTCTTTGTTTCCACATATCCCTATCGTGTGCCATGTTTGCAGTTAACTCACAATAAGCTAGATCATTCTTTATTAAGCTAGATCATTCTTTATTGTTTTTTTCCAACACTTTTGTGGTTGTCCTCTACCCCTTTTAATAATTTCCAAATTTAGTTTTTCGTACCTTCTTACATTCCTCTACCCCTTTTAATACTTTCCAAATTTAGTTTTTCATACCTTCTTATAGGTTCTTCTTTTGATCTTCTTTCTATATGTCCAAACCATCTTAAACGATATTCTCTCATTTTATCCTCTATTGGTGTCACTCCTAATTTGTTTCTAATAACCTCATTATGTATACAGTCCCACTCATCCATTTCAACATCTTCGTTTCTGTCACAGACAACTTTTGTACATGTTATGATTAACTGCCCAACACTCATAACCATAAAACATTGCAGGCCTAATTGTTGCTCTATAATATTTACCTTTTAACTTTAATGGTATCTTCTTATCACAAAGAATACCTAATGCTCCTCTCCATTTTAACCAACCAACATTAATTCTATGCGTAACATCTCTATCAATTCTTCCATCACTCTGAAAAATTAACCCTAGGTATTTAAAACTTTACTTTGGGGAGATGCAATGTGTGCCAATTTTAATTTCTATGTCCTCTCAGGTAACCAAATGATCAAACTTACATTTCATATATATTGTCTTTGTTCTACTAAGTCAGAGACCTTTGCTTTCTAAAGTTTCTCTCCATAGTTCCAATTTTCTATTAACTTTTTCCTTAAACTCCTCCACTAATACAATGTTATCTGCAAATAGCATACACCAAGGTACTTAATCTTAAATATGTTTTGTTAACTCATCAATCACCATTATAAATATTATCTATTTAAAATAATTCTGGTGCTATGTTACTAAAATGCATGACAAATATTGGCCACTTCTTACTTTATTAGTGAGTTAATTGATGATGGTAATGAGATCAATCATATATTAATATTTTTAATTTATTAGAAGACGCGAATAGTTTTATGAATATTATCTACAACAAACAACAACAACTAAGCCTTTTTTCATACTAGACGGGGTCGGCTACATGGATTCTTTGTTTCCACATATCCCTACCGTGTGCCATGTTAGCAATTAACTCACAATAAGATAGATCATTCTTTATTGTTTCTTTACAACACTTTTGTGGTCGTCCTCTAGTTCTTTTAATACTTTCCAAATTTAGTTTTTCATACCTTCTTACAGGTTCTTCTTTTGATCTTCTTTCTATATGTCCAAACCATCTTAAACGATATTCTCTCATTTTATCCGCTATTGGTCACTCCTAATTTGTTTCTAATAACCTCATTATGTATACGGTCTTTTCTTGTATGACCACTCATCCATCTCAATATCTTCATTTCTGTCACAAACATCTTTTGTACATGTTGATGATTAACTGCCCAACACTCAGAACCATAAAATTCTGCAGGCCTAATTGTTGCTCTATAATATTTACCTTTTAACTTTAATAGTATCTTCTTATCACAAAGAATACATGATGCTCCTCTCCATTTTAACCAACTAGCATTAATTCTATTTATAACATCTCTATCAATTCTTCCATCACTCTGAAAAATTGACCCTAGGTATTTAAAACTTTCCTTTTGGGGTATGCAATGTGTGCCGATTTTAATTTTTATGTCCTCTGAAGTAACCAAATGATCAAACTTACATTCCATATATTCTGTCTTTGTTCTACTAAGTCAGAGGTCTTTGCTTTCTAATGTTTCTCTCCATAGTTCCAATTTTCTATTAACTTTTTCCTTAGCCTCCTCCAATAATACAATGTCAACTGCAAATAACATACACCAAGGTACTTCATCTTGAATATGTTTTGTTAACTCATCAATCATCATTATAAATAAGTATGGACTTAAAGTTGATCCTTGATGTAACCCAATATTAACTTCAAAGAAGTTTGTCATTCCTTCGTGAGTCCTCACATATTTTTGCACTATCATACATGTCTCTTATAAGGTTAATGTATGTCAATGGGATACCTCTTTTTTCCAAAGTTCTCCAAAGAACCTCCCTCGGTACCCTATCATAAGCTTTTTCTAGATTAATAAATATCATTTAAAGGTCTTTCTTTTTTGCTCTAAAATGTTTCATAAGATGTCTCAAAAGGTTAATCACTTCAACAGTAGATCTAACTGACATAAATCCAAATTGGTTCTATGTTTTACTTGATACTTGTCTTAACCTATGTTCGATAATTATTTCCCACATTTTCATAGTATGACTCATTAACTTGATACCTCGATAATTAGCACAATTTTGAATGTCTCCCTTGTTCTTATATATATGGGTGTAAGTGAACTTCCTCTCCATTTCTCGGGCATCTTTTGGTTTTTTCATATTTCATTAAATAGTCTTTTGAGCCAAGTGATTCCTATTTCTCCTAGTATTTTCCAAACTTCTATAGGAATATTATCTGGTCCTACCAATTTACCACCCTTCATATGTTTAAGAGCCTCTTTGCCTTCATTCTTTTGAATACGTCCATAGAAATTGTGGTTTATATACTTTTTGATTTGGCTAACTCTTCTAAGCTAATACTAACATCTTTATTTTCATTAAAAAGCTTATAGAAATAGTTTTTCCATCTATTTCTTATATCATCATTTGTCACTAGAATTTTTATTTCATTCTCATCTTTGATTGATCTAACATAATTAAGTTCTTTAGTTTTCTTATCTCTAGCCTTAGCTATACTAAAAATATCTCTTTCACCCTCTTTCGAGTTGAGTTTTTTATATAAATCCTTCCAAATTTTAGCTTTTGCTTCACTCACGGCCTTTTTCGCTTCCTTCTTTGCTTTCTTATAAGCCTCTAAAGTTTCACTAGTTTTCTAAGCATAATGTAATTTGTAACATGCCCTCTTTGCCTTGATTTTATTTTGCACTACTTCACTCCACCACCAAGCTTCTTTTTGTGCCAGTACACCTCCCTTAGATACACCTAACACATCTTTCGCCACTTTCCTAATATATATAGCCATATTGTTCCACATATCACAGGGTGTACCAACATAGTTCCAAACATCTCCTTGAAGGAATTTCTATTTAAATATTTCTTTCTCGCTTTTAAGGTTCCACCATTTAGTCCGAATAGCTCGATGCACTCTTTTCTTCTTTATCCATTTTTTAATTTGTAAATCCATAACTAAAAGTCGATGTTGGGTGGTTAAGCTTTCTCCTATACCTTGCAATCTTTACAACATGCTCTATCTTTTTTTCTATAAATAAAGTAATCAATTTGTGTTTGTGATAAGCCACTCTTATAAGTAATTAAATGTTCATCTCGTTTTTTGAAGATTGTATTGACTATAAAGAGATCAAATGCCATAGCAAAACCTAAAATCTCCCTACCTTCCTCATTTATATCCTCAAAACCAAAGTTTTCATGAATCCCTTGATATCCTAATGCCTCTTTACCGACATGTCCATTTAAGTCTCCTCCTAAAGAAATCATCTCCCTTTGTGGAATCTTTTGAATCACCTTATCTAACTCTTCCCAAAAAGCTGTCTTTATACTATCTTCTAGTCCTACTTAGGGTGCATAAGCACAAACTATATTCAAAACCTTTGCTCCTAACACTAATTTCAACGTCATGATTCGGTCACCATATCGTTGTACGTCTACTACACTATCCTTTAAATTTTTATTTATGATAATATCAACTCCGTTTCAAGTCTTTTCTTTACCTGAGTACCATAATTTAAAACCTATATCCCCTATCTCCTTTGCTTTCTCTCCAACCCATTTTGTCTCTTTTAAACATAGAATATGAATCTTTCTCTGAATCATAGTATCCCCCGCATCCTTCCATAATCAAAATACGGAGACCCTCTCTGAAAATTATTCACTACATTCAGACGACAATTTAGCGGGACTAACTTCTTTACCCACACCCGCCTATGATGTGGTAACCCTCTTTGCAATTGATTCACTACATTCAGGCGAAAATGTAGTGGCCCTTGCTTACTTATTCACTACATTCGGTTTGTTTGTTTGTGTAAGCCAGCAAAACTCTAGAGTGCAGCATTCTCTTGCATGAATGATGACAAACCTACAAAAAACTCAAAAAGATATAGGCTATATAGCAATAACTTCAACAAGACTTTGACAAAGTTTTTCTTTCTTTGAATAACTTGGAGAAACCACCTTCCTAGGGGTTGGAAGAAACCAGCATGAAGCTCAAAAGCTAGAAACCTTTCCACATAGCCTCTGCTGGTTGTCAGTTTGTTCAAGGACATAGCATGCGCAAGGGAGTTTAATACTTAGCTGCCTGGTCTAGCAGCCAGGGACCGTTTCCCCTATGCTAATGCCCCCTTAGGACTTTAGGAAGTAACGTTTGATGAAGAAGTTTATTAAAGATCAAGAACAAAATGCTAAAAATCACATAACGGAAGTAGTCAAACCCTTCAAATCTAACAGGTCAAATGCCACTCAAACTGGAAGGAAAAAAAAAAGACGAAAATCCATTTAAGCTGGATAAAACAAATTATCCATTTTGTGTGAAGTTCATACACAGGGTGGTTAGAAAAAGCTTAGAATGATAATCTGCTAGAGCAAACCAAAGACTAAGAAACCAGTTAGGAAAGGCCAAGAGGATGAGAAGGCAAGCAATGGTTCTTTTGGTTGTCAGGCTTAATTGACCAACTGTTAGCTGCAAACCATGTCAAGTCTGATGAGACTAAAGAATCATGACATTTTCCAAATCAAGAGTATCACAAAGTTAATTGAACTTGAAAAAAAAAATCTGTTCTAGAATTGAGAGTAAGGCAGCTATCTAGATCATCAATGCTCTATAGTGGTGGAAGTTGGGCAATTAACCATCAATATGTACATAAGATGTCCATAGCATAAATTAAAATATACAGGAAAAGACTGGATAAAGGACGAGGGTTGCGTTAGGGTCCGACAACCAGCATAAAACTTTGTCGGACTTATCTACCATAGATTCTACAAATTATGATCGGGCTATGAGGAAACAAAGAATCCATGTAGCCGACCCCATCTAGTATGGGAAAAGGCTTAGTTGTTGTTGTTGTAGGAGAAGACCGGATTTTTAATGAGGACATAGAGAAAAAGTTGGTGTAGCACTAGATGGTTTGGACATTTGAAAGGGTGGAGCCCAATTAGAAGTAATGGCAAATGAAGGCTTCTAATGTTATAAGAGATAATAAACCATGAATCTTGCTTTTTGGGAGTTAGAAGCTAATATGACTCAAGATCTAGCTCTATTGCTATCTGGAATAAATGTAGCTGACCCCACTTAATGTGGAGACTTGATTTTGGCTTGAAACTAGATAAATTTGGGATATCCATTACATTATAAACCATTTGCTTGTGAAATAGGAAGAAAATGGGTTGAACAAGTCAACAGTGATTGAACTTCTATTGTGGTTGAGCTTGAAGCGGGCAGAGGAAAGAAGTCATCAAGCGCAATCTGCAAGCTGCATATGCAACCCCTTCCTAAGAAAATGATTTAAGCAAGGGCCACTCACCTCGTGTGAAATGCTTTGCGCTGTTACTCCGTCATGGAGAGGTAGCTACTATCCACAATTTCAAGGACAAGGAGTTCCAAATGGTCAAAAATGTATCCTGAGCGAGCCTGATGAGAAGATTATGCCACATGTTTTTTGGTTTTGCAAGTTTTTCAATGTGCTTCTTTGGGCATCAGAAAAAAAAACCAATGTTGCACCTGCTAGAGCAACCTTTCCTAAATTAGTTTTTTGTTACATAGGAGAAAGGCAACCTCAGACAAGAAAGACACACCATTTGCATCCACCATCAAGAGTGGAGCTACTTCATTTAAGAGGGATGACCAGATGGCTAGATCCACAAAAGATCCAGCTCCTCTTTTTGCAAGAAAATCAATGAATGATTTTGTTTGATGCAGGGTAGTATAGGTGATTTTTATCCTCCAAGGATGGGAAACCAGATTGAAGATGTCACTCATCGAGCATGCCAGATTATGGAGACTAGGAAAACTGTCAGCATTTAGTAACCTAATTGCTTCTAGCAAATCATATTCAAACTGCAAATCGTAAAAGCCCTGATTCCCAAGCTAGGATCAATCAATTTCTTATTGGCTTGTAACACTGCAAATATTGTGTCTGAGTGGTGAGGCTGACCAGGAAGCCATATATCCATCACCCTTTCTTTTCTAAATTATTTTGGTTAATAGATTGAGGGAAGTCATAACATATACTGTAAAGTAGACTAACAGCTTCTTTCATATTGCTCTGTGGTAGCATGTCTGTTAAAGTTTACACTTTCATCTCATTATAAAACATTCTAAATAGTTCTTTAAACGTCCAAAGAGTTCTTCCGAGAACTATGAATTTGATTATTGTCAGTGAAATGACTAACAACTAGATGATGCACTTTTTTTTGACAGTTCATATTTCCCCAGAGTCAAATATCTTGAAGGCTGTCAGTAGGCTAAAATCCACGTTTTACCCTTTTCTGTTAGTAATGAGATCCTCATAATCTTATTACTTCTGTTGGCAAGTGTAGGACACCTTTGCACATGTTTCGTGCAAAATAGAAGCAAAAAAAGAAAGGATTTCTGTAATATGTTACAAGCTAAATTCTGCATTTGACCTTTTTATATGTTTCTATGATATGCTAAAGGCCTGAAACAAATTTAAGCAACGGCATTCCCAACAAATAGTTTGGAATGAATATCAATGAGCAAAATCTAGCATTATTGAATTAAATTAATCCATGAAATCAGAACATACATATCCAAATTTCAAGTGCCCAAAGTGAACAGATCCATCACAACAAACTTCCAGGAGATGAAACATGCAATCTGCAATAAAAAGCAAAAATACATACTAGCCTCAATGAAGTAAAGGAACTGAATGCAAAGAACAATGAGTGTGACTGTGAAAGCTATTGGTTTTGGATTACCCATAAAAAAAGTAAGGCATGCTTGGCAAAGGTTTATGCATCCGCTAGAAGTTAATCCAATGCATACTGAAGAGCTAAAAATAAAGTCAACTCCGTTTCCTTAAGTGTCAAGGTTGAATCATGTCTACCTAATGGGGGCACTATTATGGAACCATTAATCTATAGGCTTGGAGCCAACACCTCGGCCAGCCTTGGAAAAATTGCATATGCTCAAGTTCTGTAATGTATTTAGCAAACTTGCCTTATACAAGGTTAAAGCATTTCCACATCTGTCTGTTGGTTCTACTAATTCCGAAGGTACCTGCGGAAATAATTGGCTCCTATCAAGCTCTTTTTAAGCTCATATTGCTGGCTTAAGAAAAGGCTATTACCCCATATGAGCCACGCCTCTCTAGACTAGAAGGCAGCTCAAAAGGCATTCAAGTTCAACTTTTGATTTCAATGCACTCAAAAAATGGTTACAGCCACAATCTCTTTCTAGAGAAAACGAGTACTATCACAATTTCACAAGTGCGTTTGAGTCAAAGGCAAATGACAGAAAAACCATTCTCATAATCTGTAGCAGGTTTTGTATTATAAAATAGAAATAACACATTTTGCTGATTCGAAGGGTTAACAATAGTATTCCCAAGGAAGATTTTTAAAATACAAATTTAATACATAAGTATGAATCTATGATAGTAACCACATGAAATCAAAGGTACAAAATGCATACCTTGTAAAGCTGCTCTGTAATCGCAGATCCAATAACACCAGTATAAAATGCACAAATGTAAATAGAAACAAGTGGTGTAAACCATCTAGGACGCCTATAAGGCTCCACCAAATCCCAAAGGTATGTCTTTTCCCACCGCGTGTAAAGCCAGTTTGCATACATAGCCCATAACTTGCTCGTAAACTTATAACTCATCTCTGAATCTGAACCATCAAAACCATGGAAAAAATCCATGTATCAATTTCAACAGACATAAAAGTGAACCATTAGATAAACCAATTAAAATACACAGATACCATGATACGTGGCAAGATGTTCTTGTACATTTGACAACATCACAGAATTGTTTTACACTAATATTTCTAAATGTCATTTCATGTTGTGTTGCCGAGAAACAATTACAGTTCCAACAATCATCACTATAGATTCCTCTCGAACAATGTCTAGAAAATGGAATACCACAAGATTCAATTAGAGGAAAGTTTTTCTTACTGAAATCTAGTTAGAGGCAAAACTGAACTCTCAAAATAGCATCAAGCATACAAGCTTTGGTATCCTCAGCCAACTTATACTATTGTATAAGCATTCACTAGTTGGTACCACCATGTCTTATGGTGGTAGGAGCACCCCTTCATTTACATCACTTGAATGCCAATGCAGAAATTGTCAATTGCTTCGACATGTTTAGCATCATTCATTTATGTGTCAAGTTTCATGGGGGGGGGGTATGAAACATGCAATTTGAACCATTTTCAGCAGATCTTTTTATTCACGAGTTGTGAGCTGTTCATTATTTTCAATCACCAAAAACAACATTCATAATGCTTAAACCTCATTTTCTAGTATGCCCCATAAACCATAAAAAAAACAATGTTATAGAAATCATACAGTATTATATGATACGATACGTGTCATGCACATCTTTACCTGAATCAATATGATTCAAGTACCCATACTGCAGACAATAATTTATGATAGTCAATCCTAAGTTTCAAAACAAGGCCGGAGGATGATGGATACATGTGATTTGGTTTGTTTGATGTTTGGTTTATTGTTTATTGGTGTGGTGCATGTGACAATTTCTTCAAGATCTTCTAAGGTTTTTACATTTTTTTATGAATTTTAAAGAAAATCATTCTAAAAGTTGCCTATATCATACCGTATCGTGTGATAAAGTATGATCCAGGAGTATCGATGACCTGTGCCATATGGGGTCTGATATGATATTTACAACATTGATAACAAGCAACATTGTCATGAACAGATTTAGCATTTGGTCTTTATCTCCATGCAAATAAGAATCAGTAAGAAAGTCACTCATCAGCAGCAGGCCATTTAGAAGTCAAAATCTCCAGAAGTGATCCGTTATGCGAGAACATTTTTCTTATGGTATGTCATTTCTAAGCAATACCACCCCACCATCTGTGTTGGAAATCCAAATAAAAACCAAAAGGTCTGTCAAATGGGCATGTAAAGCTGGTGCTAAGATTGAAGGCTGTCAGTCATTACAAGACCACCGTCACAGTAAAACCAGAGGGGCTGAACCCCACACTAGAGAAACACAGAAAGAAAGATAGTACAAAGAAATTGAAAGGAGATGCAATCATCCATATAGCCTCCCTCCTTCCCACACAGCACATCATCCTTAGGAACAAAACCCATCTCATGACCACCATACATAGCTCAGAAAGAGGATTTTCCCTTCTCAATTGCTGCGCACGCATATATGCATGTGTATATGGTATGTGTGTGTACATATATATATATATACCCCCTCTGTGTGTGTGTGCGTATATATGGGACAAGATGGAATCAGGTGATGACCACAGACAAAAAAGAGGGAGAGAAATGAGGGCAGAGAGCGTAGACTTTGTGGTTGATGAGATGCCTTCAATGGGAGATTGCAGCGAGAAGAGGATCGGGACATTGGGGAGGAGAGAGGGTGCTTTCAAGATGGATTAAAGCATGAATTAAACCGTTTGATGCCATCTGATTGGATGGTATTCAAACAGTGCACTGATGAACCGCTGATGCACTATGCATCAAATCCTCTCTTTATCTGTCTCTCTCTCTCTCTATGTATATATATATATAGAGAGAGAGAGTTGGTAGATAGATAGAAAGTGAGAGAGAGAGTTATTGTTTTATTTATGTTAGACATTTTTTGTCATTTAATGGTTTTCTTCTCCAACAAAGCAAGCTCATCTATTTAAGGGTGCACCTTTGATGTGCATTAGGGGCTTGTTTGTATCATGGAGTTCGGTAGAACTGCATAACTATTAATTATGTAACTACGGCTTCCAGTATTATTAGGTTTGCAATTTCAGGTACTGCTTTTGCAAAGAAAATGGAACTAAAAGTATTAATTCCAGGATCAATTTCGATGTGTTTGCAGCATTTCAGAATTGAATCATAATTTAAACTGCTTTAATTCAAAGTGAATACTGTAATTTTCTTTCAGAACCAAATAGAATGCATTAGAATGGGATGAAAGCATTCAGACTGGGTTCAATCAAACTGCTAAAGATCTAAACATCTTAGGCAGAGCGACAGAATCTGCAGTCAACTAAAGGTTTGGACTGCATTGAACAGCTGCAGCAAATAGTCTGAAGCTACATGAATCTTCTCTAACAGTTTCTCTGTTTCTACTGGTAAGATACTTTACCAGTAAGCAGTGGTGGATCTAGAAAATTTAAAGTGGAGGGGCAAAAATATAGGCCACAGTCGCATGCTAGGTGCGAAACTGACATGTGTAAAAGGTTATCAATTACCATAAGCATTCATTACAGTGTAATGAAAAGAATATATGCATTCCATCGAAATATAAGAGACAACACACACACTCAATGGATGGATAAGAAGAGTATGATGATTATTAGATGCATATTTGAGTGTGTGTATGTGTGAGACTAATTGAATGTCTGTGTCTGTTGTATGTTAGGCTTCAACTCTTTCATTGTAACAAAAAAAAAGGAAGGTTTTAAAGGCAAATATAATAAAAATTGGATGCGAACAAACAGTGGACCAAATAGGTAGCAGAATATTGAATGTAAAATACATTAGACTATCATGATGTTCTCATTTGATTGAATGTAAAATTGGGTGTGAACAAACACTGGACCAAATAAAAATTGCAGAACATGCAAGGGGAAATCAAGGGGGCCATGTTTGACATGCCCAACCTGTACAAAATCTAATTTGAACAGGTACCTACAGATCCATATAATACTTTGATCAGACTCTTGTGGATAGACTATATGGAGTCAAGCATGGCACAAGGAAACTATTCAGGCAAAGCCCAAACCCAACCTGCTTGAGTTTAGCTTGAGATTTAATTTTGATCTAAAACATTAAAGAACATTAGTTTTTCAACTGATTCCTATCATTCTTCCAATATGAGTTTTGCACCAAGGGCAAGTCCGAAACATTCAGATCCTTCTTTTTTCGATTGGCAAAACTTAACTCATTTATATCATAAATGCTTTCATTAGTATTCAATACTTGACAAAATCGTCCATGTTGGACACTTTTGAGTTCTCCAAGTCTCTTGCTAATTCACATAAGATCAACATGGGAAAAAATACTCAAATAATTTGGCAGTAAAATCAATAACACAAACTTAAATGAAGAAAATAATCAACAATGAAACAATTTGTCATGTGTCATTCCATATACGTATGATTCCATCCAGTGTTATCCGTATCGCATTATATTGTACGATACAGTGCAATACGTATCATATCGTGGGAGTCCACAATATGATACAAAATGCTCTATCGCACGACAAAACTTATCATTTTGTATCGTGTGATGGAGCATGTATCATTCGATACGGGTGATACGCCCTGAACCTTTATAAAAGGTCTATCGCTCGAACAAAACCCCGAGTTTTGTGGGGGTTTTGCTTCCAACTGTGTCCTCCAAGGCGATTTTCAGCTTGGGTGAGGCATCTCCAACGGTTTTCACTACAACAATGACAACACCGATGATTTGGTGGTTGTGATATAGTTTTTTTTTTGCTTTTTCTTTGTGTATTTGGTACTTTCTTGTGTTAATTGTTTTTTCTTTTTTGAATGAGAATATATGAAGCGTGTGAATATCTTTTCGTTTTATTTGTGAAGTGTGAAACACTCTATAATAGTCTATTTGAGTGTTTTGATGGTTTATGAAGTGAAGATTGGGGATTTATGAAGTGTTTTTATTTTAAGGTTTATTAAGATTGAAGTATTAAATTAAGATGATAGGAAGAGGTATTAGGGACTCCCAAACTCGGTCAGATCATTCGGCATGGCAGTGGGGTACTATAGTTTAGGGAAACAAATTAAAATTCAAATGTGATTTTTGTAAGAACATTCAATGGATTAATTTGAAAGGAGCACAACAACATCAAGGAGATAATGATTTTGATTTTGAAGCTGAAGGTGGTGATGATCTTCAATAAGGAGGAGAAGATGAAGATTATTTAGTTGATCCTGATTAATATGTAAATGTAATTCTTTTTCAATTATGAAAGTCGTAGTTTTGCTAAAGATATATTGCTTAAAGGCTTTATACATTAAAAATTGAACAGTGATAGATGAGTATGTACTCAACTTATGCATTATATGAATTATTTTCAATTTGCATGATTTTTCTAAATTTTTGTGATTTTTTTAATTTTTTAATATTAAAAAATGATACGGGGACCAAAATGATACATGATATGATAAGCATCGAACAATGTTTATTTCAACAATAACAAGCATCATAAGCAACATATAAATGGTTAATGTTATTGATTTATATTTATGTCACACGGGTGTGGGATACTGCAAATTTCAAAAAATTTAGGTGCGGCGACACGGCTAGGGTATATAATATTATATACAACAACAACTAAGCCTTTTCTCATACTAGACGGGGTCAGCTACATGGATTCTTTGTTTCCACAAATCCCTATTGTGTGTCATGTTAGTAGTTAACTCACAATAAGCTAGATCATTCTTTATTGTTTCTTTCCAACACTTTTGTGGTTGTCCTCTACCTCTTTTATTACTTTCCAAATTTAGTTTTTCTAACCTTCTTAAAGGTTCTTCTTTTGATCTTCTTTCTATATGTCTAAACCATCTTAAACGATATTATCTTATTTTATCCTCTATTGGTGTCACTTCTAATTTGTTTCTAATAACCTCATTATGTATACGGTCTTTTCTTGTATGACCACTCATCCATCTCAACATCTTCATATCTGTCACAAACATCTTTTGTACATGTTCATGATTAACTGCCCAACACTCGGAACCATAAAACATGGCAGGCCTAATTGCAGTTCTATAATATTTACCTTTTAATTTTAATGGTATATTCTTATCACAAAGAATACCCGATGCTCCTCTTTATTTTAACCAACCAACATTAATTCTATGTGTAACATCTCCATCAATTCTTCCATCACTCTGAAAAATTGACCCTAGGTATTTAAAACTTTCCTTTTGGGGAATGTAATGTGTGCCAATTTTAATTTCTATGTCCTCTGAAGTAACCAAATGATCAAACTTACATTCCATATATTATGTCTTTGTTCTACTAAGTCGGAGGCCTTTGCTTTCTAATGTTTCTCTCCATAGTTCCAATTTTCTATTAACTTTTTCCTTAGACTCCTCCACTAATACAATGTCATTTGCAAATAACATACACAAGGTACTTCATCTTGAATATGTTTTGTTAACTCATCCATCACCATTATAAATAAGTATGGACTTAAAGTTGATCCTTGATGTAACCCAATATTAACTTCAAAGAAGTCTGTCGTTCCTTCATGAGTCCTCACACATGTTTTTGCACCATCATACATGTCTCTTATAAGGTTAATATATGTCAATGGGATACCTCTTTTTTCCAAAGTTCTCCAAAGAACCTCCCTCGGTACCCTATCATAAGCTTTTTCTATATCAATAAATATCATGTGAAGCTCTTTCTTTTTTGATCTAAAATGTTCTATAAGACGTCTCAAAAGGTGAATCGCTTCAATAGTAGATCTGCCTGGCATGAATCCAAATTGGTTCTCTGTTATACTTGATACTTGTCTTAACCTACGTTCGATAATTCTTTCCCATAATTTCATAGTATGACTCATTAACTTGATACCTCGATAATTCACACAATTTTGAATGTTTCTCTTGTTCTTATATATATGGGTATAAGTGTACTTGCTCTCCGTTCCTCGGGCATCTTTTGGTTTTTTTATATTTCATTAAATAGTCTTTTGAGCCAAGTGATTCATATTTCTCCTAGTATTTTCCAAACTTCTATAGGAATATTATCTGGTCCTACTAATTTACCACCCTTCATATGTTTAAGAGCCTCTTTGACTTCATTCTTTTGAATATGTCCGTAGAAATTATGGTTTATATACTTTTTGATTTGGCTAACTCTTCTAAGCTAATAATAACATCTTTATTTTCATTAAAAAGCTTATACAAATAGTTTTTCCATCTATTTCTTATATCATCATTTGCCACTAGAATTTTTATTTCATTCTCGTCTTTGATTGATCTAACATAATTAAGATCTTTAGTTTTCTTATCTCTAGCCTTAGCTATCTTAAAAATATCTCTTTCACCCTCTTTCGAGTTGAGTTTTTTATATAAATTCTCCCAAATTTTAGCTTTTGCTTCACTCACGGCCTTTTTCGCTTCTTTCTTTGCTTTCTTATAAGCCTCTAAAGTTTCACTAGTTTTCTAAGCATAATGTAATTTGTAACATACCCTCTTTGTCTTGATTTTATTTTGCACTACTTCACTCCACCACCAAGCTTCTTTTTGTGCCGGTACACCTCCCTTAGATACCCCTAACACATCTTTCACCACTTTCCTAATATGTATAGCCATATTGTTCCACATATCACAGGGTGTAGCAACATAATTCCAAACATCTCCTTGAAGGACTTTCTGTTTAAATATATCTTCTTTCTCGCTTTTGAGGTTCCACCATTTAGTCCGAATAGCTCGATGCACTCTTTTCTTCTTTGTCCATTTTTTTATTTGTAAATCCATAACTAAAAGTCGATGTTGGGTGGTTAAGCTTTCTCCTGGAATTACCTTACAATCTTTACAACACGCTCTATCTTTTTTCCTACAAATAAGTAATCAATTTGTGTTTGTGATAAGCCACTCTTATAAGTAATTAAATGTTCATCTCGTTTTTTGAAGATTGTATTGACTATAAAGAGATCAAATACCATAGCAAAATTTAAAATCTCCCTACCTTCCACGTTTATATCCCCAAAACCAAAGTTTCCATGAATCCCTTGATATCCTAATGCCTCTTTACCGACATGTCCATTTAAATCTCCTCCTAAACAAATCATGTCCCTTTGTGGAATCTTTTGAAACACCTTATCTAACTCTTTCCAAAAAACTGTCTTTATACTATCTTCTAGTCCTATTTGGGGTGCGTAAGCACAAACTATATTCAAAACCTCTGCTCCTAACACTAATTTCAACGTCATGATACGATCACCATATCGTTGTATGTCTACTACACTCTCCTTTATATATAATATTCAAGCTACAACGAGTGAGACATCAATTAACATAAGTATATAACAATAGCAAGTAGCAAGTACTCAACTTTATATTAAAGCAAAACACATAAATGGTAAACAACTACTAATTTCATCATAATACACAAATCAATCTTCACTACCCATACCCATTTATCCAAAGAGACCCGAACTTCAAAATTGATACCAAATTTTGAAGCGTGGAATATCCACACAAAAGGAAGTGAAGAAGGTCCGTGTTGAGATATTTTTTTTATGTTCATCGTGGAATTTCATGGGAGATGATGGAAGACAAGCTGAAGGAGCATTTTGAAAACTATGGTGAGGTAACTCAGGTGATCATCATTTGTCATGCCGTACCGACACGGTGTCGGTATCACACCCGTGTCGAGGTCGACACTCCACCTCTTAGAAGTGTTTGTGTGACTTAGATTTAAATCCAAAATAGGAGTTTCAGTTCATAGTTGATACCATGAATTTGTAATAGAGGTAATCAATCTCGTAGCCAAGGAACAATCGTTTTCTTGCCTTTAACCTTGATTGTGTGTGTAGCCACAGGAAGATCAACTAGGTAATCACAATGCTTATTTTAGGGAAGTGACAAAAGCAGCTTTGAACTGCAAACTGTCCCTCCTTCTCGACCAGCCATTGAAAGTAAACTTAACCCCAATAATAAATATTAATCTAGACAAACCAAAGATAGACAAAAAATCATCTTTATTAGCTCAATGACTGTACCAGATGGTTGTTGTTCTAGTAGATATCGCCACAGTACGAGAATATCATCACAACCAAGATTCTGAAAGCATGCAGAGCAAACTAAATCTCGGAGGTAGTAAAACAGAATATCTTCAGGAATATCAACCTTTGAAACCCGATACTAGGCGTATATTGAAATCTAATACTCTGAATAATGATGAGAATGTGACCCTGAAAGTAAAAAGCAAGAAAGCATGTACAGAAAGTACAAACCCAATTGTTACCTCAAGATCACTGATCCGTCGAAGTGCCAAATACCAAATTAAAGATTCTTTTTCAATCCTAGATGAGAAAAACAGAAATGAAAAACTGCTGATTTTCCAAATTGACGCCCATGCATTGAGAATGGAGAATGATGAAGAGGAAGAAGAAGAGACTGAATAGAGGAGGGAAGAAGAAAGGGAACAGATTGAGAGAGAGACAGGCAGACAGACAAAGAGACATAGAGGAAAAGCGAGCGAGAGCCAAGTGGATCACTTCCTCTTGGAGCATGATGGCTCCCCTAAACTTGAATCGCTTATAAAGGTGAACTAATAGTCGCACTTCCTGACTGGCGACTGAATCCCCAATGTTCAAAGACTACCAGAACATGCACCGAGAGCGTTAGCTCAACGGTAGGGCGCTCTAGCGTTGGTTGGGAGTTCGACTTTCAGAGGGTGCATGGTGGGTGGAAGTTAGGCTTTGGCCTCTTCTTGTAGGAAATAAAAAAACAGAGTACCAGAACATACCTTTTTCATGTTCATTTCGGATAGTTGAACAAGCAGAACCGAGCTTAACTATGAACAGCTCGGTTCATTTTCCAGTGCTAACGTTAGTCGGACTGCTACTAGATATGTATGTGGTATGACCGTGGCATCGAACTTATGACCTTTAACTTGAAAGCTTCTTCTATAGTATTTTTTCTACAATTATCCCATCAAATATCGGCAGTACCTAAATCTCATCTTAATCCAAAACTATATCCATTTTAAGTAGCAATTCTCTATCTAATGTAACATACATTAGGGATGGGATGGCAAGGCAATGGGGAGGAGTGGGTGGATTTTCACTCCACCCGCACCCTGTTTATTACAACCCAGCCCCTCTCCGTCCGCCGCACTTTAACCTACGAAAGTGATTTTTGGGGAAAAATCAGTTAATATTATATACCTAAAAATATAATATCTTTTTTTAATGATATTTTATATTATTAAATTATAAGTTATTATATGTATATGTATACGTTTATATTTATATAAATATATATAATAAACATAATTATAAGTACATGATATATTATATATTTATTTATTGGGGTGGGACAGCTTTACCTTAAACTCTACCTAGCCCCATCCCTGTTACAGGTCTTTCCTTCATTGCCTGCGCCCCTCCCCTCCCCCCTCCTGCTCCCTCCCGCGCCTTTTTTTCTTGAGAATCCACCACACGTGGAGCGGGGCGGGTAGGAATTGCCATACCTACTATACATGCCTCACCTAGACTCCACCACACACCTAACACTTCTCAGAAAATTTGTTTATTCATTTAATCGTTATTAATTGATAATAATAGCAACACTGATTTTTCTCTCAGAATCTCAACGAATCCGACAAGGGTTTCACTGGAAAGATCTGTACTTGGATCCTATAACCTAAACAATGTTTGATCAAAATCAAATCAGATGTGGTGTTGGTTCTATTTGGATTTGCAGGAACTGTGCAGTAGCTGACAATCAGTAATCTAAACTGTGGGTTCTCAATCCAGGCCTAGAACAGGGAATAAAGAAAGAAAACCCCACATCCTTCCTCGTTGGATGAAGAATTGGCAGATTTATGAAACAGATAATTGATAAATGAGTTCTTAGGCATCGGCATGGCAAGTTCTGGTTTCCTTAGAACCAAACCAAGACTGTGATGGTTTTAGTTACAGTTTGAGTCTTAAACCCCTTAGAACTGGGGAAAATTATTAAAAAGTTTGAGAGTTTCAAAAAAGAAAAAAGTCAGTTCTGCTTTTATGGAAAGTGGAACCAAAACCAAACCAAATAGTTTTAATTCCAGTTTGACTGATTCTGGTTCCAGCCCATTCATAGTAGAGTCTGATTCTAATTGAAACCACCGGCTTGGTTCCAAACCACTCATGTCTGCTTAGGCTTATTAAAAAGAAAGAAAGAAGAAAAAGCACCCCCACTGTAACATAAAAGAGCAAGAGTACAATGAGCAACAGCTCACCTGGCTAAGGGGGTTAACTCACAAACTGAAGGTCATAAGGTTGATTTGCATCAGACTCGATTTTGTAATCAAAAGAGAGAGAGAGAGAGAACTTTGGCTAACATGGACTAAAATGATAAACGGCTAAACCACAACCACGTTGGATAGCTCATCTGTCTCGAAGGACGAGACATGGTAAGCTTAAGTCAATGCATTACCAAAGTGGTATACCAAAGGAAAACTTAACAATCCCGATAATCTTTCCCATGCATTCTTGAACCACAAGCCCACACCTGAAGATCCCAGCAGAGATTGAATTCGGTGTTCATGATCAGAGACGAAACCAAATGTTAAACAAGCGATCTACGGCGGTGCAACTTACCAGCAATTAAGAAACTGAAACCCCGTCAAACTGCAAGAGACGATGTTCGCATCCATCAGTTATGGCAGATGAAGAGCATTACACAGCTGCACACGCTGCAAATAACAGTGTAGCTTCATTTAAGACTACCCAGAAAGATGAATTAGAAACTCGTAGTTTGAGCATTGATAAATAAGAACATCACTGGGCCAATACGTTTTGAAACTACAGATGGATGAAGAGCAGCAAGCCAGCAAACTGTTGTAATTTGCCATAATTGCAGGTGGCAAAACAATCATGAACTATCCACCTGTTCAACTGGCAGGGCGCTCTGGAATTCGACTCCAAGGGGGTGCATGTGTGTATTACAGTGTTACTGCTAGACATCTGCCTCCCTTTGTACCAACAGAAAAAAAATACAATCATGAAGTACAGAAGAATATGGGAAACAGTGCAATGAGGACAGATAAATTACGTTCAGCAGAACTAATCTCATGCCAAAATTGAAGAGCCCTTCATGGTTCTTTTTTATGCATATTAGTCAGAGAATCAACCCTCAGAGCGGTTGGTAAAACTAAACCTAAAACTCCCAACCACCACCACCCCGGGGTAAAGATCATCAAGGGGAAACAACCAAAGCATGGTCCAATCCTGATACAAAGACGAATATCACAAAGATCACCCTTAACCTTAAAGCTCGACCATCCTTCTCCCACATCAGATGGGACAGCTAGACGGTGCAACAGGAAGTCTTCCAAAGAGGTCACTTCTGATGTGATCTCGAGCATTAGCACTAGAAAGGTGTAGACGTAGAAAATTTTCGCTCCTGGTTCTTAGGCTTGAAGTGAACCTTTTCGTGTGCCTAAGTCCTATTTAAACAAACAGGGCGTGCCAGCTAGCTTACCTAAGCTAGAAAGATATATTTTAAACCTAACTTCTAACGTGGCGACTATGAGCAAGCAAGCTCTTGTCGTTGCAGACCTTCTTGCACTGATGCGCAAGGGTCAGTCTGTACGCTTTTAAAATCGAGTGTTTGAGTGGAAAAAATCTACGAACGCGGTTCGAGGTATTTGATTCGGGTCTTTTTTATTATGATTTTCAGATTTTTAGATCACGTGGATTTGCACGTGCCTAAGTCTTTCTTTTTATCCCTTTACGGGCCACTTAGGTGTGTGTTATGAACACTCCACTAAATGTGGCGACTTTGAGCGGGAGTATGGGGTTTGCTTTGATGCAATATGCTTCCTAACTCGTGGTATGACGTATATGCAATGCAAACTCACGCTACTCCAAAGGAAAAACCCGAATTTAAAGACAATGCCGAAAGGAAATGACTTGTAATGGAAATTTGCCGAAGGGAAATGACTTTGTAATGTAAATGCCGAAGGGAAATTGCCAAAGGGAAATACGTATATAATGTATATATGGGCCCTTACTTGGGTCTTGCAAATAAGAGCGAAGGCTCAATGTGGGTGCGTGCGAGAATTGAAGTACTACACACACGACATGAAATGAAACCCAAATATAACTTGCAATATGGCCTTAACTAAGGTCTTGGGAATAAGAGTGAAAGCTCAATGTGTGTGAGTGCTTGAATTGAAGTACTACGCACACAACATGAAATTAAACCCAAATATAAATTGCAGTATGGCCTTAACTAAGGTCTTGGGAATAAGAGCGAAAGCTCAATGTGTGTGAGTGCTTGAATTGAAGTACTACGCACACAACATGAAATTAAACCCAAATATAAATTGCAGTATGGCCTTAACTAAGGTCTTGGGAATAAGAGCGAAAGCTCAATGTGTGTGAGTGCTTGAATTGAAGTACTACGCACACAACATGAAATAAACCTAAGGATAGTATAACACGGCCCTTACTTGGGTCATGCAAATAAGAGCGAAGGCTCAATGTGTGTGAGTGCGAGAATTGAAAGACAACACACACAACTCAAGCAAAAACCCTACGCAACATAAACTATATAAATAAATTTATATCTTAGGGGCTGATTAGGCCCGTGTGTGTTCAAAATCGTGCACAACTAAGAGTGAGGTAGGCTCAAGTGCACGTGTGTGTGGGTGTGCCAAGCCACGTTATTACAAGCGGGGGGAGACTATGCTCCGTTATCACAACCCCGTATCAAATTTAATTTAAGCAAGTCTACAACTAAGGACCGAGTTAGGCACTTACTTATAGTTGGTCCGAAGATGACTTGCTTGAGCGTAGGCTTAGCTTCGCCTTGGGCTGCAAGAGGGAGCTCCTCGGAAGGGAACGGCAAGGAGAGATGCTGGCCAGGTTACTTGGGTGCGTGGGAAGGACGCCTTGAAACTGGCCGGCGGCTAGGATTGTGCTGTCGGGGTGCTTTGGGCCAAGGTGTCTAAGGAGGGTCACTAAGGGATAGTGTGGTGTTAGGAAAGGTGGCGCTAAGGGGAGCCTAGGGAATGCCTAAGGGAAATGGGGTGGCTGGCCGGGAGGTGGTGCAGTCGGCTGGGGTGGCTGACTAAGGGGAGTTTAGTGGTGACCGAGGGCTAAGGTAGCTAAGGAATGGCAAGGATGGGAAGGGAGCTAGCTAGGGTATGGTGTAAGGTAGGGCTAAGGGCTGGTGGTAAGTGGTATGGGCAGGTCTTAGGGAACCAAGTGGGGTGGCCAGGTATCACTAGGGGGAGTGATTCAAGGAGGGTAATGTAAAGGTGGAGGTCTGGCCGAATGGGTAGGGATGACGGGTAGGTGGTGTTGGCGAGAGGTTGTGGTGGTGTGGGTGGTTGAGAGTGGAGGGGGAGGGGAGTGAAGAAGAGGTGGAGCTAAGTGTAGGGTACTAACCGGTTGATGAAGAGGAGCGATGGATGGAAGAAGGGCAGCCGGATGGTGAAGGTTGCAGCGTGGAGTGGAGTTCGGCCGGGGGATGAAGGTGGCACGAGGTGGAGCTTGGCTGGAGTAGTGGTGGTGCAGGTGGAAGGAGGGCAGCAAGGTGGAAGGCTCGGTTGGGAGGAGGTTGGCCAAGGTCGACTGGGCCAAGGTGGGCCGGAAGTGATTGAAAAACCCGCCCATTAGGGGGGGTTTATATAGGTTGGTGAAGGGCGGTTGGGGCTAGTTTTGGAAGGTGGTAAGGTGGTTTAGGTGGTGGTGGTGTGGTGATAAGGTGGGTTGGTTTTGAAGAGGGGCCAGATATTTTAATACAAGAGGTTTTAGGTAGATGGTGTGCTAGGTTTAGGTGGGGTGATTTAGGGGTTTAGGGCTTAGCTAGGTGGGTTGGTTTTGGGGTGAGGTTTAGTGAGGTGGGTTAGGTGATTAGGCTAAGATTAGGTTAGGTTTAAGGAAATTAAGCTAAGTTTAGAGGAGGATTAGGGAAGTGGGTTAGGTGATTAGGTTGGGATTAGGTCGGGATTAGGGAAGTGGGTTAGGTGATTAGGCTAGGTTTAGGCCGAGATTAGGGTAAAAGGCTAGGATTAGGGGTTTTTTTATTAGGATTGGGTTAGGGAGCTCCCTTTGCATAACCCATAGACCTTGTTGCATCATGTTGGTGCAACCCTAGGTTAGGTTTTGGCTAATACAAGCTTAAACCCATGCTAATTAGGCTAACCCACATGATTAACCCCAAACTTGACACACAAGTCAAGCTTAATTACAATTACCCTCAAATCTTATCCTCCCCCACTCTCTCTCATGCCCATAATCCCACGTGAATTTCAAGTGGGCCCCACCTCCATTTATGAGAAGGTGATGTGGGCCATGGATGTGGATATTAGATTGGATCTCTGGATCCAAATCCAAGTCCACACATAGGTTTTGATTGGGATCTGGATATATATGGTCCAGATCCAATCCAAACTGAATTCTGACTCCGTCTGCGTTGGGTCTTCGCCAACATGATCGTCCGCTTCTGTTTTCACCTTCCGGAGATGATTTCGAGTGATGTTTGATTATAACAGGGTCTTGAACGTTCGAGATCCTGAGGGTAGATTCAATCACGAGAGTTGTTGTGCCGGGCTCGACATGTGCTCCGGTTCCGGGTTCTCTTTAGTTCTTCTGGTCCTGTCTTGATCAGGCCAAACTTGCTTTGTGGGGTTTCAAAACATATTTTAAAAGTTTTCGAAACTATATTGCACATATTTAAAACATATAAAGTTTAAAACATATGTACAGGGTTGCCTGGAAGGCTCCTGGGTTTCTAGACTCAAAATGGCCCCTTGGAGCTTCTTTTACAAAACCAGGTTGGTTTGAGAAATTCGTGGGATTTCGGGGTGTTTACAAAAGGCCACACCGCTTATTAGGTAAATGCCTTCTAAACGGTATGCAAAAATTTCTTTTTCATAAATCAAAACACTTATATATATACGTTTCTCAGATTGTTTCGGTTGTGGAGGCGATGGTTTTGGTCAGTGGAAAATTGTTTCGAGTAGTAGAATAGTAGCTTCCAATAGTTTAAATGATGAAACTATGCAATAATGGGCCAATAAGTATGATTGACTATTGAGTATGAACTAGTTTCTCTAAGTATGTCTATATTTATTTATTTTTGTCATGTTTCTTTAGAGCATAAAAGTTCGATCAATTAACAGTGTTATGACCATTATAATTAGTTCCGATTGGGACTTTTAGTGCACACTGATACATAGGTGTATGTGTGTTGTGTGTACACTTGTCAGTGAGTGTGTATAGAGAGATGTTTGTTGCTTGCTCAAACTAGATGTCTTTATCCGTCTGATATAAATTAGATCAAATGAATAATACTCACCAAAGCCGATGTTTAAGAGTATACAACAACAACTAAGCCTTTTACCATACTAGACGGTGTCGGCTACATGGATTCTTTGTTTCCACAAATCCCTATCGTGTGCCATGTTAGCAGTTAACTCACAATAAGCTAGATCATTCTTTATTGTTTCTTTCCAACACTTTTGTGGTCGTCCTCTACCTCTTTTAATACTTTCCAAATTTAGTTTTTCTAACCTTCTTACAGGTCCTTCTTTTGATCTTCTTTCTATATGTTCAAACCATCTTAAACGATGTTCTCTCATTTTATCCTCTATTGGTGACACTCCTAATTTATTTATAATAACCTCATTATGTATACGGTCTTTTCTTGTTTGACCACTCATCCATCTCAACATCTTCATTTCTGTCACTGACATCTTTTGTACATGTTGATGATTAACTGCCCAACACTCAGAACCATAAAACATGGCAGGCCTAATTGCTGCTCTATAATATTTACCTTTTAATTTTAATGGTATCTTCTTATCACAAAGAATACTTGATGCTCCACTCCATTTTAACCAACCAGCATTAATTCTACATGTAACATCTCCATCAATTCTTCCATCACTTTGAAAAATTGACCCTAGGTATTTAAAACTTTCCTTTTGGGGTATACAATGTGTGCCAATTTTAATTTCTATGTCCTCATAAGTAACCAAATGATCAAACTTACATTCCATATATTCTGTCTTTATTCTACTAAGTCGGAGGCCTTTGCTTTCTAATGTTTCTCTCCATAGTTCCAATCTTTTATTAACTTTTTCCTTAGACTCCTCCACTAATACAATGTCATCTGCAATTAACATACACCAAGGTACTTCATCTTGAATATGTTTTATTAACTCATCCATCACCATTATAAATAAGTATGGACTTCAAAGAAGTATGTCTTTCCTTCATGTGCATTGGGATACCTCTTTCTTCCAAAGTTCTCCAAAGAACCTCCCTCGGTACCTTATCATAAGTTTTTTCTACATCAATAAATATCATGTAAAGGTCTTTCTTTTTTGCTCTAAAATGTTTCATAATACGTTTCAAAAGATGAATCACTTCAATAGTAGATCTGTATGAATCCAAATTGGTTCTCTGTTATACTTGATACTTGTCTTAACCTACGTTCGATAATTCTTTCCCATAATTTCATAGTATGACTCATTAACTTGATACCTCGATAATTCACACAATTTTGAATGTCTCCCTTGTTCTTATATATGGGTATAAGTGTACTTGCTCTCCATTCCTCGGGCATCTTTTGGTTTTTCCATATTTCATTAAATAGTCTTGTGAGGCAAGTGATTCCTATTTCTCCTAGTATTTTCCAAACTTCCATAGGAATATTATCTGATCCTACTGATTTACCACTCTTCATATGTTTAAGAGCCTCTTTGACTTCATTCTTTTCAATACGTCGGTAGAAATTGTGGTTTATATACTTTTCTGACTTGGCTAAATCTCCTAAACTAATACTAACATCTTTATTTTCATTAAAAAGATTATAAAAATAGTTTTTCCATCTATTTCTTATATCATCATTTGTCACTAGAATTTTTTCATCCTAGTCTTTTATGCATCTAACATAATTAAGATCTTTAGTTTTCTTATCTCTATCCGTAGCTATCCTAAAAATATCTCTTTCACCCTCTTTTGAGTTGAGTTTTTTATATAAGTTCAACCAAATCTTAGCTTTTGTTTCACTAACGGCCTTTTTCGCTTTCTTCTTTCTTTTCTTATAAGCTTCTAAAGTTTCAATAGTTTTCTTAGCATAATGTAATTTGTAACATGCCCTCTTTGTCTTGATTTTATTTTGTACTACTTCACTCCACCACCAAACTTCTTTTTGTGCCGGTACACCTCCCTTAGATACCCCTAACACATCTTTCGCCAATTTCCTAAAATGTATAGTCATATTGTTTCACATATCACAGTGTGTACCAACATAATTCCAAACATCTCCTTGAAGGAGTTTCTTTTTAAATATATCTTCTTTTTCACTTTTGAGGTTCCACTATTTAGTCCGAATAACTCAATGCACTCTTTTCTTCTTTGTCCATTTTTTTATTTGTAAATCCATAACTAAAAGTCGATGTTGAGTGGTTAAGCTTTCTCATTGAATTACCTTACAATCTTTACAACACGCACTATCTTTTTTTTTACAAATAAAGTAATCAATTTGTATTTGTGATAAGCCACTCTTATAAGTAATTAAATGTTCATCTCATTTTTTGAAGATTGTATTGACTATAAAGAGATCAAATGCCATAGCAAAATTTAAAATCTCCCTACCTTCCTCATTTATATCCCTAAAAGCAAAGTTTTCATGAATCCCTAGATATCCTAATGCCTCTTTACCGACGTGTCCATTTAAATCTATCTCCTTTGCTTTTTCTCCAACCCATTTTGTCTCTTGTAAACATAGAATATGAATCTTTCTCCGAATCATAGTATCTACCACCTCCGTTAGCTTACTGGATAATGTTTCGATATTCAAAAAACCAGTATTACCAAAGGGATGGCTCACTTTGGTAAAGTTCACATTTTTAATTAGTATACTCGGATTGGTTTTAAACAAATAGAAGAAGTAAAATAAAATAAAATCCCCAAAAATAAATAAAAATCGAAGAAAAACCCATCCCTTACCAAATGTGAACTTTAGTATTAAGCTTCTTACCCTTTTGTTGTTGAGTCAAGCCCTTAGCGATCAGAGCCACACTCGTTTTGGATAATGTGTATAGTAAGTTACGCTTTCATTGGATAATGTATATATATATATATATTATAACGTCCTTCAAAAATATATGAGAACCAAAGACCGTCAAAGGATCTTAATTGGTCAAAAAAGTAAATGACACAATAAACGTACAGTTACTGTTTACCTTTTCTTCACCAATTAATGCCGTGATAGTATTCCCAGATTGATAATCAAGTATAATAGGTCATTTATCTATTATCTAGTGATAGTGATTGGATCCTACCAATGCCTATTACTAACTCTGTTCACTTATTTTTTATCATTATTTTTCGAGGGTATAAATATAATATTATTATTTTATGTATTTTTAAAAAATCTTAAATTTCTAAAATATATTTATATTATTAAAAAATAATTAGTAGACATGAGTATATCACCGGTGGTTAGGATCCGATTTTTTAATAGAGAGAGAAAGAAAAAGAGAGATTGCAAACTCCTATCATCACTCAATTATGTATTAATGATTTTTTTTAAAGGTATGAGTATGATAATATTATACTCAAGCTATCAAGAATGTTGAATAGACATGTAAAAGATGGATAGAATTCAGTTTTCATATATATATATATTATATGTAAGCAGCTTATTATGAACGAGTATGGTAATCATAGATGAGCCTTACAGTCTTTATTATATTGAGTCCGATATTCGATAATGTGAGTTTTCACTGAATATCACATCTAATGAATGTATATATATACATATATGTATATATATATATACATATACACATATATATAGATATACATATACATGTATATATATATATATATATATATGGAGAGAGAAAATCATGCTTACTTTGGTCTAACGGAAGACAAACGAGCGCATTGCAAGCCGAACTAGATTAAGGTGGGTCCCATTATGAGCTGTCAATGATCTGTTACATGCTGCGCTGGAGATGAAAATTCGAAACGTGAAGAGAAGTTGACGGCCGCACTGGGCCCCACATACTTAGTGACAAGAAGGTGTGATTCGACACGTGGAGTAGGGAAAGGTTAGGTGCGATATGGGCCCCGGCTGCTTAGATCGTTGCCTTACCGCGACGTTTCCTAGTCGGTACACGCGCTACCCCTTTTTCTTTTTCTATAATTTTGTAATCAGGCTGGCGAACGAACCAACCCCGACCTAGGCTCGATTCTACTGGACTCTAAGCTTGTTCATGTCAATAAACCATCTGAGCTGAACATGATCAGGATATTCAACTTAGTTTAACTCAGTTTAGGTCTTGAAAGCACTTTTGTGAGAACTTTTTCTATTATTTTATTATATGGATGCATGCCCCAGGAGTCGAAGTCACCACCTGAAATTTGGGAGTTAGAGGGCCTGTCACATGAGCTAACGTCTTATGTGTAACCAATTTTTTAATTTTTATCATTAATCATTCTCTTAAGTGATTGTATTCCTGTATCTTTTTCTTGCTACAAGAGGAAGCCGAAGCCTATAACACACTTACATATGCACCTTTTAAAAGTCGAACTCTTCACTAGCAACAACAATGCTAATTGCTTGATTATCCGTTACTTGTGTATGTAATGATGATAGAATTTAGTATTGATATTAACGAGCGGCTAGATCTGTATCATTCATGTGATCACACGAATGATATAAATCGTCTAATAAAGTCTGACATGAAAAAGTATTTAGCAATTTTAGAATATATATTTGTTTGTGCATGCACACGTACGTGCATGTGTGGCGGGCATTGTTGCCATCTTCCAATGTATAAACCCGAGTCCTTATCCCTCCAGGAGATTTTAATATGAAAAGCTTGAGAATGACGTTGTGTGCTGGCTGTGTTGACTAAGATATGAGGGATTAACCCTAGCAACGATTCTCTTATCCTTAACCATTCTATCCACCAAAAACATAAAAAAGAAAAGAAAAAAAGAAAAACGTGCTGTGAATAAAGTAAATATGATTCGGGGAATCACAATATTTAATTGTTGCTTAATGTATATTTAATTCATAATGAGACCCGTTTGCAGACTCCATTCGGCATTCTGGAACCACTTTCATATGACGTACCGTTCACATCTACAATGAACGGTTCACTCCAAATTTTGAAAATCAATTTAAAGATCAGATACTGAAGGGTTATCTGTCTCACCCTAAAAACGTTTTTAGATCTGTCACTATAGAGACGTGCATCTATCTTCAGCCTCCTCACTCTCCATTCAACTAAAAGAGGAAAGTTCATTACTTCCAAATATTGCTAGCATGTGCTAGAGGGGAACTAAGAATTGTTGAACATGTAAAAGAGAAGAAAAAACCAAATTCTGTGTTTGATTTTTCCATGTCCCGCTAACACATGCTAACTCTAGTAGGAACCTATCTTTGTCGTATCAACTTAAGACAAGGTCGTGTCTATAATGTTCATTACTTCCAAACCCGAATGCACAATGAGAAAATAATCTCTTTCTCTTTCTCTTTCCCTCTCCCAAGCGCAAGTTTCAAACTCAAAAAAGATTTGTTGATCATGTTGATATCACGAGGGTTGGTAAATCATGTAGTTGATCCTGGAAAAGGCTTAGTTGTTGTTATTAACGGCTGTTAAACCATGCATTTGTTGTTGAGAATGGTTCAAGTCACCTTTTGCATTCGATTCATGATCAAGTGCTACACACATGCTTCATCTAAGGTGAACATGAACATCACATTTTTAGGTTTATCTCAAGACTATTATAAATTTATACAATTATTTATATATATATATATATATATATATATAGAGAGAGAGAGAGAGAGAGAGCTACTAGAAAGCCTCTAATGATAAGCATTAAGTTCATTATCATCATTCCTACAATTAATCAAACTATGATGATCAAAACACCCACCATACATATGGAGAGAAGAGTTGTTAGACAACCTCTTATACTAAGTATTACTTTATTATTATCATCATTTGTACAAATAAACATAGTGATTAAAACATCTATTTCGAGACACATATAATGATTTTTTGTATATTAAATCACATCGAACTTCATATATATACATATGTGTGTGTGTGTGTTGTATTCGATTCATGATCAAGTGCAACACATGCTTCATCTAAGGAGAACATGAACCTCACATTTTTAGGTTTATCTCAAGACTTTTATAAATTCAAACAATTATATATATATATATAGAGAGAGAGAGAGAGAGTAGGAGTTACTGAAATGCCTGTCATGCTAAACATTACTTATCAAAACACCCACCATATATAGAGAAAGAATGAGCTTTTAGACAACCTCCTATCCTAAATATTACTTTATTGTTACTATCGTCCATGCAAAGCATCTATTTTGACTCGCATATAATGTATATTACATCACTTCCAACCTCTTATTAATGTTAATAAGTATCTCGATCTGCATCATCTTGCATGAGAATGTATATTAAATCAGATCGAACCTCTTATTAATGTTAATAAGTATCTATATATATACATATATGTATATATTATATACACGCGTATCGTGTGTGACTTTGACCATGGACCCACAAACAAGCATAAATGCTCGCTCTCCCAAGTTGGCGTCCGCTTAGTTGTAACCTGTTGAGACAACCAACAGCAACCCATGGCCGCTATCTCCCATCCCTCCCTCGTTTCCCAAACCCGGCGAACTCGCCGAAGAAGCACTTGCGCTAGGCGGTTTTCCGAGATCCTGAAGCAGCAGAAGACCAGGCTCTACATACTCAGGCGTTGCGTCGTGATGCTCCTCTGTTGGCACGCTCACTCCGTGTCCGACTGAACTCGCCGAAAACCGTCATCCACTCTCGCCAAATCCCGCCAGAAATCATCGCTAGATCCATGCCGCTTCATAGAAACAGCGGTGCCGGTTCACCCGATGGATCAAACTATCTAGCCTTTAGCTAAAAACCTCAAAGAATCGACGAACTGCGGCGCCGGATCTGGTCTCGTATTGAGATCTTATGGCAGCTCGATCGTGCAGAGAACTGGACTTTTTCGCACCTGGAATGCGCACTTCCGGATGAAGGTTTCATACGGGTACTTCTGACAGTTGGTTTCTTTGATGCCGTTGATGGCCGAACTTTGGGTATATGGATCTTTTGATTGTTTAATTTACGCTTAAATATGGGCCGTTCATATATCAACCAACGGCCTAGAATACTTTCGCCTTTGACATGTAATTCAATTTTAGGCGAATTATCAAGGAACTGCATAAATTTATTGAGCACAGATTTCAAGGGAATCTGCACTACATTGGAACTGGTTCCTTTTTCTTGGTTACCTTCTATGCAGAGGCGATGCATGATGGGCATGCACCTACCAGCAATGGGGGATCTAAATAGAGAGGTAGGCCATCGCTCCTGAAAATGTAAAATTTTACACTAAAACCTTCATTTTATTGAAATTCATGTTTTATCCCCTAATACGATGAATATGTGTGTCGCCCCAACACTATTTTCTAGATCCGCCAGTGCCTTCCAGCATCATAAATGGGTGTCTTGAAAATATCTCGTGAATGTTGAGATGAGTGGTGGAAGATACATGGCATTCATGTATTTTGAGTGAACTCTTCTTTGTCTTTATGATGAGGAGCCCTCTGACCAGTGAGAGCACAAAGAGCATGCACCTGGTGCCTATGAATCTGGCCCCTAGTTTGCACTCCTCCAAGCCAAAGTGCATTTGTAACCCTTCAATTAAACTGCACAATGTTGGAGTCATGTGTTTTTAAATTCACTTACCTTAAGCATAATTACATTTAGGATGTCGATCCTTACTCAAGCCTTACCCAGTTGCATAACCCCAATTCTCATTGGCAGATCTACATTGAGCTGAGGTGGGGGGCATTACTCCATTCAAAATTTCGAAAATCAACTTAAAGTCTATAAGATATGGTGGATCACAGGCTATAAAACATAGTTTGGCCCACCCAAAACCATTCGAGGGACTGTTTGCCCTACCACAGAAGAGTTTTTTAATCCGCCACTGCCGAATCTCATCACCACGTAAACTGATGAACAGATATGCATCTAGACACCATATAGTTGCAACCATATATTCAACAGCAATGCGCTAAACGATGTGGAGGTATTGTAAATCCCTAGCAATCAACAGAATGTAGGTTTTGCACATGGTGCCAGAGAAGGTCTCACACAGATTCTTCTCTTACACCAATCAATACAGCCTAATTTAATGGATAATAGTGTTAATAAGTATAACAATATTAATCTTGAATCAAGCCATTAGTGATATTTTTCCACAACTTGGACTTGATTAGGCTGAACCTGGCTAGCTTATTTCAATCCTCTCATCATCGTGTTGAATGGCAAATACGAAAGATACTTTCCATGTAGAAAAGTGTGATTTTGTTTCTTTTGGACGCTATATGTTTCAGTTTGTATGCAGATTTACGACTCGAGAATCCTCTTTCTATGAATTCTTGTTATGCTTGGATCCAGGAAAGGTTCCAAAAGGGAAGATGAGTAGTTCTCAGAGCAAATGGCCTTGGACAAACATATGTTTTTTATCATCCTTTCTATCAAACATGATGGTATTACTTTAGTGTCATTTAGTAAAGGAATTGTTTGAATTCCTTTCAGGCCTATTCTTTTGTACAGGATTTTGAAAAATAGTTCCTCATTAGGCATGGTCTTGAGCCCATCGCGCAAGCTGCAATCAGCTGTTTTTTCTAACCATAAATCCACTTTGAGATAAAGCTTAGTTGGAACTAACTAGAGAGAGAGAGAGAGAAACTGGTGGTATGAAAAAGCAATACAAATTTTAATCACAAACTATGGTCTATCTTAGTGGATTTCACTAGAAATCGAAAATCTTCCACAACTTCAGTCCAACTGTCATGCTTTGTTTTGGTGCATGTACATTATTCTCTGCAATCATCAAGATTGAGGACCATCGGCTTTCAACTATCGTCTTGTTTGGCTCTCATGACATCTTTCTTTACTCCTGTCACCAACCTCGATATATTTAAAATGTTTTGACGGGCACTATCCAAGGGCTTTCTTCCTTTTACTTACCCCTCCCTCCTATTCCATTTTCAAACAATTCCCACTCATCAACATTGGCAAAAATATTCCTTCTTTTTTGAGATCTTGTGTTAGTTCTCCAAGAACTTATTCATCGAAAGAAGAAAACCAGCTCCCACGCTAAGTGGGTTTAGCCACAATCGATTTTAAGTAGCCACTATCCGCAGTAATATTTGCATTAAATCCAGAAAAATAAGATAATATTTTGTGATTTCGTTCCTATACTTTTAGGACCAATAAATTTCTTTTTAGCTACCTCTTCCTGTAAGTTCCAATTGATTTCAAGTTAGTCAAGATCCTAACTGCTAGAGGGAAGTGAAACTGAAAATTTACACTTTTGTCATGAAATTTTAAGAAAAATCGAAAACTTTTAAAGTCTGCCCCACCCGAATCTGCCGCCCCACCCGAAACCAAGCTTTTGGATCTACCACTGTCTGTAATTAAAAGCAATGACAAATGCAGTGCAAAGTGTATCAAATGTAAGTAAAATTATCAGCTGATTCCAATCAACTAACAAACGTTTATAATAATGCACTTCAAGGAGAATATAAGGTCGTCATTTGGCAATAATGGGAGAGAGGTATTTAAAAATGCCAAATAACGAATGCTCGTCTTCTAGAAAACAACGCTTATTCTTATACCTTTCTTTTTGTTCTCTTCCGCCGTCAGTTGCTGATGAAATATTTGCAGACATTCACCTGCTTTTCATATATATTATATATATGCTTGGGGTCGCAATCAAAACCGATTTCGTGTTTGGTAGAGGAATCTGAAATCTCCTCTTGTGATTCAAATCACAATTCGGCCCACTTGACAAAAACTGTAATTTTATATTTTGTCATCTACCATGACAATGCGTAAACAGATGCACAAGCGCACGCACTGCAGAAGGAAGGATCTGATTTTTGAGTTGCAACCTCTTGTAGAGGATCTTTTATAGTTGTAACGAACTATATATATATATATATATATATATATATATATATATATATATATATATATATATATATATATATATATATATATATATATATATATATATATATATGAGAAATTACAAGATGTTAGACATATTCTCGACTTACTAGATGATCTACGTCATCTATGTGATCACATGAACAATGCATATTGACTTGTTCATCAATATCGATGTGAGGTTCAAAGTTATTTAATGCATAAATACAACTAGGAATGAGTGCTTTGATCATCATCGTCCGAGCGATCGTATATATGATAGTGATGGTCAAGTAATGCCTAGCATTAGAAATTATCTAGCAGCTCCCATTCTCTCACATATGCGTTGTCTAAAAGCTCCTACTCTCTCTCTCACACACATATAGAGAGAGAGAGAGAGAGAGAAGAAAAAAAAAAACTACCAGCCAACCTCTCATATTACTTGATAAACACTACCGTTCGTGTAGTTAATTAAACAGTAGTAATCAAGACACCTATTCCGTATCGCAATTGCATCAATCCTCGTATTGATATTGACAGGTACCTCGATTTATGTCGTGTGTGCAATCATACGCATGGCTCAAATTGTCTAATAGAGTGACATGAGGGTGTTTAGTTCTTATTCACACACACGTGCATATAGATATATAGATATAGATATATGTAGGGAGAGTGGAAACTGTTAGACAATATTCCATACTAGATATTGTTTGATCATCATCATGCATGCGATCAATAAGATAGTTATAATCAAAACACTTATCCTCATCATATTTATTGCATTTATGTGTATTAAATAGTATTGGTTCTCATATTGATGTTGATAGGCGGCTCAATTTATGTCATTTGTGTGATCACATGGATAACACAAATCATCTAGTAGAATATGACATCAGAAGGTATTTAGCAACTCCCCATTTCATATATACATACATATGTATATATATATATATATATATATATATACAATAACATATACATATATATATATATATAGAGAGAGAGAGAGAGAGACCCACTGGTTGGTAAGGTTCTTTAGGGTTGTTTGAACGCTTTGATTCTCGGAAAATTAGTTTACATACCCAGTGTTTTTCTGGCCAAGTCGACGACTTTTGGCTCAACCATTTCCGGAAGGTTGTGAAGATTCCCATCCAATTAATATGAGATCATTTGCTTGCAATGCACCAACCCCGTGCATTTCTCCTTCCCTCTCACCAACACACACACATACACGTTATAGCAAGAAAGAGTTGACTCGTCTTATTACAAGAAACATGCTAAATTGCATGCCCCATGTAAATGTTTGTTGTTTGTTCATGCGTTCACGTGTACGAACATTTTTCTTTTGAGCTCGTCCGAGCGCACTTTCACAATTTATAGTAAAATACCTACAAGAACCATGGTGTAACGGCAAAAGTAAGACCCCTTGACTTCCTGCCGGGTTCGATTCCTGAGCGACAGTGAGGTGTATACTATCTGTTTATATCTGGTACAACCGGTTCATGAGGGTCAACCTAATGCCGGGTATGCACAGCCCAGGAATCAAACTCACAATCTTCATCTTGTGAGTGAGCGACCTACCAGATGAGATGTATTGTTGCAGTCAATAGCGCAACATCAGAAGATATTGAAAGTAAAAGTCGCTAAAGTTTCAACAAAATGAGAAGTAATAACTGAAACCTAGGGCTGCAACTTCTCCAACCTGTTCTGTGAAACGCGCCTGTGTTTCTGTGTGTGTGAGAGACAGACAGACAGAGACAGAAGAAAAATTACCCGGATAAAGTCTTTTACCTTCCAAAATGGCATTTATAAAACCTAAAATTAGAAACTAGCAAAATTGCTACTTGCAGCAGCCACGTATGTTTTCTCTAGCCATTAAATAAACAAGCTTAAGATTACCAGATCAATAAATGGATCTATCCGATGCACGACAAGCTCTAATACCATTTCGCATCATTCTTCGGCTATGAAGTATGCTCCATTGGCCAATAATTATGCGTGTGATGTAATGTTAGAAAACGAGCCAGCAAGCACATCAAGCAATCTAGCAACCAACTTTGCTTAGGGGGGAGTGCCAGGAGAAGGAATTCCAGTGACCATTGTGAAGCTTCACACTTTTCTCTTTTTATGATGGAATTTGCCAATGTCATTTCTCTCCTTTTTGTTCTTCTTCCCCTTGACTTTCCCATTCTCCTCCTTTCTACTGGATTTGACACTCAAAATGCCACTAGAAGAGATCTTCCCCTGCCCCTTTAGAAGTGCCTCCTCAAGTTCCTTCTCTCTATCAACGATTGCATATTGTTTTAACGTATCAGGGTCCAGAACGTAATCCTTGCTGTCCTCATTCATTTTCTCCTGAACAATACGAATGCCAAAATTATTTTTGTAGAATCATGCAATGTTGTTGAAGTAACTAAGCCAACTTTGGTGAAAGTTAGCCTCTGAAATTATCATTCAAGTTTTAAAGAATTCATAGTTAGGGTGCTGATGCATGTTGAGGAAATTCATCTGACTATGTTATCAAGTTTCTGTTTGTTGGAACTGTCAAGCGTTCAACCAAATACTGTGAACCAGAACGAATTCAGTTATAAATGCCCCCTTGCAAAATCAGTCGAAAAAGAGGAGCATTCACTACTTACCATGACCTCTTTTGCTGCATCTTTTAGATCATCCTCCACAGATCTGTTATCGGGAAGCATTACAACCTGCAGATATACATGCCCCGTCATAATTGTGAAATTTGGAAAACAAGGCACCTATCTTTCCAAGCAAAAACTTTTGGTGGGTTTTATATATTTCATAATGAATCAAGACCTTCAAAGAAAACCTTCGTTCTCTGAATATATATGCACTGCATGTTGGGCGATTGGTAGTTTATTTGAACAAATGCTGAATTGGATGAGTAACAAGCAAATAATGACACTAACAACACATTTCAAGCATACGCTTCTTGAAATTCAGAGATCCTATGAACTTACGTCTTTGAGACGAGGTAAGGTGGACTCAATTTCTCTAGCCGCGACCCCATGTAAGTAACGATAAATCCTGATCATAACCTTAAAAAAGTTTGCATTTATTTGTTCTCCTGGTAATTGCACATCCTTCGCAAATTTATGACCTTCCCTACAGGGCAGAGGAATCCGCACTCCCTGCACAAGCAACAACGGAGCTTGCAGAGAACTACTTAACACGTACAATTTATCATTGTGAAATCAACCAGTTGAATGTCAAAACTAGGGTCTGACCTTGAGATATGTTGTATCCTGGTTCTGTAGGCCAATGCAAAGGAGAATAATCTTGTGAATGTAGTCCAACTCTACAGGGATCTTGCCACTGAAATATAGATGAGAAAGAACAGGTACAAGATCCATGATCTGAAAGCAGTGATAAGAGAGAAGATCGATTATTAAATATTACATATGAAGATCAAAGCTTTAAATCCGGAAACATTCTAAGTGTGAATCAAAGAAACAAATGATTTGCATCTATAACCAAGCAGTAACTACATGTAAGATGACTCTTTGTAGCAATTTCAGTGATTAAAAGAAAACGAAATATCCAACTACTTAGCTTCTATGCTCCTTGTTACCATTACCACATGACAAAACCACAAGAATTGAGGTGCAGGACTAATTCTACAAAAAGTAGCAATCATGAGAAACTGCAGATGTGATGCCTCTAATAAGGATTTGTTAATTGTGTGTAAAGTTCCCATAGGTCTAAGCATCACTCAGAAGCAAGATATATCATTTGCTGAAACGACGTGACAATTACGGTCTGAAAACCAAGATAGAGAAGAATGAGAGGATGACTTGTGTTTTAAAGAGGTGCACTGCATCAAATGTGCTCTTAATCTGGTTACATAATCTTGAAGCACATATCTTTTCTTAAACTTGTGTAACGGTTGGCGTTAGTACCAAGCAACCATCGTGTGGTGCTTCATTATTGACTCAAGAAGGTAGCATTCTCCAAATGCACAGGCACGAACACAGGAAACATGCTCATGCACATGCATTGCAAACTCATGTATGCTGCAGATACAGCAGTATGAGAATGGTCTGACATGCAAAAGCACACATTCGAGCACTATATTGATACCACAGAAGAAACAAAGATGCCCTTTCACCAATGACGATTGAAGCGCCTCCACACAAAACCAGTTACATAATATCATCCAAAGACCGTACTATAATATTGAACTGGCTAGTATAGACAACCTTTCATGAACCAGCATGCTACACTCGACACCAACCAACGCTAATACAGACCTTTGCAGGCAAGGCAACTCTCTAGTTTACAGCTAGTTGCCAATGAGGATCGTTCTTGGCTATGTCAGTGAGATAAAGGAGCCCTAGGCATGCATTCAAGATTACTTTGAAAAACAGGAGCCACGTAGATCCAATCTTTTGAATACTAAATTTGATGCCTAGATCCTGCTCTTGAGTCGCTATATGTCCACTATCCAACAAAACGGCATTGCCCTGGGATTCCGACAGTTCCAAAACCTAAATATCGCATCAAAGCTTAAAAGAGCTCATACCAAATGAAAGTCCACACGGTTCTCAGTATAGGATTCCAGCCGCTTCATATCATATGGGCTTAACAATGAAGTAACCAATGCTGACATTTTTGATGATTCCTCCGCATTTATTTCCTTTCTGGAACTAGGCTTTGGTTCCAAGATCCTATGCACAAAACAAAAGCCATCAGCATAACATAGATAAGCGCAAAATACTAAAAAAGATTCTTCAGGACATACTTTAAAGCAAGAGCCGGATGTAATGAACGAAAGCTGGACCCTAACAATCTGATAAATCTTTGTTTGAAATCTGCAACACGATAACTAGAGGTCAAATTGCGGATAACAGATCACAACAACATAAACAAGAAACCCATGTACCTTTATAGAATGGATCAACAAAGCCCCACTCATTTTGTTCATTTAGTTCAACATCATCAGTGTTCAGTGGCCTAAGGACCATACAAGTATGCTCACCAGTGACAGCATTCTGATTCATCAAAACAACCACTAACTGTCAGAAAACACACACTCACGCGTGCACGCACACACAAGAGAGAAAGAGAGAGAATTACTTGCTTCTGAGAAATATAGAAAGGTGTAAATCTGTTTCTTGCCCAGAAACTATAGAGTGACCAAGTCAGGCCAAAAGAGACACCAATGTAGTGAAGCTTCTCAGGGTGTCGCTCCTGTACATGAAGAAGCAAAGGTGGAAGATTGGCCCTTGGCTTTATGCTCTCTTCAAGCAAGGAAACCTGCCAGACAATGTTCAATCAAAGGCAAGATTTTAAAAGGATGTTGGATCAGTCTCTTTAATGTTGTTCTTTATGAAAATACACCTGGTTTTCTCTTACAATTCAGTTCCCTACTTAGGAGCTAGCTATAGTTCAAAAATGTACTTAAAACTCTTCACTTGGTTAATTTCATACAAGTAGTAGTTATCTTTCATTTAACTTGAACAATTATTTTTAACTTCCAACATGTTCCATTCTTCCCTCACTAATTGGCTTTCTCTTCCACCGCATGCAGAAAAAGAAAGAGAAAGGTGAATATTGCAGGGAAAAGTGGAATAGATTAGAATTCGCAAATATGCTTAGTTAATGGAAGATAATAAATAAAGGATATGAACTTGGATAGCTCAAGACAAGAAAGGTATATTTTCTATTTATACTTGTTTTAAGTATGAAATTTAGTTATAAAGTACAGATACCTTTTGTATATCACCCAAACAGATTGGCAAGGAAAACTTCAGAGACAAGAATCACCATGGCCTAGATTCCAAAGTGAGTTAATGGCCAAACCAAAATCAGAAGATATGGACAAACCACTAAAAGTGTTAGAAAGAAACTCAAAATACTTGTATTCGGAAAGCTCGCTGAAAAGATTGTCGCACCAGAATTGGTTTTGGATAATAAATCATGTCACAGAGGGTATGTAGATAGCAAAAATACATAGAAGAAGTTCATTATGAAGAACTCTATCATTTTTCTAATGAACTAGATATGAACAGGGAAGTTGCTTTAGTGAAATAAATTAGCAAGTTTGTGCCAAAGAGAATTCCGTATAGTACCAATAAAAGCAACAAACTCGTGGTACTTTGCACATGGTTCTTCACAAAATAATGCATTTGTCTTTTTAATACCTCATATAAAACTTTACAGTAGAAAGATAATACCGTGCACGCATAAAATTCAAATAAAACTGCCAATAACAGCATTGCTAATTTTTTCAAGACAAAGGAGGCCAAATTTTCCCCCAAGCACTTCACAATCTACAATCGTTACCTTTTCTGCTGCTTCCATGACCTTGATTGTTTCATTTGCAAAATTGTCATCTCTGGGATCCTCGTCTTCTACTTCACTTATATTTGTCAATTGGCCTTCATAATACCTGGTTAGAAACAGGACACATGAATTTCGCACATGATCAATTGCATGTCATAAGCGAATCTTTGGAAAAACACATGGTCTTCACGTTGCATCAGACTTGATGGCTTTACTACCAGAGTTTAGTCAGGTGCGTACTCAGTGTTGTAATTTCAAATCAGACACTGTACCACACGAGTACGGATACATGTACATCATATTATATCATATGATAATGTGTGATCTTTATTTAATGAATAATATTTTGAGGATCACCCTTGCATTGCCGGTCCCAAGCCCGGATAAAAGAGGAGGGTTGTGTTAGGCTTCCGATAGCTACCATAAAACTTCGTCGGATTTTATAACATGGATAACAGAAATTATGAGCATGGCTTTGGGGCATCCCCGCCTAGCGACGTGCTGCAGAGCCCGAATGCGGTAATAAATAAGCAAGGGCCACTACATTTTCGCCCGAATGTAGTGAATCAATTGCAGAGAGGGTTCCCACATCATGGACGGGTGTGGATAAAAAAGTTAGTGCCGCTACATTGCCGCCCGAATATAGTGAATAATTTTCAGAGAGGGTCTCCGCATTTTGAATATGGACGGATGAGGGGGATAAGGAAGCTAGTCCTAGATAATAAGATTCGTATTGGTTCTTAGAATATCGGAACATTATCCGGTAACATAATGGAGGTGGTAGATGCTATGATTCAGAGAAAGGTTCATATTCTATGTTTACAAGAGACAAAATGGGTTAGAGAAAAAGCAAAGGAGAAAGAGGATACAGGTTTTAAATTATGGTACTCAGGTAAAGAAAAGGCTCGAAACGGAGTTGGTATTATCATAAACAAAGATTTAAAGGATAGTGTAGTAGACATACAACGACATGGTGATTGAATCATGACATTGAAATTAATGTTAAGAGTAGAGGTTTTGAATATAGTTTGTGCTTACGCACCCCAAGTAGGACTAGAAGATAGTATAAAGACAGTTTTTTGGGAAGAGTTAGATAAGGTGATTCAAAAGATTCCACAAAGGGAGATGATTTGTTTAGGAGGAGACTTAAATGGACATGTCGGTAAAGAGGCATTAGATATCAAGGTATTCATGGAAACTTTGGTTTTGGGAATATAAATAAGGAAGGTAGGGAGATTTTAAATTTTGCTATGGCATTTGATATCTTTATAGTCAATACAATCTTCAAAAAACGAGATGAACATTTAATTACTTATAAGAGTGGCTCATCACAAATACAAATTGATTACTTTATTTGTAGAAAAAAAGATAGAGAGTGTTGTAAAGATTGCAAGGTAATTCCAGGAGAAAGCTTAACCACCGAACATCGACTTTTAGTTATGGATTTACAAATAAAAAAATGGACAAAGAAGAAAAGAGTGCATTGAGCTATTCGGACTAAATGGTGGAACCTCAAAAGCAAGAAAGAAGATATATTTAAACAGAAAGTTCTTCAAGGAGATGTTTGGAATTATGTTGGTAAACCCTGTGACATATGGAACAATATGACTATACATATTAGGAAAGTGGCGAAAGATGTGTTAGGTGTATCTAAGGGAGGTATACCGGCACAAAAAGAAGCTTGGTGGAGGAGTGAAGTAGTGCAAAATAAAATTAAGGCAAAGAGGGCATGTTACAAATTACATTATCCTAAAAAAACAAGTGAAACTTTAGAGGCTTATAAGAAAGAAAAGAAGGAAGCGAAAAAGGTCGTGAGTGAAGCAAAGGCTAAAATTTGGAAGGATTTATATAAAAAACTCAACTCAAAAGAGGGTGAAAGAGATATTTTTAGGATAGCTAGGGCTAGAGATAAGAAAACTAAAGATCTTAATTATGTTAGATGCATCAAGGACGAGGATGAAAAAATTCTAGTGGCAAAAGACGATATAAGAAATAGATGGAAAAACTATTTTTACAAGCCTTTTAATGAAAAGAAAGATGTTAGTATTAGCTCAGAAAAGTATATAAACCACAATTTCTACCAACGCATTCAAAAAAATGAAGTCAAAGAGGCTCTTAAACATATGAAGGGTGGTAAATCAGTAGGACCAAATAATATTCCTATAGAAGTTTGGAAAATACTAGGAGAAATAGGAATCACTTGGCTCACAAGACTATTTAATGAAATATGGAAAAACCAAAAGATGCCCCTTTGAGACGTCTTATGGAACATTTTAAAGCAAAAAACAAAGACCTTCACATGATATTTATTGATCTAGAAAAAGCTTATGATAAAGTACCGAGGGAGGTTCTTTAGAGAACTTTGGAAAAAAGAGGTATCCCATTGACATACATTAACCTTACAAGAGACATGTATGATGGTGCAAAAACATGTGTGAGTACTCACGAAGGAATGACATAGTTCTTTGAAGTTAATATTGCGTTACATCAAGGATCAACTTTAAGTCCACATTTATTTATAACGGTCATTGATGAGTTAACAAAACATATTCAAGATGAAGTACCTTGGTGTATGTTATTTGCAGATGACATTGTATTAGTGGAGGAGTCTAAGGAAAAAGTTAATAGAAAATTGGAACTATGGAGAGAAACATTAGAAAGCAAAGGCCTCCGACTTAGTAGAACAAAGACAGAATATATGGAATGTAAGTTTGATCATTTGGCTACTTCAGAGGACATAGAAATTAAAATTGGCACACAGTTCATTCCCTAAAAGGAAAGTTTTAAATACCAAGGGTCAATTTTTCAGAGTGATGGAAGAATTGATGGAGATGTTACACATAGAATTAATGCTGGTTGGTTAAAATGGAGAGGAGCATCATGTATTCTTTGTGATAAGAAGATACCATTAAAATTAAAAGGTAAATATTATAGAGCATCAATTAGGCCTGCCATGTTTTATGGTTCTGAGTGTTGGGAAGTTAATCGATGTCTATGACAGAAATGAAGATGTTGAGATGGATGAGTGGTCATACAAGAAAAGACCGTATACATAATGAGGTTATTAGAAACAAATTAGGTGTGGCACCAATAGAGGATAAAATGAGAGAATATCGTTTAAGACGGTTTGGACATATAGAAAGAAGATCAAAAGAAGAACCTCTACGAAGGTATGAAAAACTAAATTTGGAAAGTATTAAAAGAGCTAGAGGACAACCACAAAAGTGTTGGAAAGAAACAATAAAGAATGATCTAGCTTATTGTGAGTTAACTGCTAACATGGCACACGATAGGGATCTATGGAAACAAAGAATCCATGTAGCCGACCCCGTCTAGTATGGGAAAAGACTTAGTTGTTGATGTTGTTAATATTTTGAAAACAGAGAAGACAGCAAATATTTTAAAAAAGATACATTATTTGAGTTTGCGTTCTCCAATACCTGTTGAATTGTTTCAAGACTCGTTAAACTGAAAAGCGCTGGTACATGTTCAAGCTAAAAGTTTGGTTGCAAAGTTACTTGACAAGGCCTTCTTTCACTAGCCTCTTTTAATCTAAAAAAGTAGGTGCTCAAACAACACTATATGATAAAATATGCACAAACACTACAGGTATCTGGATCGTATTGTTCCAAGTAATCATTTGAATCATACAAATACAAGAAGATATTTATAACATTGCTCTCACTTTCCTACACTCTACCGCCTGAACCATAGATGGGCACATAAATAACTGATATACACAACACAAAAACTTAGAACATTAACCAGAAGTAGTATGCACAGTCAATAGGTTGCTACCACCAACAATTTCTTGAAATGTACGTCACAAAGGTGGGGTGTCGCCCCAGACACAGGTGCAACACCCACACAGTGTTGCACACCCCAAAATCAGAGATCGAATGACTCTTACACAGTCGAAGTGTTAGACTCCATTTTGGCCAGAACTGGATTCAGTCAATGCACCAACATTCCTTTTTGTCAAAAAATTGGGTGCTGGAAAAAAATTAACCAGGACTTTCCACATTTCACCGTCTCCCTCATGCACTCAAATGCCTCTAGCTCTCACACTATGGACATCATTGACACCAGCCTCTGCGAGTGTGTGTACTTAAGAGTATCTGATTGGTGCAAGGAGTGCTGGCACAATGAGCTCTGAAGGGTCTTGATGCTTGAGACTTGAGTCAATATACCATTCAACATTCACAACCAAGGTGCTTCCTATGCACCATCTTTCCCCCTTCTTTTCCCATGTGTTTTATGCATTTTTCTTATGCATATTTATGCAATTTCCCCCTTCTTTCCCCATTTCTCCATCTTGATTTTTGAATGTATGTGAAATGTTGTTTATGAAATCAATGAACGAAGTATGGAACTAGAATTAGGAAAAACTAAAAATACATGTTAGTGTTGATATTCCTTAGTATTCTTGCTTTCAGATTTTGAAAGATCTTTGTTTAGGACTTACTATTATATTTAATTTGGATTAAACTAGAACTGAAATAAGATACTAATTGTGATCCCAGTAACTGAAAATTGCTCCTTTTGACTTTCAGTTGTAGACCTCATGCCATTTCAGTTTAAAGGGTGGAAGCTAGAGTTTGGTTCATGTTTATTTTTTAGGTATGAACTATGAAGGTGGTCAGCATGCAAAATGGGTACTTTATTTGTTTATTAGTAACATTGTAATTATAGTATTTTCTTTTGTAGAAATGGCTGATAAAGGAAAAGGGAAGGTATCAAATGGAAGCTCAAGTGGCACTGTTAGCCATCCCCCATCTGGATAATCATCAAAACCTTTGGCTTCAAAACTCCTTCTCCACAAACTGATGATGCACCAGTATGGCTACATGTGGTAAAGGAAGAATCATATGAAGGTAGAGGAACAAACACATTTTTTGTGTAAATTTTGCAATGTCAGTTATACAGGATCACATATAAGGGTTAAAGTTCAACTCTTCAAGTTGCCAAAATATGGTATTAGACCATGCTTGAAGGTAAAGAAACAAGAAGATTATAATAAAAAGAAGAATGAAGGAAAGGAGGAAGCAATCAAAATTACATTATTTGGTGGATTTAAAGAAGATATGGAAACAGAAAGGAAGGTGATGCAAAGTGGTTTTGGTAAAGGCTCAATTAAAGAATTATTTAACATAGTCGAAACTCGAAAGGGAAGAGATTGATAGAAAAGTTAGAAGATCGTTTTTCTCACCTAGACATGGCTAGTTCCGACTCGGACTTCGGACAAAAAATTGGGTGGTCACCAGTTCGGTTAAGGTTTTGATAATATTGGGACCAAAACTGGCTGGAACCGGTTCCAGACATCCAGTTCCACTAAAAGTTTGAATAATCAAATTGTATCCATGTCTTCCCACAAATTTCCTTCTTTCCTATCTCTCACGTGCCTAGGTACTAACCCATGATAGCCCTATATACCGCTGCCCATTAATGATTTCCCTAAAGCGGTAGAAATGTTGGAAAAAAGGTACTCAAAGGACTTAGTTACCAAGACACGAAATGGATGTGAGCACATAAATCTGAAACTCATATACAAGTTATTAGAGATTAAACACAGTGAAACATAAGTGAGAAGTGAAGTTTGGGAAGGGAAAAAGTTCTGTATGATAGTGTGATAGAAGGCCCCAAGGAATAATCATCTAATTCCATGATAGGATTACTACGCCTATACCACAACTATATTTTCCAACAGCAGATATGTCTTTTAATGAATAAAAAATGCCAACCCTGCATAAAGGCAAAAGAAGCAACCAAAATATACATGAGAGAAAAAGTTGAGACCTATTACATACCTGTAAATACAGTGACTAAGGTCCAAAACGAAAGAAATATCCAGTGAAATGGATTAGGGATGGGAGTATGTAAGTGATGTAATAAGGACACCTCTGTAAGGTCAACTGTCCAAATGGCACAACACTTCATCACACCAACCGTGATGGAATGTCACGGAATATCAAGGGTGACATCAACCCAATTTTGTGTAATTTTTCATATATGTCAACAACAAAAACAAGTAACCTACAAGTTTACTCCTGCTAATGGAAGGGATAAATAAGGCACTACCTAAGAGTTGCAGGTTCATCCTTCAACAGGCATGTGGTCAGAGATTGAGTTCTCCTCCCACTGCTTGGGAGCTCACTGTTTCATATTTGAATCCCTGATCTGTGTTCTTTTCAGCTTTACCATAATACCAAGGTACTGCTTTCCTATCAGCTAGCCAGTACTTAGCCCTGTAAAGAGGCCCTCTCTGATTCACATGGCATTCCATATTCCCCCACTCTACTGGAGTCAGGGGGTAGCATAGTGATGCTTCTAGGTATCGTGCATTTCAGCTCGGAGAAACTTGCGAGATGTTCTACACACATTCCTATGAATTGTTGCATACTTGGGAGAGGCAACTCTCTATGGTTCTTGGTCATCTCCGAGTGCAATCTTCACATGATTTCTTAGTAGTGAATGTAGGAATTGAAGATTCACAACTAACACTCTCAATTTTGTAACTGATACGAGTGGTAGTCCGTAGAGTTCTCAATATTATAGAGAGTCAGAGACAATTTGCACTGGGATGGATCCATGGATCCTCTGCCATGTTACAACCTACAACAACTAAGCCGTTTCCCACGCTAGATGGGGTCGGCTACATGGATCCTCTGCCATGTGCAAAAGGATGTTTGTAGTAGAAATGAAGATGTTGAGATGGATGTGTGGTGATACAAGGAAAGACCGTATTTATAATGAGGTTATCAGATAAAATGAGGAAAAATCGTTTCCAAAGTGTGCTACTTAAATGAAATTATTCACCTCAAGCCTTCACTAGGTTTTGTGATTAGTACACATTAAAACCATAAAAAAAACATAAAAACAGTTTTGTAGTGCTTGTGTCTGATGTGTATCACATAATATGCATAGATGTTTACCGTATTGATAGAGATCTTGGTACAATATACAAGGATATCATAGAACACTTCCACATTGTATGATGTGATATGACAAGAGGTGTACGGACTACAGATACCCGATGACAGATCCAGAAATTCATTACGGGTGGGGTGGGCTTTAAAGTTTCCAAATTTTTCTAAATTTCAATGCAATTCGGGTGGTGTGATCGCCCTTCCTGCCACAATGTGGATCTGCCTATGTGGATACTATTAATCCCTTCTACACCAAAATTTTCATTAATTCAAGCTATTTTTAGTGGTTTTTATCCTTTTATTATAGGACTTTTAGTTATTTTTATTAATTTATTACTTTAAATGATTGTAAAATCATGCGATTTTATTCGTAATCTTTTGGATATTTTTAGAACTTAAGTGATATTTAGCGTTTTTTAGTTTATTAGAAAAATACAGTACAAGTGGTACATTTCGATCCATATCAGTTGTATCATTTTTAGAGGCCATAGATATGTATCAGTACTCACAATGCTACGCTACATAAAAGTAGGTTCTCAGAAGAACAACAAATTATCTACTGCCTTCATAAATAAATGTTTCAAGTACTTCAAAAGAACATTACAGTTTGAAATCTTCTTCCGTTGTACCTTTTCATCACAACGCCTTAATCTGTAACTTATGATTCATGTCCACACATCAAGATTCGCGATGGTTTGATTACCACATGTTGCATTCATGCAATTCGAGCGTAACAACTATCATGGTCCAATATTTTGCTTCAGCTTCCTACTATCCTAGCTATTTGGATTGAGCCAACTTCATCTGGATCCAATATAAACAACAGTGCCAATACAAAAGTTAAGGTACAGGATCTCCTCCCTCATCACCATCTGAATCAGCAATAATTGCAACGAGAAAATCTGCCTCTACTCAATATGTATACACTGATGCACAGAAAGCCATCTAAAGAGATAATTGTGAAAGCACAAACCCAGGTATCAACCAAAAGATAGATTTGGAAGCAAACTATCAATTATTGAAGATGACAAAGGGCAAAGCCAAGGCAGGCGAGAGTGGGAGAGTTGAAATAGTTGCTTACGTTTATGTCTTTGTTTTTTAAATTAGCAATTCAACATGTATGATGTACAACATAGGGATTATTTGTTTGTTTCAACAACAACAACAACTAAGCCTTTTCCCATACTAGACGGGGTCGGCTACATGGATTCTTTGTTTCCACTGGATTATTTGTTTGTTTATATATAATTTATTAGATTGATTGTATGAATGTGGAAGATATATGTTTGTTATTTTTCAGAAATTAAGGGAACTCAATATATATTTGTTATTTTTAATTAAATAATAGTCACCACAAAATCCATTATATCCCGCGATATCCCTGTGATCGTTATATTAAGGTCTAAGTGCTAAGAGTCTGCTAACCGCTATTGATAAAATAGCTCTCGAAAACTTTCTCTCTAGCAAGAATAACACGTTAGTCTAGTAAAGTGAAAATTTTCAAAACTTAAAATGGCTCTCTATCTAGCAGAATCAAAAGAAAGAAAATCAATTCCAAGAAACTAGTTTCTAGAGTAGGCAAAGAAGTTTAGAATCTTTAGAGCACTAAAACAAGAATAATAATAAAACATAAACTAAAACCAAGCTGATTATGTGACACTAAGACATAAACTAAGCTCACTATGCTAAAGTCGAACACAATACTAAAACACGTTAGAAAGAAAACAAAAACAAAACAAAGAAATCATAAACAAGAACTAATTAAGGAAGCATAATAAAACAAGCAGACAACAACAACAACTAAGCCTTTTCCCATACTAGACGGGGTCGGCTACATGGATTCTTTGTTTTCACAGAGCCCTATCGTGTGCCATGTTAGCAGTTAACTCACAATAAGCTAGATCATTCTTTATTGTTTCTTTCCAACACTTTTGTGGTCGTCCTCTACCTCTTTTAATACTTTCAAAATCTAGTTTTTCATACCTTCTTAAAGGTTCTTCTTTTGATCTTATTTCTATGTCCAAACCAACTTAAACGATATTCTCTCATTTTATCCTCTATTGGTGTCACTCCTAATTTGTTTCTAATAACCTCATTATATATACGGTCTTTGTTTTGTATGACAACTCATCCATCTCAACATCTTCATTTCTGTTACAGGCATCTTCTGTACGTGTTCCAACACTCAGAACCATAAAACATGGTGGGCCTAATTACTGCTCTATAATATTTATCTTTTAACTTTAATGGTATCTTCTTATCACAAAGAATACATGACACTCCTCTCCATTTTAACCAACCAGCATTAATTCTATTCGTAACATCTCCGTCAATTCTTCAATCACTCTTAAAAATTGACTCTAGGTATTTAAAACTTTCCTTTTGAGAGATGTAATATGTGCCAATTTTAATTTATATATCCTCTGAAGTAACCAAATGATCAAACTTACATTCCATATATTTTGTCTTTGTTCTACTAAGTCGGAAGACTTTACTTTCTAATGTTTCTCTCCATAGTTCCAATTTTCTATTAGCTTTTTCCTTAGACTCCTCCACTAACACAATGTCATCTGCAAATAACATACACCAAGGTACTTCATCTTGAATATGTTTTGTTAACTCATCAATCACCATTATAAATAAGTATGGACTTAAAGTTGATCCTTGATGTAACCCAATATTAACTTCAAAGAGGTATGTCATTCCTTTATGAATCCTCATACATGTTTTTGCCCCATCGTAAAACATCCTTACACATGTTTTTGCCCCATAATAAAACAAGCAGAAACTTTTTAAAAAAAGACAAAAGAAGATAAAGAAACAGTTTATCGCAAAACATTTGGAAAAGTTGAAATTGACATGAAACTAACTAGACAGAGATACCGTGACTTACTGTGAACTAACCGTATCCACAAACATAAAACTAATTCCTGTGACTGGACCTTATCATAAAAATAAAAAAATGTGAAAAACCAGAGAGGATAGAAGAAGAAAAAGAAAAAGAAAGAAAATGGGGAAAGGCAAAAACTAATTGTTCTTTTCTATAACATCATGCACAGGCAGATACATAGAGAAGAAAAACACTTTTCCCTGGGAAAGGGAATGGTTTTCGTGAGAAATAAAGAAAGCAGGCATCGGAATAGGAGGAGGAAGAAAAAGAACAAAGAAGAGAAGAAATAAGAGAGAAAAACTCACTCTGTTGGTGCCCTTGCCATCACCATTACGGGTTGTTGCCAATGGTGGTGGTCTGTTAGAAGCAGTATGCAGATATATATACATATAGAGAGAGAGAGAGGAGGGACATAGGGTCAAGAAGTACAAAAATGATATAGGATTTTAGCGCTATTATTTTTTTAACTTAAAATATGGATCAAATTGGGTCAACTCATATCCATATGGGTGGAACCAGGCCCTATACTCTAACATGTTAGCAGGACCGCTATAGTGGTCCAATGTAGCATCACTAATGGAATTTTTCGTGTTTTTATTAGACAAGCGCTAAATTGCTATCGTTATGACCAGTGTTATCCGTATTGCACCGTATCATGCAATACGGATCATATCATGAGAAGCCACAATACGATATGCTAACATGTATTGTATGATATAGGTTATCGTGCCGTATCATGTGATACGGCCCAAGAAAAATTTAGTGTTATCGTATGATATAGGTTATTGTGCCGTATCATACGATACGATATGGTAACATGTATCGTATGATATAGGTTCGCCTATCTTCACTTCTCTTTAAGGCATCCTCCGATATGCTCATTTGGGATTGCAAGTTGCGTGTGTGTAACATGTAAATTTGGGTTAATATTTAAGAATTTTATTGAATAAGAATAATTTATGAACAAATAACAATGGTGACAAAATCATTTCCCTTTCTGTTGCCAACTTTTAGGTATATTTCTACTACCAGTTTATAATTACATGAAATCGCAAACAATGAAGAACAATTTGGTTGCCTCAGTTCATTGATTGGGCATTTCACAGCTTCTTTATTTTAGGATTCACCTTACACGACTTCCATTGAGTTTAGCATTACCAGAATGTGTGAGGCTTAGCTCAGCCTGTGAAGTGAGATCAGAAGTAATCAGATGACCTAATTTTGACCCACAACATCCATCCATCATCCTTCTATTTAAAACCACTTCAAGCATTAGTTAAAAAGCTAGTCTCCAGTAAGAGAAAAAGAGAATATCATCAAGTAACAATATCACATCATTGGAGTGTCATAGACTCAATAATCAAAGAAATGGTGCTCATCGTTTTGCTCGCATATGAAAATGAGCAAATGTGCCAACTACATCTACAAAGATAGCAATTTGATAATTTTGATATATTAGAGGAGTGGATTATGGAAGATAATGAAGAAAATGCACTCCTAACCGAAAAACACATTTCATGGATTAATTTGGAAGAAGCGCAACAACATCATCAAGGAGATGAAGATTTTGATTTTGAAGCAGAAGGTGGTGAGAATCTTTAGCAAGGAGAAGATGAAGATTATTTAGTTGATGATCCTTATTACAACATATAAATGTAAATGTATTTCATTTTTTGCTTCAAAATATGTAATTTTTTGTAATTATTCAATGGTGAATGATCAATATGTACTAAACTTTGTATTATATGAATTCTTTGCAATTATCATGTTTTTGCTACAAAAAATTTAACATTTTAGATTTTTTCTAATTTTTTTAAAATTTTACTATTTTTTTAATATTAAAGTACGATATGATACGATACGCCCGTATCATGGACCAAAACGATACACGATACAATGCACGTCGAACAACACTAGTTGTGACGCCCTAGGGACAGCAAATAAGCCATAGCACCCTATTGAATACATGGAGAGAGAGCAACCGCTGCAGCCCATTAGCAGTTAATTACAACAACAATAACTAAGCCTTTTCCCATACTAGACGGGGTCATTAGCAGTTAATTACACAAAGATATTAACATGCATTAACGTGTCAGGAAGGAGTAAAATTCTACGTACATTAGGCACGTCACTTTAGCGTACGTTTACAATATGTGACAATCATAATAAAAAAGTTGAAAATTAACACAAATATACAAACGAAGCTCCAGCTGAATTTTAAGAACATTGGAGACCACATTAATGAAGGGACAAACCTGGTCAGCAGATCCACAGCAGCTGAGCCATACCTAGACTAAAATAAGTTCAGAAAAAATTAGAAAGAAATCTTAAGCACTCAACAAAACTTGACTAATCCTATGTAAGGAATCAGAGAGATACCCCTGCTATATCTGGGTGGACAGCAATGCGGACAATTCGAGCACCAGAAAGGCTAGGAAAGTCATGATCTTGAAATTGCTCACAAAATTTCCATGGAATTTGATCTCCAGATGGCTGGCTGCCATGACTGAAGCTTTTTATGACAGAACCTCGTGAAATCTCCCCTTCAAGACATACCTACAAAGAATCAAAATAACTTGACTGCAAAACATGTACTCACCAGTTTTATATGTACGGTTTGTGTCATACAATAGGAAATGTCACGATGATGGTTTGCAATCCAATTCAGCATCTTGTCATACATTGCAATTGTATTTTGTGTATCATACGAATACGAGAGACACAACCTACAGTATCACAGCATGTTGCTCCCGTATAAAATAGCAGAGTTTTGAGATTCTTTAGCCTTTTAAGATAAAATCTATGATATACAATCATACAAGATGTATGTTAAATTCTTAACATATCATATCATTGCTCTTGGCCAGTAAGCTAATAAGTAAACTTGAGGAAAGACAGGTAAAGGTACGAGGCAAATATTTTGAATGGGAAAATACTTTACCAATGTTAGTCAAGCCAGTGTCAAACTTTCTCAATATAAAAGTTTGAAGGGAAGGTTGACCGATGCAGTAAAAGTTTATATCCCCAGAAACAGTTTATAACTCAAAAAGTTCATGGACCATATTCGGTTGAACACACCAAAGATGTAAAATCATGAAGTATTCAAAATGACATGGCGAGACACGAGAAAATATTAGTTTCTGCTCTGGGGCATAATTGGTGTTTTCAATTTTGACATGTAAGACATTGGCAAGGCAAGACTTTGCCATCGCATCTTTTGACTTCTCAAAAAGAACCTCATTTGCTCCTAGTATCATTGAGATGCTCTTGCGGTTTCTTAGGTTGAAACCCTCACATGAAAGGGCATAACGTTTGGACTCAGAGTTCTCTTTCAACATTTCACCCTCCCTCTCATGTGCTTCTACTTTGCATGCCTGAATAACATTGAATCAATAGCGGTTTAACTACTTCAACATCATGAACTTGTCATAATAAGACGTATCAGGCCAAGTTCTTGAAATTCAACCAGGTTTACATGACATGAGCTGATAAATCACATCTAATCATAAGTGAACATGCGAGTACTGTTATCGTTCTCAAATCAGGCCTATTCACCAAACCCTGTTAAGAAATGAACTGAACAGTTTCGGATTAAGCTCATGCAAGGTCTTCACTGCCCACATAGGTGGATCAAAATCTCCAACAGCAGTTGAAGACTATGCATGGATGGAGCTGAAACTTTACTAGTTGAAAAAATAATTAGAAAGACTAAAGAAGAAAGTTGAACAGTAATTAATAAATAAGAGCACAAGGAAATATCAGAAATTCTAGGATTTGAGACACCAGAAGTTAATGAACGTACAATACCCATACAAGTCTAAGCTGCAAGATTAACAGGTGTGCCTTTTAGCACCACACCATCTCCAACCAACTTGATAGTCTCCCAAACAGTGTAAGATAAAAAAAAATGCTATGCAGTGGTTGTCTGCATGAATTATGCACCCAAAGACCCTGGTACTAGGCAACTTTTAAGTCGTCTTTTCCAACATTACTTTGTTACTTTGCCAGAAAATTGCATAGTATTGCCATAAATTTAATCTCAACTAACATTTAAAAATAAACCGATTCTTGGCAGCAACCATTTGTTCTATTAAAACATCTAAACTCAATTGAAGTCTGTCTTACTAAATATCAAGTTGCACTGACCCCAAACTGAGCAGGCCAAGAAAAACAATGATCAAACTCACAACAGAGACAGATATTCAAACCTGGATCACACACAAGATGTCAGGCAGTTGATTTTTCGTTTCATCAACCTTGCCTGCCAAAGTACAATGACTAAGAAACTTTTGAATCACAACATAAGAATATCACTGGAACGGTTGAAGTAGGAAAGAAAAATTACCAAGCATCACAAACAAGTGATGAGCAGGGGCATCTGCCACTAGTTGCAAGTCATTGGGAGAATTTTTGTAATGGGATGAAACATATAGCGCCATCATCCTCTAAGAGAAAAAAAACAAAATAGAAAAAGATCAGTATAACATTACAATGGAATGACAGTGGAAAAAGATGTAATTGCTGGCTAGAATACCTGCAAAAACGTTTCACTGTCTTTGTGGTAAGAGAAAAGTGTATCTCGATTCACATAGTAAAGATCACATTCACTTGGTGGAGGCAATCCACTAGAAAATTGGCACAATCAAAAGTAACGTCAGAAATGAAACCCTCCTTCAGTCATGGTAACCGTGTTCCAAACTAACCTGCTATTTAGACGAGGAATTTGGTTTCCAACATCCAAGCAAAGAAGTCCATGTAGCCAGCTCTCAATTGGATCCCCAGCAGCATATCGAATAGATTCACTCAACTCTATCTTCTTAAAAAGGGACACTATAAAATGAAACAAATCCAAATACACCACATATCAATGACCCTTCACAGTCCTCTGTTAAGCCAAAATTCACAAGTAGAAGGTCACGTAAAGGCTGAATAGGATTATCCATGTTATACAGATGGCAAGAATCTGATTGCTGCCCAAAATCAAAGTATGGACTGGTGATGATCCAACTAAGCATGACAATGGATGATCTTCCACTTGTTTCCCTCTCAAGATTATGATGATACAAGGAATGTAGACTCTGAGCACAACACACTATCAATCATGGAGGTAAGCTTTCCAAATTCATCATATACTCGATAAGGATGGCATACACTACCAACCAACCAAAATATGCACATTGGATATGCGTCTATTCCTTTAAGCCATGTTTTTAGTGTTTTTTATATTTTCAAACTTGTAAACAGTAAATGCTTAGTGACCCCTACTCCAATAGGAACACAAATAGAAGGATGAATGTCACTAAAAGGACTTTACCACAATCAATGTCATCAGCCACTTCATTTTACGTTCTAAGGTCTTGCTGAATTAAGAAGCTACACTTTTTCACTAAGTTTGCCAACGGTCATGTATATGATAAAGCCTCTTGCCTTCAATGGAAAATACCCAAGTTAGGTTGGAAGATTATGACAATGCCCTCCATTGCAACCGCCAGCCCATTCTTAGGGGGAAAAGGCCTTAGACATTTTCTCTGGATTTTAACTCCAGTTTGTTGTCCCTGGCCTTAATATATCTTCCAGTTAGTGAATTCTACGTTTTCTTTTGCAATTTTCATATACCTATATTCACAAATTCCAAAATCTGAAGTCCTCTAAATCTTCCAACTGTTATAAATTCAAGTGAAGAAATAAGTTTGCCTTATAGTGAAGAGTGTCATGTTCATGTAATGTAACAGTAAGGGATTGTATAAGTCGTACAGAGGCTATTCACGAACCGGTTTACATCATAAGTAAATTTGAGGATGCCATATTCAAGTTTCAGTAATTTACACAATATAGTCATCCAGATTATGATAAATCATACATATTGTGCATATATGGTTAAAGTCAAGTGAATCAAGAAGTAATCAGGCAAGTGAAACAAGTTTGACCATCATGCTCTTCAACTAGATTTGTTGGATATTCAAAAGATTATCACTCTTCTGATCCAATAAACCATTGTATTCAAGTGACAAGAAATTTGGTCATTTTTTTGGAAAAACATGTTACCAGCTCAATGAATTTGAAGTGTATCAGCATGGTTGAGCATTTTATTTTTTTCAAGCATCTCATTCTAGTAAAAAATCAAGTTAGCTTGCTTTAAAAAAGATAAAAAGTTACAGTGCAGCAAAGCAAAGTTCAACACAACCTGTATCTTTACATAGGAAGGGAACCAATAGAATAGAACTTGTTCATCAAGTAAGAAGCAAAGGGGTTCCTACTTCTTAGTTTGCCCTGATTCTTGGCAACATTTTAGAAGAAAATATCAGCCTGTCTAGCACTAGGACAACAAGAAAATAATACTTGAAAAAAAATGCACCAGCGATCCTAAACATCTGCAAGAAATTAGACTCGACCTACAAAGAATTTGATTGAGCAGCAAATGCAACAAAGTTGAATGTAACATCATCAATGAAGGTAGACTCAGATAAAAGTTACATTGACCAACCAGATAATGACTTATCATCTTGTTTGGCCTGCAAATGATTTTCTGCTTCCAGTTTACTAAAAAGCTTCAAAGACAAGGAGCGACCAGTGCCTTCATACCTGCATGCACAAAAAAATGAATCTGGTTAAACACGCTAGAGATCCACTTGAAAACAAAAATATGACAAGACCCATATCAAACTAATATTACAAAAACGTTTCGGACATGTTACTGTTGTAAGACTCCAGTTCAAATGTATGTATTCAATAAAGTAGGAAACAACATTTAGAATAACTCGGCAATATGAATTACATCATACCCATTAACAGTAGATGAAAGGAAGACCATGTATGGTCCAAGTAAAGACGCAACAACAGGTAAAGGAATTGCAGCTGCTTCATCAATAACCAAAAGCTCAACTTGAGAAAGCTTTTCATTGTCTTGTGGTTGTATATACTGCAAAATTGTGGGTATGTAAGTCAATTTCACAACTGAATTTACAACCAAAAACGAAAAGTAGAGTACAAACCATAATATTCATGTCACGTTACAGAGCTACGGCAAACCAGTTGAAGAGGAAAAATAAGCACGTGTACTATAATTCATCGCAGAATCACAACAGAAAGCCAATAACATCAACCATGCACAGCCCAAAATACTAAGACTGGAGGAACAGCTACAAGCATTATGATAGTTTTGTAGCACACAGTTGACAAGAACACATACATAGACCAAGGACCAGAGTGAACACAACCAGCATTTTTGCAGGGTTTATGGCATCCGTCTGTATCTTCCAACTGCTCCAAGGCGACTTCCAAATAGGGTGCACCGACAATATGATGTTGTGGTATAGCTTCTTCTTCTTTTTTGCTTTTTCTGTGTATTTAATATTTTCTTGTGTTAGTGTGAATATTTTTTCATTGTATTTGTAAGGTGGGTAGCCGACCCCGTCTAGTATGGGAAAAGGCTTAGTTGTTATTGTTGTTGTATTTGTAAGGTGGGAGATACTCTATTAGTCTATTTGAATATTTTGGTGGTTATGAAGTGAAGATTGGGGATTTATGAAGTGTTTTTATTTTTAAGTTTATTAAGATTAAAGTGTTAAAATAAAATGGCAGCAAGGGTTGTTAGGGACTCCCAAATCTTGGTCTGATGATCCGGCATGGCAATGGGGTACTACAGTTGAGGGAAATAGATTTAAAATCAAATGTATTTCTTGTGAGAAGGTAATTAATGGTGGAATTTCTCGTTTGAAACATCACTTAGCATGGACTAGAAAAGAGGTTGCTCCTTTCACGGGCAAAGTTAGGAGAGTGTCAGAAGTTCAGAACCATTAAATGGCAATGTCTCCAAATGATTGAAAATATAGTTGAGAAGAGGCAAGAAAAGAAAGATGGAGGGATGTTTGAGGAAGAGGATGTTGGACTTGGTGGTGGTGGTGGTGGTGGTGGTGATAGCATCCCTTCTAATGCTAGGACAGAAATTAATAGTAGTAGTTCTCGAGCACCAATAAGGAAAAAGGGGGTTGATGAAGAGGTTGTAAGTGATAAGAAGAGGAAGGGCTAGAAGATCTTATTCTTGCATACCATCATTTTTCTTCTTAGTACTACTAAACCTAGTGCTCAACCTTAAATTTGTGTTGCTATGACTTCTGAGCAATTACATGAGCAAGCAGACCTTGCAATAGAGAGATGGTTTTATGGTGCATGTATTTCATTTAATGCAGCAAATTCTTTTCATTTTAATGCAAAGGCAGATGTCATCGCTAACATTGGCCCAGGGTATAAGATTACATATACAGATTGGTCCCTAACGAGGGTAGAGCGAATGCTATACATTCAGAGATGGAGCACTACGATAATATTCTTCACTGGATGGGCTTGCTTGTAACCATTTTCAACCGTACTAATATACATCAAGGTAAATATGAATCATTTGTCTTTTAAGTTTCTTAAATCTTGCATTTATTGTGAAATAAATATTTATATTTGTCTTTTCTAGTAGATGATTGGTGGAATAGGTTTGGAAGTCATTGCCCAAACATGTAGTGCAACTTGTTGGTAAGGAATTGGAGTGTCTTTGAACATATTTATACAAAAAAACGAATTAGGTTGGAACATAAGTGGTTCTAGTTTCATCCGTTGCAACATGTGGCTCCAATAAAGGTAATAAAGGATTAGTTACTAATTAAGTATTCAATTCAATGTTTCAGTTTATTTAATTGCTAATGTTGCTCTTGAACTTTTCAGATTTATTAATTGCCAATGACAATGTTATTTACTTATCATTCTTCCAGGAAATTAAAAAAGTTAAATAGGGAGAACCAATTTGATCCAATAAGTCTGAACAATTTTGATATCTTAGAGGAGTGGATTATAGAAGATAATGAAGCAAATAAACTCCTAATTGAAGAAGGCATTTAATGGATTAACTTGGAAGGAGCACACCAATATCATCAAGGAAATAATGATTTTGATTTTGAAGTTAAAGGTGGTGATGATCCTGAACAAGGAGGAGAAGATTAAGATTATTTAGTTGATCATAATTACAATATGTAGTTCGTTTTTTCAATTATGAAAGTTGTAATTTTGCTAAGGATTACTTTAAAATTTAAATGCTTATACATTAAAAATTGAATCGTGATTGATGAATATTTACTCAACTTATGAATTATATGAATTGTTTAGAATTATCATAATTTTTTATGATTTTTTTAATTTTTTAATTTTTTAATATTAAAAAATGATACGGATTGATACGATACGATAAGCATCGTGGACCAAAACGATACATGATATGTTACGATATGAACAACACTGGGGTAGATGCCCTGTTATCCAACCAAGACTTAAAAACAATGACCCAAACTTACTTCTATAATTTATATGAGTCCTGAGGTAGGTACATAGTGTCAAAAAAGGCTGCTTAGAACCAATGGTGACTGAGCGGATGTCATCCACCATCATGCAGAGGTGTTTGCAAAATGGTGTTTACAGGAAATTTAGCATCTCCCCACATATTGACAGCAAACCGGAAGAGCAAGTAATTCCTTCCACACAAAGAGTCCAACATTTGTTTGCCAAAAAAGTTTACACAGCATCAGGGTTGCAAATGAGAGGTTGGAGCCCTAACAATCTAGATACATTATCAGACTCTTGCTCAAGAAGGTGACAACCTTTGAAGACCCAAGTCTTTAGTCAAGGGCCTGGAGACTCAAGGAAATTGCCAATCATTCAGGGATGGAACCGTCCTCACTAAGATCGTTGGAAGAGATACTTTGAGTTGATCTTATCACTCCAATCTTACTTCAATTACTCTTTTAGGTTTCCTTAGTGAGATTGCAACAAATAGCAAGTTAACAGTATGAAGGAGAAAGAAAATGGTTCCATGACCAATCCCCTGCCCCACCCCAAAAGAAAAGGATAAGTAAATAAAAACCAGAGTAGTCTAGAGTCAATTTAGATCATACTACTGCTATATAAAGCTCAAGAAAAGAAACGTACAATAAAATCAAATGAGCCCCTGATACACAAAGCCGTCATGATCTCAATAGGCACACATATCTTGTTATAAGCTGGTCAAGCCTCCAAGAAATTTCAAATAAAGCTCTCATCAAAAGAAGCTTAGAGCAGCTTATTTCCACAGTTAAGCAGAAAAAAAGAACCACATGCACATGTATGCCTGGTATGCATGTGCACACATGCATGTGCCCAGTACTCCAGCCTTAGCCCCCCTGCATACGTGCACATGCACACAAACATACACATGCATGTGCCCAGTACTCCAGCCTTAGCCCCCCTGCATACGTGCACATGCACACAAACATAAACGCACTTATCTGTGCGTTGTATGAGCATGTGCATTGTGGATGGTTTGTATGTATTGCAATAGTCAGGTATATAAAATCTGTTAAGTAATATTCACATAGCACATCCTAACGCTTTACTGGACCAAAGTGGAATAGATAACAAGCTAGAGAGCATCTCATCTCATGTAAAACCTGAATTGTCTGCCTGTGCTGCTTGAAAACATTTATCCGTGTGATTACTTTTTTCCAGTCAGGATTGGTGCTTCGAATCGACTCATAGTGAATATGTTCCTGTAAAGTTGTAAACCACCAAAACAGAAGGATGAATTTCATGGCTAAAATGACAATTGGACAATCAGAGTATCACCTTTGGTCAATTGGTGAGAAGAATCTGAGCATTTACATCTTAATGCACTACATGCCAGTGGCAAGACCAAACATGGAAGCAAGAAAGAAAAAAAACATGCAGCACAGGCACAAAACTAGGACATAAAGGTATTAATAAACTATCAGATCCATTATAGAAACGAGCGTACAGAAGTAATAGGATATCTCAGAACATGTAAACTATAAGTGTAAGGCTCATACACCTTGTATTCCAGTGCATCCAATCCTTTCAAAACAAAATCAAACAATGTCTTCAAGTTCTCTGGACTGGGTGCAGTTACAAATATATTGGAGTACCTGGAAAAAAAGCAAGCGTACATTGAATAGGAGATTGAGAAAATTAAAAGAATATTTATATATATTTAAAGAGAGGAGAACCCCGTAGCAATAGCTCCAGCAATTGCAAGACCAAGAGCAGCAGACTTGCCACGGCCACGAGCAGCAGTCAAGGCAACCGTCATCCGTAAGGACTTGTCTAAAAGCGCATCAAGGAAGCTCATAACAGCTTCACCCTGTTCAAAAGACCACACAAAGTCTTACCGGATGAAGTTAATGAGATGTTCATGCCAAAACAATACAAAGACTAAGATACCTGATCCAAAGTAACGCATTTCCCAATCAGAGGTCCAACAGGAAAATCACCATGAAGCTGTTCCTTCAGATTCTTCAAGTTCAATTCTGACTCTGACAACCCTCCAGAACCCTGAAAGATAAATCATATGCCGAGTCACGCTCAGACATACTTCACACATGCACACATACATACATACATAGAGAGAGAGAGAGAGATACATGTATGCAGTATTCATGTATTCATGCATGCACAGAAGCATGTACATGCCAGCAATGTTGCAAATATCATACTGAAAAAACAAATTTAAAGGTATACACCTATTGTACTATATGATGCATCTTTCAAATAAAAAACAGAAAAGTAAAACTGTTTGTCAAAGATATCAGGATTCTTTTTGATAGAAGAAAAGGAAATTTTAAAGTTGAGCATACATGATTCAATAGCATATAAACATATAAAATTCAAGTGTGAAGCACAGACAGCATCAAACACATAAGAATGTACAACCAAGAGGCATGTATATATTGGTACAAACCTTATATACTATTTATAACAATTAAAACTTACCGGTAACTTAAGTGCAATGAAAGCTATATATTCAGTTTTACACACCTACATCTAAATCGAGAGCATACGCCCATAACTCCAGACAACCTAATCCCCACCTAAAGTTTCAGACTCCTATTACTAATTAACGTTGAAAGTTTTATATCTGAAATAAGAACGCCAATCATTTTTCCATGGTGATTTCTTCATCCATCAGCTGCTCATTTACATGAACACCTAATATAATACCTATTATTAAAAGAAGAGATGGCTATTTTAGACATACGGAAACCCAATACAAAAACTGTGTTAGTGTCAGGGTGTAGCACCGTACCTGTTGTGTCCATGTGAGCAGAAAATCACACAGGAAAAACATGTTGTATTCGGGTTAAGTTGAACGCAACATGAGAATAACTTGAGGAAACTAAAAAGTAAAGTAAGAAAAGGAGCAGAACGTAATTTTGAATTGGAGATCAAATTAGAAATGTGTATAAAGTGTAATGAGGTTTATATATCCCAAAAAATAAAAATGAAATACTGACAAAACTCAAATTATAAATATGTTCATAAGATAGTTCATATTATGTTGTCTCATATACAAGATTGCTTGACAACATAAGCCCCATTCAAGTACCTCACAGGCTCACAGAATGACTCCAGAATTAAGTACTATCATATTGCTACCCAATTCTCCAGTAACAATGGGGCAAATTGCAGTATATTATATAATATGGCCCAATCAGTACAAGACTCAGATATCATTCCTGCGTACCAATATCATCCTCTTTCATAAAAGAACCCCACAGATCATCAATTTCAACCTCCCCTACCAGCTCTTCACATGCATAGATATATACATATATGTGTGTGTATATACATATATATTCTATATATTCAACCGGTACCCAACCACATCTTTGCATAAAAAACATTCCCCTTACTCATTTGAAACTCAAAATGCTTAAACTCAAGTTCTGTGATGGATTAAATGTTTCCAAATTGACTTGAACACAGTTTTAGAGGAAGCCCTCCATCTCTTTCTTCATACAGTAGCAAATGGAACGCCACTGTGCAGTGTAATCATGCTTGATTTGTGACTAAAAGTTTCATCTGAGATAACAACAAACACTAACTGATCAGGTTCCATATCAATTTCTTTAAGAGAGAGAGAAAGAGAGAAGAAAGTATCATATTGATTTCATGCTCTCCTCTTTGTACTCACTTCTTAATGATTCAGCAAGTAACAGAAAAATACAGTCAAATCGGCATCAACCTACATTATGCCCCCAAGATAATCACTTGGCTCAAAATCCCATATGTCATTCTTATACTCAATTTTTCTGGCGTATTTGTAAACTATCCCCAAGGTATTCATTCAAGTGAAGTACGTTTAAACAACTTGTTACCTGTATGTAAGCTATGAAGATCATACTACAAGACTTCCTACTTTCTAATTTTACTATTGCAGACCCTTCAAATACTAAGTGTATAACAGACTGGAAATTTTTTTGGCACATTTAACATGTGAACTTTAGACAAATACATCACTAAATCCTAAGGACATTAATAAACTCACTCAGACTAAACTATACAGTATTTTGAACAGCACAATGGCATGCATTAATTGCTAAGACAACAGGAAATCTTACGAGAGAAACAAAGCATTGACTAAACCATATACAGCAGATATATATATATATATGTGTGTGTGTGTGTGTGCTTGGGAAACATCGCTTAGACTCATGATGTGGCAGGCAAACTTGGGGGAGGGCATCATGTACGCCAAAGAGAAAACATACACAAGAAACTTTGTTATGACAACTAACTCAAGAGCTGGAGAACTTAAGAGAAAAAGAAATATGGAAACACACAGGCATGCTTGTAACCTATGTTGGGTGCATGATTATGTTTGGTTGGGGTGCAGGGAAAGGAACAGGTGTTTTTGAAACTTACCTCAGGTAGAGAGACTGGAGTTATTGACCGTATATGTGATGAGATTGGCAAAATATTCATCTCATCATCCATAACAACACATGTTTCACATGAAGCAAGAGACAAAAGGAATCGCTCATTGAAGCGTGATGCTGCATTTGGGTGGGCCTCGGTGCGGAACCTCTTATGTACATCCTGCAATGGGCAGACTGTGATTAGTCTTCCTTTGAAATGGAATGACAATCAAAGCAGCTAAAATTACATTTTTCTTGTATCTGTCACCAGATATTAATAGAAGAATAAGTTGTGTGAATATGAGTACGACACACTATGATGTGTCAACCACTTTGAGGGGTCACAGTGATGCCAGTCATTATCATTAGAAATGCCTTGAGGCATGAAGCACAAGCTTCAGAAGCATAGCATGACTCATGCCTCAACGTGTATAAAGGACATGCAGATGCGTGTGCATCATACTCATACATGAGGCATGCACCCTCCATTGAAACCTAAAAGATATTGCAATAGAAAGAGTAAAATAAGAGGGAAAAGAGGAACAAAGCATGAACCAATGTCCTTACTCCCGCAAATAATTACAAAGCAACATAAAATAGGGAACTGGAAAAAAGGATGTCTACGTGTATACAACGGTCAGACAGAAAGTTATCTGGCTCAAGTTCATAGAGATCTCATGATTTATTCATTGTGCCTTCTGGATGTCGATCAGCAACACAAGAATTCTCAGTTTTACATTCATGGTTCTACTAAAAAGTACAACTTAAACAGCATCATCCACAACTTACTACCACGATCACAAATCACATTCTCAAGATAATCTTGGCAATAGAAAATTCCAAGACAGTTTTCAATTGTGTGCTTCTCAGGAAAACCCTAGATGATATTGGAAAATAAAATAATATATTTCACAGGAAGAAAGAAGTTAGTTGCATACATCTAAGCTTCAAATTAATGAAAGGGTTCCATAGGCAGAAAAACAAAAGAGATAGTTTACATTGTCCAAGCTTCACACTTATGAAAAGGGAATAGTTGATGGAGTCAATTGAAGGACTGAAAAAAAGTTCTGCACCAGTGTAAAACAGAGAGAATGGAAAGGTCCTCCCACATGTTAAAAGAGTAGATGGCAGGGCCTCCTTAAACACCGACATTCAAGGTGCCCCATTCGAGTGAGTGGCATTACTTTCATCCCTTCTCTAAAAATTTCAATAGATATAAGGTGTTTTAGCATTCGGTGATACTTTCAACATATTGTGTTTCTACAATAATATCATACAACAACAACAACAACTAAGCCTTTTCCCATACTAGACGGGGTCGGCTACATGGATTCTTTGTTTCCACAGATCTCTATCGTGTGCCATGTTAGCAGTTAACTCCCAATAAGCTAGATCATTCTTTATTGTTTCTTTCCAACACTTTTGTGGTCGTCCTCTACCTCTTTTAATACTTTCCAAATTTAGTTTTTCTAACCTTCTTACAGGTTCTTCTTTTGATCTTCTTTCTATATGTCCAAACCATCTTAAACGATGTTCTCTCATTTTATCCTCTATTGGTGCCACTCCTAATTTGTTTCTAATAACCTCATTATGTATACGGTCTTTTCTTGTATGACCACTCATCCATCTCAACATCTTCTACAATAATATCATATGAGTGAAAATGATTGGTCTATTCAAAATATGATCGATATTTGTGACCATGCACTAGCATTCAGTGTTCTATCAGTCCATATTGTAAGTTACAACCAACACAGATTGTTACCATGGGCATGTGCAATACAATTCACATTTATATCACAAATACCCACCACATTGTTTTTCATGTCTGACGTATCATAGGAAAAACGGTTGCATCTATCTACCATTGGACGTGTCCAAGGATACAGCCAGTGAAATATCAAATAACATCACGTATCATTTTTTATTTGAAGACTGTAAAGCTTCTTATATCTGACTAAGAGTGTACAGAGAAAAACCATGACCATTTTTGCATATTTAGACATTGTCTTACTTAATTTTTTGTGTTTGAATTGAATTAGAACTTAGGTTGTTTTACATTTAGATAGAGTTGAACGCTAAGTCAGAATTTAAAACTATAATTAGAGTATGATGTAAAGATTTAGGTTTTATTGTTAGCTTAGTTATTTCTTTTGCACTTTTCTCTTTGTATCAGAACTTTGATATCAATGTAGCAAAACCTAATGATCTAACCCATTATTTAGCATCGCAATACATTAGTTTTATGATGCTCAACTCTTTTTCCTTTTGTGCTTTAGCATTATTTCAGTGATTCTTTTTACTTCTCAAACTTTTTTCATCAAATATGATTGTTATACCAAATGCAATGTGATGCACTGCATATCTTAACATTTCCCTTTCCCATATAACAATATGATACACGATAGACACCATATTCTGGAGGGGCCGTCGCATTAACATTACTCATCATCTACCAAATTGCTTCTTCTCATTTTTCAGCTTTTATCACTCACTACATGCAAAAGCATGGGCATTCAGCCACTCCGTGCAACTAAATGCCCTGAGTTTATGAATAGATATACTAGTTTCCTCCATTAACTGTTGAAATTTAGGATTTTGATTGATTTGAGAAGATGAAGGGCTTGTATCTGCCTTGCTTTCTCCTAATCGTGTTCCAGAAAGATTATGCATGTACCTTATGGCTATTCAAGCGCATTCATTCATTATAGGTTATTACATAAGATAAGCAAACCAGAATATGTTATTCCGGAGATTGACAAAGATGAAACTTAAGCTAATGGATGGCACCGGTGAGCTTCCAATTTGAAGAGTTAGCAGGTGACACGTGATTCTGAAAGGTCTAATGGGTTTATGTGTGAATATTAGAGCTCAATTCAAAGACGCAAATAAAGGCCAAATGGGTTTATTCATCAGTATTGAAGGCTTGAAGCTCAAATTGGGGAAAAGATTTTGCAACTTGTCATGCATTATAAAAAAAACACTAACTCGTGCAATGAACGGTATCTTGTTTGTACATGAGAAGCAACTGCAGATTTCGGCTCTGGATTCAGACCACAAAGCTACCATGACTTTCAAATTCTGGATATTAAAAGACGAAGCCAATAGAACCCAAGTGCTGAATTAAAATTACAAGAACCATAGTAAAATTTGTCGAAACTGTCAGATGCAAAAATAGAAGTTCAATAACTTCTGTTGTAAACATTCTTTCTAGTTGAGTTGAGTTTCTTACAAGCATTTCATATGCGTGAAACTATGAAGATTGCCCAAAAGTTCTCAATGTTTGTTGAAGTAACTCAAAAGTTTGGGGAAGATAATGTCTCGTTAAATGTTTGGCATACAGTCTAAACACGGCAAACAAAGAAAATAGGACATTTGAAATATCCAAAACCTAAGTAGTTAATAACTTAATAGTGCGCTATAGCGTTTTAGCGGACCCAAGAACGTTATAGCATGCATGGTTTAGCAGATAACCCGTCTGGCCGCTATTAGCAGTACGAACACCGCTATAGCGATGTTAGCGGTCCATTGGGTCAGATTGATCCAATATCCATTGGATCGACCAGACCCAAACTTAATATAACCTCTCCCATGCTTGCCCCTCTCTCTCGCCTCTGTCTCCGCCACCACATGCACGCCATCAGCCACCACCTTTGCCGCCCTCTACCTTCCTCCAACGCTGGTATTCTCTCTCTTCCTCTCTTATCTCTTCATTTCTCTCTCTTTTGTTGGGCAATTAACTTCTCTCTCTCCCTTTCTCTCTTCACTTTCTCTTTCTCTCCTCGTTGAGTAACTATGCTTCTTATCATCTTCTTTCTCACTCTCTCTCCTTTTCACTATTCTCTCTCTGGTGGGCGACTGTACTCCTCTCTCGTGAGTGATTGTACTCCTGATCATCGACTTCTCTCTCTCTTTCTCTCTTTCTCTCTCTCAAGTGAGCGATTATGCTCCTGATCATCAACTTCAACGAGTTCTTTGCTTTCTCTCTCCCATTGTCGCTACTTTCTTTGCTTTCTCACTCTCCCTTTCTTTGTTCTATGTATTCTCTCTCCATCAACTTATTTCATACTTACCTCTTAATTTATTTTTTCAATTTCTGTATAATTTATTTATTATGATTTTTATTATAGTGAGTATGGAATCATTAGCTAGTGCAACTGCTTGTTGTCCAAGTAACAGTAGTGTTGGCACAAGTAGTACAATTGGTATTCGGTTTTATAGTCAGGCATACAACTATAGACCCCATCTTCTAAGGATCCTAGATAGAATTGGAGTTCGACAAAATCTAGAACGGATAATATGTGAGGTTTTTAATGTTATGTGGTCATATTTTTATTAGTGGAATAACAAGATAAAAGGACCATTTAATAGAAAGAAGTGGAAATGTGACAACTTTTAAGAATGCAACATAAGAAATAAAGAAAGTGATTTATGATTATATGCATGGTACAACAAAGAAGAAGGTTGAAAAGATTTTATTTCCATATAGAGAAGCTTCTAGTATGGAAGCTAACATAGAGGGAGGCGCCCAATGTGTACCGTTTTCATCATCATTGGGCTCACGACGACCTCTTTTGAAGGAGCCCCATAGATTCATTTGTACCATTTATCGCCTGATTTACTACAACAGGCTACATTAGGAACTCGATATAAGAAAGAAGAAAGAGAATGAATATGTATAGTCATCAACAAGTGGAAGTATCAAAATGGAATCTCTTTTAATGTTGCAAGATCCCCCAGCTAAGTGATGATTAATGATCTACGATAGTTTGGTCCTAGAATGAAGGTTTCATTATACCACGAAATCAAGGAAACATTATTAGAGAAGGAAGAGTAAGAGAGTTTATAAATGGATTCAGAAAGCATTGGGCTACATATGGATGTTTTATTATGTCACATGGATTGATGGACTTATAGAAAACAAAGAATACTAATAAATTTTTTAGTGCATTGTCCTCAAGGTACAGTGTTTCTTAAGTCAAATGTTCATGATTGAATTTAATCATTTGTTTTGGACACCATGCATTGCACACTATATAGATTTAATGCTTGAAGATATTGGGAAGACAAATAAACTAAAAGGCATCTTCAATAGGGCAAAGAAGCTATTGACATTTCTGTATAGCCATGAATAGATATCGCATATGATAAGACATTTTAAAAAGACATACATAGACCAACTTTGACCCATTTTGCTACTAAATTATTAACCTTGGACAGCTTGTGGCAGTGAAAAGAAACTCTAAGGTCTATGGTTATTTATAAACAATGGAAAAAATGTCCTTTATCAATAGTACTAAAGGGAAGCAATCTAAGGCAATAATCTTGCAACTTAGATTTTTTATGGGCATTAATTTTTCACTTAGAGTAATGGGTTCTTTTTTAGATGTTTTACGTATTTTGGACACTAATCAAAAACTAGTCATGGGCTATATATATATATATATGAGAAGATGGATTGTGTGAAGGAGCAAATAAAGGTACATATATATTTTAAAGTTACGTGTTGTTAATCTTTACTCTTTTATTTTGTTGAATTAGTTATGTGTTCTTAATCTTATAATAGAATTTATCTTGTGTTATAGGTTAACTTAAAGAACAAAAAAACGAGCAGTACGCTTTTATTTGGGAGATTATAGACAAAAGATAGGATAGGCAAATGCATAAGTCATTGCATGATGTTGCATTATATCTTAATCTAGGATTGTATTATGATTATGATGGGATACTAAAGGTCGTATGTTTTAGGTTACAGCTATACTTGCACGAAGTAAGAAAGAATAACAACAAATCACTCTGTAACTTATGAGTTATCGAAGTGCCTCGAGTGGTTTTGGACTATAATTAGCTATAAGTTCGAGGAAAGCATATGCACAAGGTAATTACTTCAAGCAACTTTATTTCATTATTAAGATATAATTTAGGGTTTTTGAATTTGATTAATTTATTTCTTATACATGGTTTTTATCATAATTGAATGGTGGATGACCTTTGGCTATGGATGCCCTAATTGCAAAATTTTGCTATACGGGTTTTAAGTTTTACTTTAGTGTCACCCCATGTGAACACAATTGGAGTACCTTCGAAATGGTAAGAATTATACTTTACTATTTACAATATAATAAAATTAAAGCTTTTTATTAAGTTAACGACTTAGTTGAATTATTTCTCTTATCTTAAATTCATACGAAGAAGCGGAATAGATTATTGCATCAAAACATTAATGACTTAGCTTTTGTGCAATATAATGAAAAGTTAAGAAGATGGTAGGAAGAGAGGAAAGCTAACGAAACAAATTTTGACCCCATCATGTTGTCATCAGTTGAAGATCATCATGAATATCCTAATGATAATGAGTTCGTTGGTGACGATGATTCACTTACATGGCGAAATATTGATATGGCATCCGAAGCATCAAGAGGGAGAGCGATATATACAAGATCAAGGACACAAAAGCGACAAAGAAAATAAAGCAAGGGAATGTATAAGATGCCTATGGAAGATCAAGAAGAATAATTTAATTTTGAAGAAACATATGAAGAGGAAGAGGAATTGTCATCTTAAAATGAATGAACATAATTAGTTTCTTATAGAATAGTTTTTTGGTTTATCTTAAACAATTAAGTGAATATTATAATCACACTTCAATCTTGATAGATGCTATGTTTTGGACTTGTTATTTGTTAAGTTGTTAGTTGTTATATTTGATGCATGATGAAGTTGTTGCTTTAAACGTTTATAAATATTTTGGTCAATTGGTATATTGGTCAACTAGTCTACCCTAACATTATTTTATTTTTTTGCAAGTAAGTATAATTCATTTCATTGCTCAAATTAGATTGGAGTCATGGATCATAGTCACCATACTTGAGGTATAATATATATTACTTCTTTTAATTCTTATGCTTATTGCGTAGAATAATTTGGTTACATTTATGTTTTTGTTTTTAATGTAAGTTTAACCATTCAAAATGCATATGCCACATGAAATTTATTGTTTGTCTTCTTAGAATTTGATTATTTAGTTTGATTCATATTTATGAAAGAAGTGGTTGTGTTTCTTGATATTTCTTAGAAATTAGAGAATCTATTATATATATAATATTTTTAATCATAAATAAAAGTGTACCGCTAAATCCACTAAATCCCCACTACTGCTATATGAGGGTCAACCGCTATTGATAACATAGTCCAAAACTGTGTAGATGCGTATGTTGAACCTAAAAAAGATTTAGGCTATTTAAGCAACACAAACAAATACATACAAGTTGAACAGGTATACCACCATAATATTGACAAATGTTCAGATCAATAATGCATTAGATCGTTTCTAAAGGCAAACTAAACGATGAAAGGCAAAGATACTAACCATAACCATAGTGAAAAGACTGGTAAGTGATGAAAGTGAACTAAGAAGCAACAAAACTAATCCTCCACCTTCAACAGTTTCAATTGTCCTTGCAAGGATGTTTGGTGTCAATCCCTCAAAGTCCTGGAAGAAACTGGAGTCAGAAAAACAGCAAGTAGGAAATAATAACTTTATTTTGAGAAACTGAATCTAAAGACCACCAAACCACTCAAGGGATATAACCAAGATTACGTTTCCAGCCAGCATCAAGGTTGGACCTGTAGCGCTCTTTGGGTATTTCTTGCTAAGTAAAAAAATAACGGAAAAAACAAATCCTCGGAAAGAATTATCAGCAGCTAGAGAGGAACATGTTCAGCATGTGGAACAACTCAAGAGGGCTTAAGCCAAGCAATGTGAAAAGTTCCAATCCATGTTGAGCAATGCCCAATGTCATGATGATGATGATATAATAATAAACAATGGCAAGGATGTCCAAATGTAAGCGTGTCAGTTGCAAGTAGTAAAGTGGTCTCATTATGATAGTTGCATGTGTCACATATAGTATTTTGTATGAATGGGAGATTCGGGACAATCAGTCTCATGAAACCACACCAAAAGAGGTGGTCGTCATCACCATTTATAAAGTAATACATTATTCCACGTAAATTAGACAGGTCGAGTTGGCATGCATCCTCTGCCTACAAATTATGACAATTTAATTGGAGTTTAAACAAGTGTAACTTGCATAGGCTTCATACAAAGAACCACAAGAAATATAATTTTCTTGGCATTTTGACGTTTACCTCGCATAAAACATGAAAGCAATAACGTAAGGTTTCTTATGAGTTTGTGAATATTCTTAAAGACCTCCACCCAGTGTTGTCCGTATCGCACCACATCGTGGGCAACCAAGATACGATACGATAGGTTATCATGCCGTATCGTGCGATACGGGCAATACGATACGGGCGATAAAGGGTCCCTGGCCAAACAGAAACCCACATTTTTGCGGGTTTCTGTGATTTTTTTGAAACTCCTCCAGCTCTCTTCCGGTGGTTCTCCTCCTCCTCCTTTGTGTTCAAGACTCCCAAAATAGTGCTCTACAGTATCCGTGCAAAGCCTCCTAACTTGGATTGTGGTATATTTTAAGTGTTTTTCTGAATTTTTTTTTATTTGTTGTTTTTTTTTGTTATTTGCATTTTTCTTTTTTTCAACGACAAAATATGAAGTTATTAAGTGTGTTGATATGATTTTTATTGTATTCATGAAGTGGGAGACACTCTATTTGAGTGTTATATGAAGATTGGGGATTTATGAATTGTTTTTATTTTCAGGTTTTTTATTGAATTAAAGTGCTCAATTAAGATGGCAGGAACGGGTGTTAGAGACTCACATTATCAGTCTGATGATCCGGCATGACAGTGGGGTATGCCAGTTAAGGGTTCCAGATTAACGATAAGATGTTTGTTTTATGAGAAGGCGGTTAGTGGTGGAATTTCACGATTAAAACACCACCTAACAGGGACTAGGAAAGAAGTTGTTACCTATAAAGGCAGACTTAGAAGTTTGCCAGAAGGCATTAAATGACAAAGTCTTTAGATGATGGAGAGCATACAAGAGAGGAGACAACAAAAGGATGACTTAGGGATGTTTGAGAAAGATGATGATGATATTGGATTCATTGATAGTATTCCTTCAGATACTAGCAGCACAAAGATTGGTAGTAGTTCTGGACCACCAAACAGGGAAAAGAGGGTTGCTGAAGATTTTGCAAGTGAAAGTGGAAGAAGAGGAACCTCAAGAAGGAGTAGAGGAAGAGTTGCTTCTACCATACATTCATTTTTTTCTCCAAGCACTACACATGGTGCTCAACTTGGAATTCGTGTTGTTATGGCTTCAGAACAACTTCATGTTCAAGCATACCTTATAGTGGGCATATGGTTTTATGATGCATGCATTCCATTTAATGCAACAAATAGTTTTCATTTTCAAGCAATGGCAGATGCAATTGCTAATATTGGTCCAGGATACACGATGCCCTCTTATCAGAAGTTGAGAAGAAAGATATTAGATAAGATCGTCATTGAAGTGCAACAATATTGTTCGACTTTGAGAGAGTCATGGAAGGAGAAAGGATGTACTATTATGGCAGACGGATGGACAGATAGGCGAGAAAGTACCTTGCTAAACTTTCTTTTCTACTGTCCTAAATGACTTATGTTTTTGGGATCCCTAAACATGTCAGAAGAGATACAGACTGCAGAGATCCTAAAGTAAGAGTTTGATAAGGTGATATGTGAGGTGAGAATGTAGTCCAATTGATTACAGATAATGCAACTAATTATAAAGCAGCAAGGAAGGAGTTAGCAACTCTTATGAGACTTTTTATTGGACACCATGCGCAACCCATTGTTTAGATCTCATCCTTGAAGATATTGGTGAGATGGATGAGATACAGGCAGCAACTAAGTGTTGCCAAGATATCACCAAATTTATCTACAACCATGCCTTTGTATTGTGTATGATGAGGAGATATACAGATGGTGCAAAGCTTCTTCGTACAGCTGCAACTCGGTTTGCAACTAATTTCTTATGTGTACAGAGTATTATGAGACAGAAGCAAGCCTTAAAAAGAACGTTCTCCTCAGATGAGTGACAATAATTTGCAGAGTTGCCTCAAAATAGAAGAAGTAAAAAGTTGAATGAGATTTCAGAGACAATTGTCAGTAGTACATTTTAGAATGCATGTGTTAGACTGTTGAGGATTACATAACCTTTAGTAAAGGTTTTGAGATTGGCCGATAGCGAGGAGAAATAATCCATGAGCTACCTTTATAAAGCCATGGATAGGGAAAAAGAAGTTATTAGAAAGATTTTTAATGGAAAAAAGAGAGATGTGCTCGTGTAAAAAATTATAAATAATAGATGAAACAGATTAGTTCATGATGAGAGGAGAGCAGATGCTATACATCGAGAGATGGAGATATATGATAATTTTCTTCACTTAATGGGTTTGTCTGTACCAATTCATAACCGCACTAATATGTGCCCAGGTAAATTGTTTATCTTTGTATTTAAGTTTCTTAAATCTTATATTATTGTAGATTACGTCTCTGATGTTTGCCTTTTTCTGAATATGTTTGGTGGAATAGGTTTCAAAGTGATTGCCCAAACCTTAGAGATTTTGCAGTAAGAGTTCTGAGCAAAACCTTTAGTGCAACGGGTTGTGAATGGAATTGGAGTGTCTTTGAACACATCCATACAAAAAAGTGTAACAAGTTGAAACATAAGCAGCTAAATGACTTAGTTTTCATTCATTGTAACATGCGGCTTCGCGAAAGGTAATCTTGTATTAGTTAGGACTTAAATATTCAATTCAATATATTGTTGACTTCAATGGTTAATGTTATTTACTAATTACTTATCTTTCTTTCTTTTAGGCAATTGAAAAAGGTAAATAGAGAAGAAAGCCAATTTGATCCAATAAGTTTTGATAATTTTGATATATTAAAAAACTGGATTATATAAGATAGCGAAGAAAATACCCTCCTAACTGAAGAAGACATTGCATGAATTAATTTGAAAGGAACGCAACAACATTATCAAGGAGATGAAGATTTTGATTTTGATGCAGAAGGTGGTGATGAGAATCTTCACCAAGGAGAAAATGAAGATTATTTAGTTGATGATCCTGATTACAATATGTAAATGTAAATGTATTTCATTTTTTGCTTCAAAATATGTAAAAAAAATCAATTGTTCAATGGTGAATGATCAAATCATCAATATATACTAAACTTTGTATTATATGAATTCTTTGAAATTACCATATTTTTCTTAAATTTTTCTAATTTTTCTGATTTTTTTTATTTTTACTAATTTTTCCTGATTTTTTTATATTTTTTATTTTTTTAATATTAAAGTACGATACGATACGCCCGTATCGCGGAGCAAAACAATACACGATACGATAGGCATCGAACAACACTGCCTCCACCGAACCCCTTCTGAATCTAGTTCTACGGGCTTGTACCATACACGGATCTGATGGACATGCCATAGGAAAAAATATGGAAAATGCAACCGTGCCAACAGACCCATCATGATCATACCCAGGTCATTGTATGACAAATCTAGCTGCTAAAGCCATAACTGTTATGTCCCTGATCAGAGTGAGTTGAAAATGTCTGGCCTGGATGCTAAGCTGACCTATGGGTCTGATCCAAGTGTTCTGGATCAAATTAGATCATAAGAGACCCATAAATCAGTTATCTTCGTGTAAAAGGACAGTAAACGAGCAGCAAGATTTGCTGGGCAATCGCACCAAAGCCTCTCTTTTTCTTATTATGCTCTTACAAGAAGACCACCAGAGGCTGCAACAGGATAATTTAACTACTCTGTTTTAGTTCTAATCTTGGACAAATTTTACGGAAGTTTTAACTCATTAAAATATACATAATGCGGGATAGATTCGACATTTGTACACATCCCAACCAAGAGAAGGCCAGAATAGTTAAAATGTCAAAGAAAGAAGACTCACTCGTTCTCTTTGCATGTGAGTCTTTGTGCATGAATTTGACAAACTGGGGCTAGACAGAACTTTCAGCTGCCTCTTTGATACGTGTATCACAATCAAGCCCTTGCGGTGTATGTCTAGGTCAAGATTTGTGTTGGGTAAAAAGATCTCTGGCTGAGACGAGCTTGGTCAGGTCTTGGGGCATATCTAAATCTGGTAAATAATTCCTTAGGTCCAGTTATAGGATAGACCTTACAACCCCCAACAAAATTGACCCACAATTGTGGTTTCAAATCCAAAGCAATATAAGATAACCAAGATTAATATAATACCCGATCATCAACAATGAAAACAATAATAATTTCGCAATAAAATATAAAAAAGGAATAAAAGATATGATTGAGGGAACAGAGCTATTCTAATTTCTAATATCAGATGGATGCTAGTGGTGGACTAGCCAATTTATGAAACAAAACCAAAAAGCTCAAATCCCATTGAAACAAATTTTCCTGCTTTCGTGAAGCCTACTTCAAATTCCAGAGTTGTGAATACCCGATAATGTCATGCGTGTCTCTCTCTCTAAGAGAATGCAATGCAGAAAAGTATACTAGCTATAGAAAGGCACCACAAAGCTCACCTGTAGGACGCACATGCCATAGGTACCTCCGAGAATATTTTCGGTCTCAGAGTAGTAACAGTAACGTATATTCCCACTGTCAGCAAACAGTAAAAAAGGATCCTCCTTCTCAGCATCCAGAAGTCCTCGTTGCCGTAATTTTTTGACCTGCTTCATGCGCTTTTTCTTATGACTGTCAAGCATAACATGAGTTCTCAGCATCCATTCTTAATGAAAAGCTATTCATGTGTAAACATTCAAAGAATAGAGCTAGAGAGCCAAAGGCAGTGAGTTATAACAAAAAATGGAAAATGAGTTGGAATTTGCACCATCAAATACAATCTCCATTGCAGCCCCATATTATGCTGTGTTGGGCATGGGGATGGGAAACTGTTTTAAACTTCTGCCTTTTGCACTTCAGCCCACATTTCCATACTTACAGGAAAGAGGAAAAAGGCACAAATCCATGCTTGTGCTCCAGGCATTTATCATCACGAAATAAATAAAGATGAGGTGATAAGTCCAACAAACTTCGACACTAGGGAAACATTAAGAGCTAAATGGATAACCTTTCACTAACATGCTGGGAGGCTGGGAGCAGAAGGCAGTCACATCTAAACTCCAATTAAAATATCCATTATTTTAGATTTCTGAGGAGACTTCAGAATAGAATGCATATGCATGCTCCAAAATTGAGCCGATTCTGAATAAAGCAAGAGACCTACAATAAATAAGCCACACATACAAGTCGATTTCCTTGATAGAGCTGAGGTTCATATAAATTCTATTGTTTTCGTAGTGTATCATAAACATAGATATGGCAGTGATTGAGAACAAAGTGGTCTGCAGAACCTGTGTAAATGACAAAATAGTTAACAAAGCCTATATACTATTTATAATATAATATCCTTCTTATACATGTCACAAAATGATATTTGCTTTATATAAGGAAATCACAATGAAGGGGCAAAAAGGAGGTCCAGTCATAGGTGCCTCTACATGAGCTTCGTATAGAAGAGAGAGGGTGTACAAATATCAAGGAGGGAGGGTATACGCACCACGGCATCATAATATAGGGGGAAATCAACCCAAGAGCGTTCTCAACAACTTCACACAGAATAAGTCCAAGGTAGTCTCCCCTACACCATCCCAAGACCATGATGACTTTTTATCGTATGAGGAATTGCACTAGATACCTAACTGGATCATGTAAATATAATCCAGTTACATCTCTAAAATTCAATTCTCAGACAATCAACTGAAAAGTCATTGAGGTCTGGTGACGGCACACGAGAAAGTACCTTGCACTTATATCGTTGTACCTTCATTGGATAAACCTTCTTCTCACACCGTGGACTTGATTGAAGTTCATCATGCAATCAAAGAAATTGGTCTACTCTTCTCGAAAGGTTGATGTTTTATTCCATTGATCCGTTATGAGCTACTATAACAGTCTCTCGTACAGCATGAGAGCAGTCTCATGTCGCCTACAGACTGGATCTCCGATAAACTGTCCAGGATAGTTAATTCGTCTGAAATCCATTGTACCAGACATTTCCTACTTATTGATTCACTACTGACAATAAGACGAGTCAGATAACGCTTTTTTTTTTTAAATCCACCGACTGTGCTGGTGTATAATATATTTAAACCAATAGCAGAATTAGGAAACAACGTCCGTCGCAGATTAAAAATACAAGAAATTCACCTGCTGAGTTGAAGGCTCTTCTTGTAACACCACAGAACAGAGGCCATCGGCTTCACCGTCGCCTTGCATAGCATATAATGAAGATTCACAACCTAAAACCCCAGCAAAACGGCATTTTAAGGTCGAATATCTCCACAGTTCAGGGGATGAAAAGGCATCAAAAAACACGATGAAGTTCACAAAACCAAACGTAAAGTTTCGAAACGAGAGGGATGAAAAATACTTGATAATTGTGCTTGTCACCGATAATGACGAACATCGAGCGGTGGCGATTCTTGACGCCGTTCTCGATTAGGGTTCGAACACGCTCGTCCACCTTCTTCCTCATCTTTTCCTTCTTCTTGCTAACTGAAAGTAGGAACTAAAGCTTTACCGGCGAGACGTCGCCTTCCACTTCGCTTCACCTCTGGAGACAAGGAGAGATGGTTCCGCGAGACACCTCCGCTGCCGCTCAATTATGTACATTCGTATATAAGTTCCCGCTTTGGGGATCTGCCTGTGGTTAGAAGCCTAATATTTAGGGCACGGTGAGTGGCAAGAGGTCGGGTTCCAGCCGACCCAGATCCGGTTCTCTCTAGAACTTCGATTTTGTTGTCTCATGGTCCATAGTTGCCCAACAAAGTCGAACAGCTATATAACTATATAAGGCTTGTATAAGTATAGAACTTATAAGACTGTGTAACACTAATAAATAAAATTATATAAGACTATAAGTTATATAATTATATAAGTTTGTAATTATAAGTATTAGTGCATTACATTAGTGATTCAAATCTCTCCTCGTCTACAACCGGCCTCAAAAGGAAGGACCTTTTCCTTTCCTTTATTACCTTTAGGGTGGGAAAATCATCATCGAAGAAGTTGCAAATGGATATACCGGTTCACTAATCACCAGGCAAACCTAAGCTTCTAAGATCTCTGGTTATAAGTGAGAACGTCTAATATATCACCGGTTATACTAAATACTTAATCTACAGCAACAATCGAGGCTAAAACAATAAAACATCCTTAACTATTCAACATAATAAATGAACTACTTCTAAAGTTTGGTAAATAAATAAATGAAAAGTTGAATTGTAAACACCAAATAATTCATTTATATCATTATTAAAACAAAAAATATATATATAAGACATATACAAACATATCAGCTAGATTCAAACAAAATCGATTGTGGAAAATGAATATGCATAAACTCCGTTAACAAATCTCTATAGAGCATAGTCACTTATAACATTTAATAACCTAGATTTCAACGATATCCAATGCCTTTAAAAAAAAATCTTGGCATTCTATCTTTTTCATTTACAAAAGTCTACCCATTCATTTATAACATTACGATGACTTAAAATAGCACACGTATTTACAACAACATTATCAAGCAAAATTGAAAAAATACAAGATAATTGATACTCTTAAAAAATTATTTTTTTAAATATAACAAACATTTGTACAATGTATGATTTATTGAAAAAACAAAGTATAAGAAGATATTTTTTAATTAACCAACTCTCATTTATCTAGTAAACAATAACACCCAAATATGCATGCAACTGCTAATTATTAGTTAATATACTAGCACAAAGATGCATTATGCTCAAATGAACAAAAAGAATGAAACTATTTTTTATATAATTTATGAATATGTCTACTAGCCGATTGCCTAAAAATAGGTACAAGTAAAAGACTATGAGTACTTTTTATGTAATCAACAACTCCAAAAAATTAGAAAGAAGATTTTCTACTAAACAAAATGTACAAACTCGTTTCTATCTCAAGTGGAGCTTTAATAAAAAAGTTTAAAGAAGAAGTTCCACTAATGGAGGAACTTCTATGTGGAGATAATTGAGTTTGATGAGCATCATTAATAAAGATATATAATAGGAGACACTTCCTTTTGACATAATGGTGCGGGACCCCAAACATTTAAGTGTACAATTTCAAAAGGTTTGCTTGTAACATATGTTTTGTTTAAAAATTAAAGATGTTGCATTTTGCCAATAACATAGTCTTTGCAAGAGAAATTTTCAATATTTTTTATTTCAATGAGACATTTATATAACTTTTGAACATTTAAATGACCAATTTTTTATGTCATAGTTGTACATTATTTGACATATTTGAATATTCAATATTACTCATATAATCTATTACATAGAGTTCTCATTCTCTATGGCCACATCCAATCACCTTCTTTGATAGATGATCCTAAACAATGACGTAGATGAGAAGGTTATAACACAACCATTATCCGATATTTGAGATACATAAAGTAAATTTAAATTTAATTTTGAAATACTAATTTTAGAAATTAAAAAGTCTTTGTTTTAAAGGTTTGTCAACCTTTAGTTTGGTTCCATTGGCGGTGAATTCAAAAGTTTTTCATTATAAGTCATTTGAAATGAAACACCTAAATCAAATAACCAAGTAGTCATACCTTGAGTATCGTGGGTGAAAGTAGAGCATACCGCACCAATGATTGCCTTCTCCATCAATTGTACTTGAAGAAGCTTTACTTTTTAATAGAGAGCAAGAATTTAGAAAGAAGAATTTTGTTACCAAGGCCACTTTCTTCTTTAATCTTAAGACAATTTTTTGGTAAGAGTTAGATAAGGTGAGTCAAAGGATTCCACAAAGGGAGATGATATGGACATGTCGGTAAAGAGGCATTAGGATATCAAAGTATTCATGTAAACTTTAGTTTTGGAGATATAATGAGGAAGGTAGGGATATTTAAACTTTTGTTATGGCATTTGATCTCTTTATAGTCAATACAATATTCAAAAAATGAGGTGAACATTTAATTACTTATAAGAGTGGCTTATCACAAACACAAATTGATTACTTTATTTTTAGAAAAAAAGATAGAGGATGTTGTAAAGATTATAAGGCAATTGCAGGAGAAAGGTTAACCACCCAACATAAACTTTTAGTTATAGATTTACAAATAAAAAAATGGACAAAGAAGAAAAGAGTGTATAAGATTACTCATACTAAATGGTGAAACCTCAAAAGCGAGAAAGAATATATATTTAATGAGAAAGTCCTTTAAGGATATGCTTGGAATTATGTTGGTACACCTTTTGATATGTGAAACAATATGGCTATACATATTAGAAAAGTGGCGACATATGTGTTAGGTGTATCTAAGGAAGGTGTACAGTTATAAAAAGAAGCTTGGTGGTGGAGTGAAGTAGTGTAAAATAAAATCAAGACAAATAGGGCATGTTACAAATTACATTATGCTAAGAAAACTAATGAAACTTTACAGGCTTATAAGAAAGCAAAAAAGAGACGAAAAATGCCGTCAATGAAGCAAAAGCTAAAATTTGGGAGGATTTATATAAAAAACTCAACTCAAAAGAGGGTGAAAGAAATATTTTTAGGATAATTAGGGCTAGAGATAAGAAAACTAAATATTTTAATTATATTAGATGCATCAGAGATGATGATGAAAAAATTATAGTGGCAAATGATGATGTCATAAATAGATGAAAAAACTATTTTATAAGTTTTTTAATGAAAATAAAGATGTTAGTCTTAACTTAGGAGATTTAGTCAAATCATAAAAATATATAAACCACAATTTCTATCGACGTATTCAAAAGAACCAAGTCAAAGAGTCCCTTAAACATATGAATGGTGGTAAATAGGTAGGATTAGACAATATTCCTATAGAAGTTTCAAATATTCTAAGAGAAAGAGGAATCACTTGGCTCACAAGACTATTTAATGAAATATTGAGAAACGAAAAGATACTTGAAATTGAGAGCGAATACACTTATACCCATATATAAGAACAAAAAAGACATTCAGAATTGTGTGAATTATCAATGTATTAAGTTAATGAGTCATATTATGAAATTGTGAGAAAAAATTATCGAACGTAGGTTAAGACAAGTATCAAGTACAAGAGATAACCAATTTGGATTCATACTAGGCAAATCTATTGTTGAAGCGATTCACCTTTTGAGACATCTTATAAAAAAGTTTAAAGCAAAAAAAAGACTTTCATATGATATTTATTGATCTAGAAAAAACTTACGATAGAGTATCGAGGGAGGTTCTTTGGAGAATCTTGAAAAAAAGAAGTATCTAATTTACATACATAAACCTTATAAGAGACATGTACGATGGTGCACAAACATGTGTGATGACTCATGAATGAATGTCAAACTTCTTTGGAGTTAATATTGGGTTACATTAAGAATCAACTTTAAGTCCATACTTATTTACAATGGTGATTGATGAGTTAACAAAACATATTCAAGATGAAGGATGTATGTTATTTTGAGAGGACATTGTGTTAGTGGAGGAGTTTAAGGAAAAAGTTAATAGAAAATTGAAACTATAGAAAGAAATATTAGAAACAAAAGCCTATTACTTAGTACAACAAAGAAAGAATATATGGAATATAAGTTTGATCATTTGGTTACCTTAGAGGACATGGAAATTAAAATTAGCACACATTGCATCTCCAAAAGAAAAGTTTTAAATACCTAAGATTAAATTGTCAAAGTGATCCAAGTATGAGAAGAGGCTTAGTTGTTGTTGTTGAATCAAAATGGGATGATCACCATGATCAATCGTCTAACCAATAAATAGGCACTATGTGATACTCGTTCAAATTAAAAAATATTAAATATTAAAGGAGACTAACAATGATGACCACCTAATGAGTACTTGGACGCCACCTAGTGCCGTCATTCCAACTCAAGTACAATATGGCTCGCTGGCCAATCGACAGTCAACCTGGATAGCCATTGTCCCTAGAGAGATTATACATATAATATAGCATCTAAGGAAACATGTCACGTGACACTCTCTTATAAAAATACATTTTAATCACCGATTCCAGGTCAAAACTGGACCCGAAACTGGCGAATTTGATATTAGGATCTAGACTAACATGTCCGAACCGGCAGTCCGATTATGGAACTGATCCGACAGTTCAAACCAGAATCAAACCACCGGTTTTCACATCCTTTATGATTTTGGACCAGTTTTCAAATATACAAACCATAACCAAATCGTAACATACCCAATTACGGTTATGGTTCTGAAATCAGAACTGGTTCTGGTTTCATCCAGTTTGAGGGCCAGTTCGGTTCTGGGTTGAATAGACCATATCTACCTACACCCGAACCCCAATATTTTTGTCTTGAATGTGCTCCTTATCCAGACTAAGGATGTTCATAGGAAAAGGATCCCTGCTTCCCACTGGGACCTGCTCCAAACGGAGTAGATTTGGAAAATATAGATGTTGGAGAAGAAAATCTCTACAGAGACAGAGACGGGATAGCAAGTCCTCACCCCATGAACCCTGTTTCTACCACTCCCCTCATTAGGCTCATCTAAAAAACACAGTTTATAAAAAATATCACCCATTTTTAAAATTGATGAACTCATCATCCTTATCCCTTATATTCATTCGTAATAATATGTTCGAATTTGAATGCATTCACATGAATTAGATTTTTATTTTAAACAAAAATTGAACTCATGCATCACACTTTCTCTCCACGGGTTCTCATGAGAACCCCTGGGGAGGCCACACGGAGGTGAGGATAGGGATGCGAGCTTCTTGGTCCCTCTCACGGAAATGGAGACGGAGATGGGAGCGGGATTTTAAAACAGATGAGATGGAGACTTCGACCCCAACCCTGCACCGCCACATGAACATCCCTAATCCAGGCCTAAAGATCAATGGAACACCCATTTCCGGTTACTGAGTCTCTAGCCCCATGTAAAATAGTGGATATGGGGCGGGGATACATCGATTCCAAATCCTAGTGACATTCCTAAACTTAAAAGCGTTTTGAATTTAATCCAAGCATTATAATTCTAGACTAAACAACGTAAAATCTTAAATAGTTGAAATTTTATGTAATGCACAGTTAAGGTCAGGTATGATTTGGGTACTTTTCATATGTACCTGGCTGAATATATGGATTTGAGTCGGGTCCCAATGAGTCGGACCAATATTTCCATCCTTAGTATACTTGTCCTATGCGGTGGACGAAGAGCGGTCACACTTGATTTTATTGGCCCATGATCATCTTTGATCTCCCACCCTGTGTCGTTTTATGCCAAAAGAGAAAATTCACATTCTGCACATTAGACAGGTCAATGAACTAAGCCACTTGCTTGTGCATGTTTGATCTGTTGATTCATCAGTTGAATGGCAGCAAAAACTTGCCAAATGACGTTCTTTAGATTATGAAGCGACGCCCCAAGTACTTGATTAGGATGTTTAAGACAAATGGCCATTTTTCTTTCAACTTTCCCCTCAAGGAAGACTAGGAAATAAGGACAGCGATTTATAAAAAACATTCTTCGTTTCTTGCCGCTTTTGCTCTTTTTGTTGTAGTTCTCCGGTTACTGCAATTCTCCAATCAGTTCAAATGTTGCCACCCGGCTACCGGCGGTGGTCTGGTGATGTCTCCGATGAGAAAAGAATATAGCAACACCACCGAGCTTAGCCCTCCAGGATGTGAACAGCCACCAATACTAAAGCAGGCAATGCATTCTTCGCGCAGGCAGCAAACCAAGCTTTTGATGTTCATTCATGTGTGCCAACAACCTAAGCAGATCATTGCGCTGAATATACTTTTATCTCTCTTTCTGAGTCTCATAAGTGTCAAAACCTTGGGTAAAAATAACGCTTGGAATGAACTGCGATGTACTGATGGTCGTGTACCATCATCATCTATGTTCTTTCACTTTTGTAATTGCTTCGGAGCCTGTTTGTCATGGAACGAAATTGTTACCATGGAACTTAGTGGCACACACAGTTACTATCTCCTTGTCGTCTCATCTGAAGTATCCGGTTTCTACCAGGGATATGAGTTTTATATTATTCTGCCACCACTAATCCTGGTTCTCCTGACGGAGCTCTGCGGTGCAAACAAGCCATTAAAAAACAGAAAAGCCAGAGTAACAAAACTCTGTTTAGCCAGCAAAAACTGCCCAGATGTCTCAGGGAGAACATTGAATATGTTATACTGCAGGGAACAGTTTCAAACAGCAGGATAACATATGAAGGCACACTGGACCAGAAACACGGCCCGTGTGTGGCGCTAGTGCGAGTAAGCGCCACTGGATGAAATAAACAAATGAAAGGGTTCCCATCAAGAATCTTACAGCTAAAGCGTTATCTGCTTTTACATCTTTGACTATTTTCTCTCAAATCGCTCAAAACTAAAAATCTAAAGAAGATTTAAGTAACATAACCACTAAAAAGGAGTGGTTTTGGCTTGTTGCCGAAATGATGAACAAAGGAGTAGCGGATGACAATTCCCTAGTACACAGTTATCCAAAAATGAATCTAACAACCCCCAATATAAACACCTCACAATGATAGTTTCCATCAGTCAGTTTCAACATTGCCCGGCTTGTCGGTGTCCATCGGCTCATGTGGCACCTGGTTTTCGCTCTCTGGAACTCCACCATTAGAAGATTCAGCAGGCTTCTGCTGCTGTTCAGCAGGCTGTGGTGAAGGGGGGGCATCAGCAGGCGGGGTCTGCGGCTTGGGCGGTGCAGGCCTGGGTTTCGTCATAATCGGTCTGCAGAACCTGTGTAAATGACAAAATAGTTAACAAAGACACGTAAAAAGGCGTATGCTGGCCGAAATAGAGGTAACAAACTTTGCGACTTCCTACTACGTAACATCTACCCAGTTGCAAGATAACTATATAATCATGTGGTGCGATGCAAATGAAGCGTCATTGCGAAGTCATGCCCCCCCCCCCACAGACCCAAAACCTACAACAGTAAAACACTAGAACGTTTGCAGTAGAATTTGACCGACATATATTCACAGGAATGCAAAGGCTACAAGTTGGGGGGGGGGGCAAAAGCACCAAGAAACGCTAAATTTATACGTTTGCACATCCACCATGAGATGCAGAGCCATAAAAGGTATATTTCGAAATCATCAAAATAACTTACGGATTCGAGATATTGGTGTGAAACAAGCACAGTTGTCCCGTAAAGAATTAAAAGAGTAAACAAACATACAACATTCCATGTCTACATTTTAAAGATATTTTTCTAAGAAGGATGCTTATTCCCATGTTCAGAGGAAGCGTTTAGAGCTTCAAACAAATTAATCCAAAACGTGAACTACCACAGCAATCCCGTTTCCTCAACGTTACAATAAAATAGATCACATGAACTCATTTTCTCACGTCATGGAACTCTAGGAGTGTGAGCCCCATCCAGCATAGGGTTTATAGGCAAAATGTTGTAACCAATAAGGCTTAGGTTGAGAACGACACACCGGTTTTCGTGACCCATGTACAGTTTTTCATGATTTCTTGCAAAAGGCAAAAGAGAAAACTGCATTGGCTATACAGATGTCACCCGTATTTAGATGGTTCTATAGATGGTTTTACCTGTCCAATGTCTCAACTTTTCTTTTCACTTCAGCTGACAGAAGGATCGGTGGAGCATGCTTGGGTAAAGCATCCTGCTGCTCCTTCTTCTCTTTCAGCCATGCTTCTGCAGCTCCGCATTCATTGATAACCTGCAAACAAAAAACTATTATTCTTTAAAGAAAAGCACACCACAGGAAGCCACTAGATATACCGACAAGTACAAAATACAAGTGCTCAATCACGATTCACAACTCAATCTATCTTACCATCAATTCAGTATTCGGGAACTAGGTAACTATTAAACAAAATCAAAGACCATTTTGGCTGTCCAAAACAGGTAAGGCTGATTAACCAAAATCAAGAAGCATGATAGGAACAAAGAGACATTCGGTGTCTAAGGCTCTGGTTCAGTAAAACTTGCAAGCTAGCCTGTAAACAAGCTTAACCAAAATCTGTAATTCTAAGTACATGAGACAAAATCAATGTCTTCATCTTTAGTTTACTGGCCAAAACATGTAAACAGGTTTCTGCCAGTGCAACGCAAAAGAGCAACTAGATGAAAAAAATACCAACATAAAACTGAGAAATGATAAGAAGACATTTGTCAAGAGAAAACAAAGTTAAATAGGAGATTAGACTGGTAGAATACAAAATGATTGCCTATCCAGTCTCGACTCTACAGCCGATGGCGAAACTCTACATAATACATGATATATCAATTCAAAGAACCCAAGATACAGATACCTTCTGCTTATCATTAATGTCGATGTGGTCAAATTTAGGATCTTTAGATAGTGCAGCCTCCCAGAAGCTGTTGATGCAGTACACAAGTTGTTCAATAATAGGACCTCGCTCCACGTTTTCCTTGTACCGCACCTCAATGGGATCACCTTGCTGCAACAAAATACATAATCAGCTCTAACCCAAAAAAGTAACACAATATCATATCCAGGCTCCATGATCAGGTGTTTAAGACAAGTACAGACAACATTGTTCACCGTGTACCTTCGTGAGCTCTTCTAATTTGGCAATGTAGACACCTTTAGTTTCATCTTCTCCATCTTCATACAACCAGTCCTCTACCTCCTGAAGCTTTGCAGAAAATACCTCCCTCTCTGAATCAGTTACAAAGTCCTGATATTTATCGTGAAGCTGCCAGAAAAAGATGGATTTCCCAAGTTACATAATTTATTTCTGAACTGCTTGTAACTTTTTAACAGATTGTGATATTCTCATTATAATGGTCTTTGGAAGGACAAACCACCTGAGTGGTCACTTTGTTCTGGACTGATCAATGACATAACTCCTTGTATTTATGGGTGTCATGCATGCAAGCATGCACATGTGTTTGTAAAAAAACACACATTTGTTTGGGACGCACATGGAATGGTAACCATCTGTGTATGGCGGCAGTATGGGACACTTAATAATAAGAGATACTCCCTATTAAAGGTCCCAATAACCAAAAGCTGCATATGGGACTCCAAACAAGTTCGTATCTTAGACCCAAATAAGAAAATAAACTCACAAATCTTTTCACATTATCATCTGATTGAAAAGGTATATTACTTTTTCAGGTGGTTGAAAGCTCTGTTTTTTTTTTTTCGTTTTGCTCCTCAAGGAAGGGCCTCTCTCTCTGTCTCACACACACAGAGACACATTAACCAAAGAACACTTGGCTATAACCGCTGAAAAAATACCATATGATCGTGTATAAGCATGGATCTCCATTAACAATGAAACCCAACAAAAGGAATACGGCCCATACCTTATTGCGCATATCATACACATAAGCTTCCACTGCATTCTTTTTCTCTTTAGTTTCCTCCATCACTCGGTCCTGGAGGGCCATTTCAAATTCCTTCTCCACGGCTTTCTGCACATCAGGTGCTGGCATTGCACCATAAACCACCTCTGATACAGGTACAGTTGTTTTCTTCACCTTCTTCTTAACCGTCTCCACCTGAAAATAGTCTCATTCTTGTTACACCTCAAACAGTCATAACCCATGCAATGCAATTTGGAATCAGAATGATATGATGCGTATGTGACATAAAGATTTCTAGACATAGAATCCCTAGAAGTAGCCTCGACCAGCGAAGACAAGCAAAGCAAAGCCCAATCGGACTAATAGTGGGATGAGGTAAAACATTTCACAGAAACTGATGGTTAACAGGAACAAACACAAAGGCAGCGTATGTATCGAGTCAAAGAGAATTGAACCAGTTAAGAGTCCCCAGATTATTAACAGATGTCTTCCTCAAACAGCACACAGCTAAATAGTAATTCTCACTCGGGTTTGGAATACTAGGTTCAGAACATTCTAGGAAGGAAAAAAGGAGCATACTGTGAAAGAGAGGGATCTTGATATGGGAAACGTCAATATAAATCAAGGAAGCGGAACCTGCCTAATAAGAGTAAGGTGATAGAATTAAATTTTACGATTATAAGGCTGCACTGTGAAATATCACACAAAACATTGAATATCGTGTTGGATCGTGAAATAGACAATCAATAGTTTTAGCAGCGTATTCAAGGGTAAGACCTCACAAACAAAAACTCCAATAACAGTGTAAATAGTAAATGCCGGTTCCAAAATGCACAAAGTACTTATATATTTCAAATATTGAATTCAGCGAAGTTTTAATGAAAATAAAATAATATAAAAGCCAAATATAGCCCATATGGGGATGGGAAAAGCATAGTTTATGATGCCTAAGATGACAGCTGTAAAGCTGCTCGTAATGTTCTGAAACCAGTCGATGGAAATTCACAAGAGGATACGTCAAGGTCTTCCTTACACATAGAACTGCCGAGTTTCCAGATTTAACCAAGGACATGATCAAATGGAAGTCATTTGCACAGGCTTATCTCCAGTCTCAGGGTACCATTTTCAACCCCAGGGGTATCAGCACTAGCCTTGCATCTTGCATATTAACATCACTGTCATTGGAGGTTGGAGGTGCAGCAGCATCAGCAGGAGCTTCATCAGTGTCCATCTTGGTATTTTCTCCCACTGATTCTTTGGAAACTGGAACCTCAACTTCTTCCTCTTCCAAGAGCTAAACAAAACAAGCAAAAGTTGTTAGATCACAGGAACAAATGCTCTCTGGTTTACACCAGAAGCTCACAGGAGAGGTTATGGCAGGCAAGAAAAAAATAAGTAATCACCAAAACCTGAAAAGACTTACAGTTGCCGACTCAACAGATACAATTCCATGAAGATTCAAACGAGCTTTAACTTTGACCTTTGCCTTTTCACTTTTGTAGTTTGGAAAGGACCAATCTGCATATACTTAAGAGTCAGAGGACTGCCAAGAGGGAAAAAAAAATATGTAGTAAATAAAGAAGAGACTTGGAAACTGACTTACAGTATATGTGCTGATCTTAGCAGGTGTTTGCAGCCCACTCACATCACCATATTGTACATCAACAGAAAAACGTTCCTGACCTGTAGAATGTTAGTGCCTTGACACTTGGTATGGGATTGCCCTTTGGGAAAACAAGGGTACTTAGCTGATTATCTGGTCCACTATCTTGTGCATCTGGACCAGAACCTTTCCATGAAAGAGAAATCGAGAAAGGAAGGCTTTCATTGACCTTCACATTATGAAATAAAAAGCAACATCATACCAGATGGAAAACTTAGTATTTGAACAATTCACTGCAAGGACATAGCAATTAAAAAAGCACAAAATAATCTGAAATGCAAAAATTCTCGAAGGCCTAAACAGAGCAGAGGCAGATACCAGAGATAAGTAATTAAAATAGCATAACAAATACTAAAGTTCGTATTCCTAAATACTTTAGCAGTTTTCTAGTACTGAATAAGAGTACTGGAGACAATAAGCAAACAAGCTTAAACAACCAACTGTAACATATGAGAGGGTCTTCTTTGAGCTGAAATAGAAGACAGTCCAATGGAAGAAACTTTACCTGAAACTCTCGTACTTTAAAACGTTGGACTAAGAATTGCACATTCCAAGGCACAACCCCTAGCGACGCACTCACTAGCATTCATTGTCCGCCTAGGCTCCTTTTTGAAAAACTCTGTCAATATTTTGTTTATAGCTGGTACACGAGAACCTGAACCAATCACCTCAACCATGTGTACATTTTCAACTGTCAGACCTGCTTCAGCAAGTGCCTTCTCCAAAGGCCCCTTCACACGTTCCAAAATTGGAAGACTTAGTTGCTCAAACTCATCACGCTTGATGAAGCCCCTGACGTCCTTCTCATCCATTAAGCACTCAATGTTCAGAGGTGCCTCAGGATTTGCACTAAGCATCTTCAGCTTCTCACAAGCAGCCCTGAGCCTTAGACAAGCCCTAGCATTCTGGAAAACATCAATCTTGTACTCCTCCTTAAATTTCGAAGCAAAGTGATGGAACAAAACCTCATCGAAATCTCTACCACCCAGAGACCTATCATATGAATGAGCCAGTACTTTCAGCTGCCCCTTTTGAAGCCAGCAATGCACACTTGCATGCTAGCATGTCCAATGTCGACAAAGGCAACATTCAGCTGATCATTTTCAGGAAGATCAGTCTTATAAATCCCATAGGCCAAGGCAGTTGCGGTTGTTTCATGAATCAGGCGAAGTGGGTGCAAACCAGCAATCGTGGCTGCATCCAAGATTGCCCTCCTCTGAAGATCAGTAAAATAAACAGGGATTCCAATGCAACAATCAACAACGGCCGCATTGAGATTTTTCTCGGCTATTTCTTTAAGATTTGACAACATCATTCCAAAGACTTGGGTAGGGGTAAATGTTTTAGCTTCACCCAAGTAGCGTGCATGAATTAATGGATATCCATCAGGGCCTTCCATGACAAGAAAAGGCACCGACTTCAGATCCCGCTGCAATTCGGGCTCAGAAAATTGTCTACCAATTAGTCTCTTAATCTGTGAGATTGAATTCTTGGGGTTCATCATAGTCGATGCAGCCCCAGCAGTGCCAATGAAGCGTTGCTTGTCACCAAAGCGTCTCTGAATGAAAAGTTTGAACATCTATGGCACAAGAAAAATAAGAAAGGATACAAAAGGAGAAAAAATAGCATCCTAACAGTAAATATTGGCAACGAATATAAAATGGAAAGTTGGTAGTCGGCTTTTTCTGTGGGTTAAACAGAGTACCATGAAAACATTCCCAAAACCCAAATAATCAAAATGGTTATTTTGTCGAACATGAGTTTGCCCTTCATATCTTGTTTGCAAATTTATAAAAACTCCTGGCTTCTATAGCCGTTTTGGTCCTTCTTGATCCTGCTTGTCCTTGTTATAGTCCAATAGTTGCACCACACAAAAAAAGACAAATAGAAAGAGGAAAAGACTGCATCTTTAACTAGTTTGTATTGGTTTTATTCCATGTTGGCCCTGTTGGTTGTATTTCTTCCAGTTCTATGTCAGTTAGAGTGCATCTTTAACTAATTTGTATTGGTTTTGTTCCATGTTGGCTCTGTTGGTTGTATTTCTTCCAGTTCTATGTCAAACTGACATAGAACTGGAAGAAATACAACCAACAGAGCCAACATGGAATAAAACCAATACAAACTAGTTAAAGATGCACTCTTTTCCTCTTTCTATTTGCCTTTTTTTGTGTGGTGCAACTATTGGACTATAACAAGGACAAGCAGGATCAAGAAGGACCAAAACGGCTATGGAAGCCAGGAGTTTTTAAAAATTTGCAAACAAGATATGAAGGGCAAACTCATGTTCGACAAAATAAAGATCGTGCCAGGCAAACCTAAGAAATGAGTTTTTGTAAGAAAAATGAAGAAAGAAACGAGTCACCTGAGCATGAATTCCATAATATCAGAACCTAAACAAGAAAGTAAAAAAGCGACTCTCTTAAGCATGTTTCTTCATGTTAAAATGTAATTATCAAGATCGCAAAATAGCAGAGGTGTTGGCGAAGACAAAGACCTCCAGAATAGCTCGTTATCACGCACTCATGAATAACCGGAAACTAAAGAAGCAGTAGTAGAGAAAGAACTTGGACAAAATCATATAGATGATTGATGCTTGTGAAAGCAGTATAAAAACTTAAGTTAACAATATATTACAAACAGAGCACAACGAAATAAGGGCGAATTAGCAAGTCTCCGACATTGTCTAGCAAAGCGGCTACGTATTTCAACTGTCAGTTGTTGTTGCCGGTCCTTCTTTATTAGTACTGCTACTAATTCTCAAAGTCCAATAGGCTAGCTAGAGGCTAAGATAGTAACATAAGCATCGATATGCAAAGTAAGTACATAGTCAGCTACATGTAAAAGCCGATCTACGATAATTGCAAAATGCAGCAGTGTCTGTGTAACGAAACATGCAAAGAAACCCAAAATGCAGCAAAAGTAATACAGCGAAAAACCCAGAGAAAATCATCAGCCAAATATGAGGGGGAGAGAGCAGAAACACAAGAGGCAGAAAGGCGGGATATGAGAACGATCAAAGAAAAAAGTAAACGGCATACGAAATTAGGTAATGTTGATAAGAAGAGGAGGAAAGGCCGACGCTTGTTTAACCAATCATTACACCAGAAGATCCAAACATATCGAACTACGTCATAATCGATCTAAACATCTCGGCTGCAACAGGAAAACCAAATGCAAAAGAGTCTGATATTCCTATCATCAATTAGTTGGAAAAGCAGAAAAAATCAATAAAACGTGTGATCCAAAGCGTAGAAATCCGACTCCTCCACCTCCGAAACGCCGCAAATCGAAACCGACAACCAAGAAGAATGTTACGATCAATAAGAATGAGTAAACTGATGAAGATCAGGTTTCCCTGACCCCGAAAACAAAAAAGTAGTCCGACAAAACCGGAAGATTTCGAGATTCCTGAAAAGCGAATGAGGATAAGGAAATGGATGGAGGCTTGGGGTCTGGGAATTAAGGGATCTATTAGGAGGGAAAGCGTTTACCTTGCAGCGGAGTCCGGAAGTCTGGCGAATGCAAGATGAGAGAGAGGGGGGCGGGGGCGGGGGCGGGGGCGAGGGCCGAGGAAGAGAAAATAAAGAGAGTGGTTTCCAGAACCCTCTCGATCTCTCCCGGTAAAGAGTAGGTCCGACTTCGTCGTGCTTTATGCATGGTGGTACCCATTTGGGTCTAACTACCAAATTGTTGGATCCGAAGGTACTGATACCATTTTCCCAAAGTAAATGCGCTTCACAAAGAGCAAGTGTACTTCACTAAGAAAAGATAAAGAAAAATAGCAAGAGCCCACCTGGTCAGTACGTCGACTTACAAGTGAAGCGTCATGAGTTCGATTCCCAGGGCCGGCATTGAGCACTGATACCATTTTCCTAAAGTAGTGCACTTCACAAAGAGCAAGAGCCCACCTGGTCAGGCTTACAAGTGAATCGTCATGGGTTCAATATCCAAGGCAGGCATTGTTTTCAGCCTCCCACTGTAACTAAAACGAAAAAAAGGCACGAAGTAGATGCACCTCGTGCACTACAACACGAAAGAACATGCTCTTGTGGCTAGGGTCGACCAAGACGAACCCTTCGAGTTCAAGGTCTTGAGTTCGATACTTGAGGCAAGCATCCCGTAGAGGCCCTCCTAATTTGAGATGTCCTAGCAAGTGGTGCGTCTATGTTGAGCCCACTAAATAATTCACTCCAAATATTGTTGTTGGTGTTTCGTTAGTTACGTTTTATTCATAACGGCTTAACATTTATATTTAAACACAATTAATGCATAATATGACAAATGAATAGTGATAAACCCCATATTGCTAATCCAAAACAAAAATTATTTTCTTGTTGTCTTTTTAAATATTTTTAAACAGACCGAAATAAAATAGATTTGTTAAATGTTTACTTTAATGTGTTGTAAGCATAACATAATTATTTGTTACACAATATTACAGAAGTTTGAATTGTTCAATCTTTCACCCACTTCATTACAAGTATATGTTTAACTTTGACACAGGTAAACTAAATTTAAAGTGAATTTGTTAAACTAATTCAAAATCAAAAGAAAGCCCTTTACAAGTAAAGCTTCTTCTCTGTTTTGGATCAAATGGAAATGCAAAATCTATAGTTATACATCATTGGAAGTTATGTGCCTTAGTTTGCTTGATAGGAGTGGATTTTACTGAAAGTTGATGTTGTTGAGATGTTTAAAAGTCAGATTAATTAAAACAATTGCAAGATCATTGTATTGCAACAACCCCCCGGACTAGGGATTTGACAAGAGGAGCTATAACTTGTTGGTAAGAAGTAACAAGTAAACCATCTTTTAAGGAGCTAGTTAAACTCTAAGACTTGGAGTTCACAATGTGAGAATTGAATCATTTAGCTCCCCAAACCCTTTCTTATCAATTGTATAAACATCACATAATCAAATGAATGAGTTGATCCTACGAAAAGAATGCATACACAACTCCATTCAAAATATCAAGCATCATGATGAATGACATAATCTCACCATACTTGGCAGTGACCATTAATTCTTCCATTTTCATAGGTTTGCTGGGTTCATTTATAGAGTTCTTGATGATGATAGAAATTTCTGTCTTAACAAAGGGAAGATAGGCTTAAGCAAACACTTAGCAAAATGTGGTAAAACGTCCAAAGATGCAGCTAACGAAAAGGGCGAGTGCCAATTTCATGCCCATTATGACGCGCAGTTTATTATAGAATCCTCCGGTTGAAAGAACCTGTTTGTACTTGCAGGATAATTCATCGCGCCTATCAGTCTCTCTCTCTCTGCTTTTGGGCATGGAGATGTTTGTCCCGTACTCGGAGGACAACCCGCCGTGCCCACCACTGGAAGAGCCCTCTCTTCCGCCGGAGGAACCCGTCTCCCCGGAAAACGTCTCATCACCCTTGAACTCCCAGCCGGAAATCGACCCCCCTCTGCCGCCGAAGGAAACCTTACCGGTCGAATCTTCCACTCCCCCCCAGCCGGAAACACCCCCCATCCCCACCGCCCCAAGCAACAAAGCCGGTGGGGATGCCTCCGGATGTGAGGACGAAACGGCATCCAGCGGCCGCCGCCGCCGATCCCGCTGGGACCCCCAGCCGGACTCATCAGAGGGCGAGGGAGGCCGGAAACGCAAGTCCCGGTGGGCCGAAGACGACTCCAAGCCGGCGATTCCGCTTTCCGACTTTGTGAAGGGTCTCGCGGAGCTCGACCCCGAGGTTCAGGCCCTCAATCTCCGTTTATTAGAAATTTCCCGTCTGCTGCAGTCCGGACTCCCGCTCGACGACGGGCCGGAAGGTGCCCGATCGCCGTCGCCGGAGCCCATTTACGACAACTTCGGAATCCGCATCAACACCAGGGAGTTCCGCGCTCGCGAGCGATTGGGTCGCGAGCGCCAGGAGATCATCTCGCAGCTCATCAAACGCAACCCGGCGTTCCGGCCGCCGGCCGACTATCGCCCGCCGAAGCTGCAGAAGAAACTCTACATCCCCATGAAGGAGTATCCTGGCTACAACTTCATCGGCCTCGTCATCGGGCCGCGGGGGAACACACAGAAACGGATGGAGAAGGAGACGGGAGCCAAGATCGTCGTCCGGGGAAGGGGCTCCGTGAAGGAGGGTCGAATGCAGCAAAAGCGCGATCTGAAGCCGGATCCGGCGGAGAACGAGGACCTCCACGTTCTGGTGGAGGCGGAGACGCAGGAGGCGCTCGACGCGGCCGTGGGCATGATAGAGAAGCTTCTTCAGCCCGTCGATGAGGTACTGAACGAGCACAAGCGGCAGCAATTGAGAGAATTGGCTGCGCTCAACGGCACGATCCGAGACGACGAGTTTTGCCGGCTATGTGGGGAGCCCGGCCACCGGCAATACGCATGCCCCTCACGTTTAACGACCTTCAAGAGCGACGTTTTGTGCAAGATTTGTGGAGATGGCGGCCACCCTACCATCGATTGTCCCGTGAAGACGACTACCGGAAAGAAGATGGACGATGAGTACCAGAATTTCCTGGCCGAGCTCGGCGGCGGCGGGGGGCTGAGTGGGTCGACTGCCTTCAGAACGACCTTGGCGATTGCCGGAGGCCCGGGGCAAAACCCGCCTAATTCCGATACCGATTCAACGGGGAAATTGATGTCAGCCGGAAAAGAGTACGACGACACCAATCTGTACATTGGGTATCTTCCTCCCAACCTGGACGACGATGGTTTGATCGCACTCTTTGCATCGTTTGGGGTTATAGTGATGGCGAAGGTGATCAAGGATCGAGTATCGGGATTGAGCAAAGGATACGGCTTTGTGAAGTACTCCGACGCCGAGCAGGCGGCGCGGGCGATAGCCGCCATGAACGGGTATCGACTAGAAAGCAGAACTATAGCTGTTAGGGTTGCCGGAAAGCCTCCCCAGCCAACTCCGCCGCCGGTGGCGGCGTCCCAACCAGCGGTTGCAGCGGCCTTCCAGGGTACTCATCCTAATGCCTATTCATCTTCACAGAGCTACGCTCCGCCTACTTTGTTGGCGCTGCCGCCGCCGCCTGGTGCTTACACTGGCATGGTTCCCCTTCCATGGAGGCCGCCGCCGGTTCCATGGGCTTCCCTGCCGGTGGGGCAGGGATATGGACTGCAGTATCCGGCCGGTGTGGGTCGTTATCCGCCGCACGAGGCTCCTCCGCCACCTCCTTCATCTGATACGGATGCGTCACAGGGATTCGCCTACGGGGGCACGTCTGCTCCTCCTGGAATTCCAACCGCATACGCCCCCAGAGTAGCTGCGCCGCCGCCTCCTTTTCACCCTGCAGGTAGTTACCATATGTATTATGGAACGCAGCTTCCAGCGGCGGTGGCTCCAGCAAGTCTTGAAGGATCGCAGACTGCGAGCAGCTCAGTGCCATGGGCTTCTGGTCCTGTTTCTCAGATCGTTGATGGATCGCAGAATGCTACTGGTGAATTGGAGTACGAGAAATTCATGTCAGAGATGAAGTGAACTGATGATCTTCAGGTAAATTCTTTGATACTATGCTTTTAGATGGGATTGTTGGCAATTTCAACACACCATTCTCATACGATTTTTTTCAATGCCAAAACTTACTTGCGTGTTCTAATTTGAGTTTTGAATTTTGGTTTTGGCCACGGAATGGTTTGGTATGTGATCATGATTCTCTGGTGCAACTTTGCCTCTTCTCTTTTCTCCTCTTTTCTTCTCATTGTCGTTACTGTGACTCCCGAGGAAAAATAGTTTTGTTGTCTCTCTGTTAGATGATTTGGAGCTTCAGCTCGTTGAATTATCACGTGGAGTTGACTATTTTTATTTTGGTTATACTTTGTCTTTCGCAGGAGTGAGGTTTCCTGACTTGGGGCTTGTTGGAAGTTTGGGAACTTAACGTCTTAACCTTGCTCTGATGTTATGACAATTGCAGAGATTTTGCAAATACAGGGCGTAAATACTGTGACGAGAGGTGGATCAAAGGCGTTTCTCCACAAATGCCGCATTATGTAGTATCTTTACTGTTGATTTATTATCTGGATGGCTAATAGTTAACCCTTCGATCTTCTTGATTATCTTTTGATCTGAAGCTGCTAGGATGGGCGGCCTCTTATACAAACTATAGTTACCCGTGATCATGCAGGGAGAGGCTACTCACATACACCTTTTTTCTGTTTTTTCTGTTTTATTTGGATAATCTCAGTTGACATGTTATTGTTTTCTCATTATTAACTGATGCCTCTGTTTGCTGGACTGATTAGCTTAAATGCTCGTTTCCATTGGTTGGGATCTGTTTCTTCCGAAGTTGCTCTCTTCCCTATTGTGTTCCTCTTGGAGGAGGTGAGTTCTATCAAATATATTTGGTTGCTACTTGTGTAAAAGCCTATGTTAGGTGCTCTTTGAGTTTTATGCTTGATATTGAGGATGTTAACTCTCCTTTTGTTGATCCATTATTCTTCTTGAAAGAATTAAGTCTTATTGCTCAGCTCTGTTGTTGGGAAAAACCAAGTTGGTGATGGAGGTCATGTAACCTTCTTTGCAAGACAGAAACTCATGTATAAAAACTGATAACTTAGATTATAGCAAAGAGGCAAAGGGCAACATATTTTTAGTGGAAGGAAGGTCAAGGGCAAGCAAGAGGGTGTAGTGAGATAACATCTTCCTTAATCCATTGGTCACCTAATAAATATGTAATTAAAATGAAGGAAGCTGTTATTTCTCATAAGTATGGTGGATTTTCTGATTATCCATTGTTTAAAAGATGATATTTAATTTATTAGTCATGAACTGTTTGGATGATATGGAAACTATATCTAAACAGGAAAATAGGAAAAGTGTTGCTTTTTCATAAGAAAAGCGAAAATAAAATGGCATTCTTTCTAAATGTTTAATTGCAGACTTGGGGATTGTCCTTTGTATGATTGATTAGCTAGATTCTTTGTAGTGTCAATGCAGGATAAGACTTATATGACTGTAATAGAGGGGCAAACATATTGTGGCTCATCCAAAAGCATACTATCCTTACTAGGTCAAAAGGTTTTTGGAAAATACTTTTTGAGAACGGTAGTTATTTCGTTTCTTTTTAGAGAAATGGATATTCAAGGTTGACAAAATGATTGGGTCATCTTCGTATAATTAAAAGCTTATAAGAAGTGATAGGCAAAAGTGTTCTTTAACCAGGTACAAGTTTCAGAACGTAGGACATTGTTTTCCTTTGAGATGAAACCCATAGTAATGGGTCCTCTTAAGAAATGCTATGACCTTGAACAGTCCTCATAAGAAATACTATGACCTTGAACATACACTTAACTGTAGATACAGATAATACCCTTACGGCCTAAGGATGAATGAGTTGGGATTCTAGGTGGGCTACCAAGGAAACTGTTTATGCTAAAGAATAAACAGGAAATGACACACCATATACAATTTTAGAATCTTTTAGATTTTATTATTTTGTTACTCAGTCAACAAATTTTCTTTTAATTTGTCAGTGGGAATAATTTGTCTTTTGACTTATTTTATAATTTAATTTTTAAGAAATGTTTTTTTTTTTATTTATTTACCTGTCCAGGCTTCCACTTATGTGGATGCACAAGATAAAGATATGGTCATGGTGGGCCTGGATATAATGGTTGGCCAAGAAGAGTGTGCAATGAGCCTTGCTTGTGTATTGAGGAGAACAAATAATGCAGTGACCGACACGGGCGGCCTTTTTAAATGGACGGGATATCAGATGCTAAGAGAGAAAATTGCCTATGTTTGAAGTTGAAAGAAGAAGCACTGCAATTGTTTGGAGAGAAACCTGAATAAAACATACTATGAAGTATGAAGGCACGGGTCAACATCATAATTGGCTCCTTGGGTTGGGAACTAGGTTCTCTTAGAATTTCCCCTTTCCTAAAAATAATGGGCCTCTTTCTAGGACCATTTAATGTTGTTCACATGTTTCCCTTCCTTGTGAATGTAAAGAGGTTCCTTTTTCTTTGTGAAAGAAAATTCTTTGCAAATGACATAGTTCTCTCCTCTTTGAGGGAAAGAGTATCCAACTGATCTTTCAATTACCCTAGTTACTACGACAGTTAGGAGCTTGACCAGTTTGTTCACTGTGAGAGTAGTTATATAAAGACAAAGTTACTTTAGTGTTTTTTCTTGAACATTTCTCATGTAAGGTCGATTTCGACGTGTAGACCTTATCACTTCACTCTTGAGTCTTGACCATGGTCCATTGCTTGATAGTCCACTGTCCTCTTCCTTGGATTTTCCTAGGAAGATCCTGAAAATGTGTCCCATGCAGCCCCTCAACCAACTAGCTCGCTTAATGAGTTCAGCAAATGATTTATCTGGAACATGCTTACAATACTGACTGCCGTTAAAAAATCTTTTGTGTGATAATCATGGATATTTGGTTGATTCTCTCTTCAGTTACATGCGGTCCTCCAACCAGTTATGAAGTATATGCATGTTTCATCCCTCTTCTGTTTCAGCTTATAAAGATGGATACTAGTAGGAAGTGCTTCGAAGTTGAGATGGAATTCTTCCATTCCATGGTGCTTAGATTATTGGATACAACTTACTAGAGGTTAAGGACTGAGATCCCTTAAGTGCCTCGCCCTCAAAGCTGTGCATCAACCGCCTGGTTAGCCTTTTGTTAGCTTTCTGGTGTGCTCAACTATCACCCAAAAACATTCGTTGAGGATTAGGTTGCCTTCTCATTGAACTTCATCGCTGTTGAGGTTTCCCATAAATTGTGGGCCAAGGTATCAACGCACTTAGCATGCCGGCATTTAGCATAAGCTGCTAATAAATATAGAGACATTCAAGGACAACAATAAAGCATTGTTGGTGAACCAAAAGAAATTATATGTGGGAAAGGAAAAAGAGAGAGATTAGAAAGGGACAAAAAGAACACCGAATAAGAAGAGCGGAAGAAAAGACTTTGGTGGACAAAAGGGGAAGATGAAAGCGAAGCACAGAAGAAGAGTAAGAATTTGAAATGGAGGATAAGAAAAAGAGAATATGTCTGTTGCATTACCTGGCAAAATTGCATGATTTATGCTGTGTACAGACGAGATTATTTCCTTACAGGTGATTGCCAATGACAAAAAGTGTAAGAGCTCGCACACAACCATGTGAGAAATTGGATTAACTCCTGAGTAGTCTACCTAATTTTGATTCTATATTCCTTCTCTATATGGCAAAAGGGCAAATGGCTATTCCAAGGCTATGGCGATATATCTAAGACTCTTTTGGGGAACATTTAAATGGGAAATGGATCATCAAGAGCTGTTTTGAGATAAATTTGATAAGCGGTGGATGGGTATGGTGGTTCTGAAGCATGATCCTTTCACCAATATGTATATTATGCCTTCTGGCGTATATGAGACCAATCTCTAAGTCACACAAGAAACCGTGGTGCTTCAGATTGCACAACTTTTACCTTGATTTTGGTACTTTATTGTGATTGATTATTCACTAGGGGTTGGAAACATGGACTATCGAGTTTCTGCCGAGTCAAAGTAGGCTAGTTTCAAATCAAAGCGAGTTTACTGCATGGGCTCGTGTCAGAAATGAATCATTGGATACCGTAGTAGTTATTTTCTCGATTATTGTGCAGGTGATATTTTAAACTCTTCAGAATTGATTTCAACGGCTCGAAGAGAAGTAAGCTTATTCCAATACTAATGTGTTATCATGAGAAAAAAATCTAGATACATATTCCTTTGCAGTTCGTTTTCTTGCCTTCAATTATGGCAAAGAATACATAGTTGAGACTCGAGAGTGACCGAAGTTGTGATGTGCTAAGTGGTTCCTTAAGTCCCATTCTATAAGAATCCTAGTTCGTTCCGAATTTGAGAAATATGGTTGTCATAAATTTTGGCATTGATGAAACCACAATTTTGGGATGGACAGTGCCATACAGGAGGGACTAAGAGTAAGAGATATTCAAAGGGACATTCGTCGAGTGGGGATGCTGTAGAAGTATCTATAGGCTTGCTTGATATTGTTCTTTCATGTGAATTAGAGAGGGATGAGTCATTGTGCCAAATTAGCGAATCAAGAAAATTTTCAGGAGTTTATGCAAATAGTTCCACAACCAATTATCACAAACCCTATTGAATGATATATCGTTGGAAAGCTCCTTTAAAGAGTACCCAAGTCAAGGTGAAGTTATGTTTGTACAGTTTGAATTTCATGCTTGACTTAGAGATTTGGTTTGTGCGTGCTGGAACACATCAGTATGCAAGTACATCAGCTATGCATGAAAACAATTTTTTTGGCAAAACCTACCTCCTTTTGTGCTGATGTCGAAACAAGGATTTGAATGTTCAGGTGATGCACTTCAACACAAATTGAAAAGAATGGTGGAACTCTACCACCTTCAACCACTTCTAAGTTCTCTTCACATAGCTCAAAGCCTAGTTAACATTCCCGCACGGAATCTAAGTTGATTCACAAACGGATGGATACCAGTTAAGAGTGAGGATTTCTTTTCCTTTGGTTTTCCATATTACCAGTTTAGCATCTTATCTTTAGCTGATGAGGGAATGCATTATCCATGGCAATATTGACCCCACCCGACATGAACAAAGTGGAAATACCTAGTGTTGTTCGATGCGTATCGTATCATGTATCATTTTGGTCCACGATATGTATCGTATCGTTCTTTATCGTAATTTAATACTAAAAAATTGGTAAAAATAAAAAAATTCAGGAAAAGAAAAAAATCTTATAATTGCAAAGAATTCATATAATGCAAAAGTTAAATACATATTCATCATTCACCATTCAATAATTAAAAACAAATTACATATTTTGAAGCATAATCCTTAAAAAAAATATAATTTTCATAATTGGGAAAAATATATTTACACATTGTAATCAGGAACATCAATTAAATAATCTTCATCTTCTCCTTGCTCAAGATCCTTACCACCTTATGCTTCAAAATCAAAATCTTCATCTCCTTGATGATGCTGCTAGACTCCTTCCAAACTAATCCATGCAATGTCTTTTTCGGATAGGAGTGCATTGCTTCATTATCTTCCATAATCCATTCCTCTAATATATCAAAAATCAAAATTATCCAAACTTATTAAATCAAATTGGTTTTCTTCTCTATTTAATTTTTTTAATTGCCTGCAATAAAGAAAGATAAGTAATTAGTAAATAACATTAACAATTGAAGTCAAACAAAATATTGTATTGAATCTTTAAGTAGTAACTAATATAAGATTACCTATGTTGGAGCCACATGTTACAATGGATTAAAACTAAGTCATTCAGCAGTTGTTACGCTTTTTTGTATAGATGTGTTCAAAGATACTCTAATTCCTTTCAGAACCCTTTGCATTATAGGTTTGGCTCAAAACTTTAAGGTTTGGGCAATCACTTCCAAACCTATTCCACCAAACATTCGATAAAAAAAAGATAAACATTAGGGACTTAATTCACAATAAATATAAGATTTAAGAAACTTAAATATGAAGATAAACGGTTTACCTAGGTGCATATTAGCGCTATTGCGAATTGCTAGAGGGCAAGCCCATCAAGTGAAGAGCATTATCGTAGATCTCCATCTCTCGACGTATAGCATATGCTCTACTCTCATTAGGGACTAATATGTCTATACAATCAATGATAGCTCGGTTTATCTCATCGTCCCTTTTAAAGCTTGCTAAGTACCTGAATGTTGGATTTAGGTAATAAGATGTTGCATGAATAGGCTGATGCAATTGTTTGTTCCATCTGTTAGTTATAATGTTCAACGCAGGCACATAATCCCTCTTTATTCCATTGAAATTACTTCTAATGACTTCTTTTGCCCTATCCATAGCTTGATGAAGATAGCCCATGAATTGTTTCTCCTTGCTATCAGTAAATCTCTAAACTTTCGCTAAAGGATATGTAATCCTCAATAATCTAAGATATGCATTCCAAAATGGATTCTGCATTCCAAAATATATTCCTAAAGACTGTCTCTCATTTTTTGTTTATTGCTCTTTAGTCTTTATAAATAATAAATTAATTACAAATAGAGTTACAGTTGTATGAAAGAGCTTTGTACCATCTATATATCTCCTCATCATACATAATACAAAAGCATGATGATAGATAAATTTGATGATATCTTGGCAACTTTAACTTATCCATCTCACCAATATCCTCAAGGATGAGATCCAAACAATGGGTTGCACATGGTATCCAATAGAAAGCCCCATATGTATTTGCCAACTCCTTTCCAACAACTTTATAGTTAGTTGCATTATCTGTAATGAATTGGATTGCATTCTCTAGCCCAATCTCAGATATCACTTTATCAAACTCTTGCCTTAGGACATCTGCCATATGTCTCTCCTCTGACATGTTTAGATATCTAAAAAATATAAGTCCTTTAGGACAATAGATAAGAAAGTTTAACAAAGTCCTTCCTCACCTATTTGTCTATACATCTGTCGTGATAGTGCATCCTGTCTCCTTCCATGCTCTCTAAAAGTCGAACAATATTCTTGCACATTAAGGACAATCTTATCTAATAGTTTCACTCTCAACTTTTGATAAGAAGACATGTTATACCCTGGACCAATGTTAGCAATTACATCTGCCATTGCTTAAAAATGAAAACTGTTTGCTGTATTAAATGGAATGCATGCATCATAAAACCATCTATCCACTGTAAGGTTTGCATGCTCATGCAATTGCTCTAAAGCCATAGCAACACGAATTCCAGGTTGAGCATCATGTGTAGTGCTAGGAGGGGAAAATGATTGTATGCCAGAGGAAACTCGTCCTATACTCCTTCCTCTTCTATCACTTCCACTTGCAACATCTTCAACAACCCTCTTTTTCCTGGTTAGTTTTTGAGGATTACTAATACCAATCTCTGTCCTACTATAAGAAATAATACTATCACCCAATGCAGCAACATCATCATCCTCTTCCTCAAACATCTCTTAATCATCCTTCTGTTGTCTCCTCTCATGTATGCTCTCAATAATCTGTAGACATTGCCATTTAATGGCTTCTAACAATTTTCTAATTCTCCCTATGCAAGAAAAGTTCCCCCCATGTAAGGAATCACCCTTGTATGGCTGGTCCCAAGCTCGGATAAATGAGGGTTGTGCTAGGCTTTCGACAATCAACGTAAAACTTTGTCGGATTTTATACCGTGGATTACATAAATTATGAGCATTGCTTTGAGGCGTCCCTCCTAGTGACGCGTTGCAGAGCCCAAATGCAGTGAAAAGTAAGCAAGGGCCACTACATTTTCGCCCGAATGTAGTTAATCAATTGTAGAGAGGGTTCTCACATCATGAACATGTGTGGTTAGAGAAGTTAGTCCTGCTACATTGCCGCCCGAATGTAGTGAATAAATTATAGAGATGGTCTTCGCATTTTCAATATGGATGGATGCAGGGTAAGGAAGCTAGTCCTAGATAATAAGATTCTTATTAGTTCTTGAAATATCGGAACATTGTTCGTTAAGCTAATGGAGGTGATAGATACTATGATTCGGAGAAAGATTCATATTCTATGTTTATAAGAGACAAAGTGGGTTGAAGAAAAGCAAAAAAGATTGAGGATACATGTTTTAAATTATGGTATTTAGGTAAAGAAAAGACTCGAAACGGAGTTGGTATTATCATAAATAAAGATTTAAAGAATAGTATAGTAGACATACAACGATACAGTGACCAAATCATGATGTTGAAATTAGTATTAGGAGCAGAGGTTTTGAAAATAGTTTGTGCTTATACACCTCAAGTAGGATTAAAAGATAGTATAAAGATGACTTTTTGGGAAGAGGTAGATAAGGTGATTCAAAAGATTCCACAAAGGGAGATGATTTGTTTAGGAGGAGACATAATTGGACATGTAGGTAAGAGGCATTAGGATATCAAGGTATTCATGAAAACTTTGGTTTTGGAGGTATAAACGAGTAAGGTAGGGAGATTTTAAATTTTGCTATGGCATTTGATCTTTTTATAGTCAATACAATCTTAAAAAACGAGATGAACATTTAATTACTTATAAGAGTGGCTTATCACAAACACAAATTGATTATTTTATTTGTAGAAAAAAAGATAGAGCGTGTTGTAAAGATTGCAAGGTAATTCGAGGAGAAAGTGTAACCACCCAACATCGACTTTTAGTTATGGATTTATAAATAAAAAAAATGGACAAAGAAGAAAATAGTGAATCGAACTATTCAGACTAAACGGTGGAACCTCAAAAACGAGAAAGAAGATATATTTAAACAAAAAGTCCTTTAAGGAGATGCTTGGAATTTTGTTGGTGCACTTTGTGATAAGTTGAACAATATGGCTATACATATTAGGAAAGTGGTGAAAGATATGTTAGGTGAATCTAAGGGAGGTGTACCGGCACTAAAAGAAGCTTAATGGTGGAGTGAAGTAGTGCAAAATAAAATCTAGGCAAAGAGGGCATGTTACAAATTACATTATGTTAAGAAAACTAGTGAAACTTTAGAGGCTTATAAGAAAGGAAAGAAGGAATAAAAAAATGTTGTCACGTGAACCAAAAGCTAAAATTTGGGAGGATTTATATAAAAAACTCAACTTAAAAGAGGGTGAAAGAGATATTTTTAGGACTAGAGATAAGAAAACTAAAGATCTTAATTATGTTAGATGGATAAAAAACGAGGATGAAAAAATTCTAGTGGCAAATGATGATGTAAGAAATAAATGAAAAAACTATTTTATAAGTTTTTTAATAAAAATAAAGATGTTAGTATTAGCTTAGAAAAGAGCCAAATGAGAAAAATATATAAACCACAATTTTTACCAACGTATTCAAAAGAATGAAGTAAAAGAGACTCTTAAACATACGAAGGGTTGCAAATCGGTAGGACCATACTAGAAGTTTGAAAAATCCTAGGAGAAACAGAAATCACATGGCTCACAAGACTATTTAATGAAATATGAAGAAACCAAAAGATGCCCAAGGAATGGAGAGTGAGTACACTTATATCCATATATAAGAACATGGGAGACATTCAAAATTGTGCGAATTATCAGGGTATTAAGTTAATGAGCTATACTATGAAAATGTGAGAAAAAATTATCGAACATAGGTTAAGACAAGTATCGAATACAATAAAGAACCAATTTGGATTCATGCAAGACAGATCTACTATTGAAGCGATTCACCTTTTGAGACGTCTTATGGAACATTTTAGAGCAAAAAAGAAAGACCTTCACATTATATTTATTGATCTAGAAAAAGCTTACGATATGGTATCGAGGGAGGTTCTTTGGAGAACCTTAGAAAAAAGAGGTATCCCATTGACATACATAAACCTTATAAGAGACATTTACGATGATGCAAAAACTTGTGTGAGGAATCATGAAGGAATGACAAACCTCTTTGAATTAGTTAACAAAACATATTCAAGATGAAGTACCTTGGTGTATGTTATTTGCATATGACATTGTGTTAGTGGAGGAGTCTAAGGAAAATGTTAATAGAAAATTGGAACTATGGAGAGAAACATTAGAAAGTAAAGGCTTCCGACTTAGTAGAACAAAGATAGAATATATGGAATGTAAGTTTGATCATTTGGTTACTTCAAAGGACATTGAAATTAAAATTGGCACACATTGCATTCCCCAAAAGGAATGTTTTAAATACCTAGAATCAATTTTTCAAAGTGATGGAAGAATTGACGGAGATGTTATGCGTAGAATTAATGTTGGTTGATTAAAATGGAGAGGAGCATCAAGTATTCTTTGTGATAAGAAGATACCATTAAAGTTAAAAGGTAAATATTATAGAACATCAATTAGACCTACCATGTTTTATGATTATGAGTGTTGGGCAGTTAATTATCAACATGTATTTAAGATGTTTGTGACAAAAATGAAGACGTTGAGATGGATGAGTGATCATAGAAGAAAAGACCGTATACAAAATGAGGTTATTATAAATAAATTATGCGTGACACCAATAGAGGATAAAATGAGAGAATATCGTTTAAGGTGGTTTGGACATATAGAAAGAAGATCAAAAGAAAAACATGTAAGAAGGTATGAAAAACTAGATTTTGAAAGTATTAAAAGAGGTAGAGGACGACCACAAAAGTGTTGGAAAGAAACAATAAAGAATTATCTAGCTTATTATGAGTTAACTGCTAACATGATACATGATAGGGTTATGTGAAAACAAAGAATCCATGTAGCCAACCACGTCTAGTATGGGAAAAGGCTTAGTTGTTGTTTTGTTGCTGTGTAAGAAATTCTTTCCTAGTCCCTGCTAGGTGACGTTTCAATTGTAAAATTCCACCACTAAAAATAAATATTTTATCTTTAATTTATTTTCCTCCACTACTGTACTCCATTGTGATGCGAGATAATGATACTGAGATTGAGAGTTCCTAACAACCCTTCATGTCATCTAACTTCAATTCAATAAAAAAACTTGAAAATAAAAGTAATTCATAAATCTTCAATTTTCACATAACACTCAAATAGAGTCTCCCGCTTTATGAATAAAATAAAAATCATATTCACACACTTAATAACTTCATATTTTTTCATTCAAAATGCAAAAAACAACAAATAATTTTTTTTTGAAAAACTCAAAAAGTATACCTACAACCTGAGTTGGGAGCCTTACACAAACCTCGTAGAATACTTTTTTTGGAGCCTTAAACACCAAAGAGGGAGAGAGCGACCAGAGACACACTTGGGAGCCTTTGAGAGCATTGAAAAGAATCTTGAAACGTACAAAAATGCGGGTTTATGTTCGGTCAGGGACTCCCTTATAAAGGGTACCTAACTATGTTGCACGATACGACCCGATAATCTTTTGTATATGATATAATGGGCTGTATTGTATCGTGGAGGGCTCCATGATATGATACGTATGATGACGTGTGATACGAATAACACTGGCTGAAATCGAAAATAATCAGATTAGATATGGGGATAAGATGCTCCGGTCTGTACCCGACCCAATGTTTACCCCGACACGAACCAAACCTATATATATGTATATGTATGTATATATATATATTGGGTGTTTGTATGCTTATGTATATATATATATATATATATATATATATATATATATATTCATCTTTATATATTTTTGTATATATTTATACGTACATATATTTTCTTCTTCATACATAAGCATACAAACACCAAATATGTACATATATATAACCCAATTTTGTCCTGGACTTGTTGGGAAAGGAGAACCTGAAACCATACACTCCTTGTTAAGATTAAGGTCGGAGTCGGGTATAGGTATACCCGTCCCTGACCGGGGCCCATTGCCATCCTTAGTTATCCACCTTAATTTTGCCTCCCAATTAAGGTAAGCACACCTTCTCTGTGGCTTTCCACATTTCAATCTTAATATGGTGATCAACACAGGTTTTCATGCAGAACTTTTATCGTGTACCATCCAGGTTCTACGATCAAAATTCTCTTTAACATTTCACTGGCAGCAACTTTTTATTGGTAAGCTGAGGTTGGGCAGCCTCCCCTACTGGATGTGCATGACCCGATTATCAAATTTGTGACCCATGGGCAACATTGTTTGGCTTGCAACCCTAATTTGCTTGAGTGTCTGTTGTTAGAAACTGGGCCCCTCTCAGTAAAGAAGCATGGGAATATTTGAAAAAATCTCGTGTTTAAAACGATGTGGCTCATAGGATGGCATTAAGAGACAAATTGGTCTCACTCAAACAAGGAGATAAAGGGGTAAACGAATTTTTTGGAGAATACTCTAATGTTTGGAATCAATTGTATGGTTACAAAAAGAAATGTATACAATATCTTGTCTTAGTGAGAGACAATGTGAAGATAATGAGTATTTTGTATACCAATTTCTAAGAAGTCTCCGGTAAGAATTTGAAGGGGTAAGATCATCGCTCATTCATAGAAAATCTTTTTCTACAAAAGAAGAGATTCTTACCGATCTTCAAATGGCGAAAACAAGAATGAATGAAGTAAGACTTTAAAGAAACACCACCTTGGTCGCATCAAAACCCAGAGCAAATATGAAGGCTTACCGACCTCCTTATTTCAAAAGTGAAGAAGGAAGAAAAGACATCATTTGCCATCATTGTAGAGAAGCTAGGCATATAAGGCCAAATTCTTACTAATGATGTTATTCTTAAATTAGGTATTACAGATGACAAAGTTGTTGAGACACCAGAAGTAATCAACCAGAAGATGCGTCTAGTTGATGGTGAACTTCTGAGTGATCCCGCATCTTATAGACAGATGGTTGGAACACTCACCTATCTCACCATAACACGGCCTGATATTGCTCATGCTGTTCATACTGTAAATCAGTTTCAGCATGCACCCACCTCAGGGCATATGAGTGCTGTTATGAGGATTATTCGTTATATTCGACAAACCTCAACTAAGGGAGTATTTCTATCTTCTTCCTCGTTATTCCAGTTGCTTGCATATACTTATGCTGATTGGGGTGGTGATGTGAATGATAAATACTCTACTACCGGATACTGCATATTCCTTGGTCACTCACTCATCTCATGGAGATGCAAGAAACAACAAAAGGTGTCTCTTTCATCCACTAAAGTCGAGTATCGTGCAATGGCCAACACTACTACAGAACTAACTGCTGCGACGACTACTTCAAGACTTGGGCATACAACCAGAAACTCCTCCAATAATGTTCTGCGACAACAAAAGTGCTATGTATATCAGTGTTATCCGTATCGCACGATACGATACACTACTCCGTGTCGTAAAACGATGAGTATCGCACCGTATTCACAGGTTGCTCCGTGAGTGTCTGATGTTTGGAATGGACTGGCAAGGCCCGAGTTAGTTTAAAGTGATAACGAAACTGACCCATGGGTCTTGCATCACATAAAAATACTACCGATCAATAGAATATTATTACTTTTCATGAAGATTTTTCACTAGATTTTTAAAGTAGTCGAAGGACGCCTTAGTGAGAAGTGAAGAGAGGCCATAAACCTTCAAAAAAAAATTTGAAATTTTTTTTTTGGGGCGTATCGTGGAGCCCAGCGATACCCGATACGATACGCGTTAGACAACACTGATGTATATAGCCAACAACCATACCTTTCATGAGCGCATAAAGCACATAGAGATGGATTGTCATTATGTTCGTGAAGATCATCTATAAGGCAATTTGACATTACAATTTGTAAAATCAGAATATAAACTTGTAGATGTGTTCACCAAGTCCTTACCTATCCCTCAGTTTCAATCTTTAAATGACAAACTTCAGGTCATGAAGCTGTCAGTTTGAGGGGGGTGTTAGAAACCAGGCCCCTCTGGCCTGGTCCTGGCCCACTAGGCCATCAGGGCTAGGGCCCCCGGGGCCACTAGCCGTTGGGGGCTGGCTGCAGCCAGTCCCCCTTTATCCTCTCTTTCTCCCTTTACTCCCTCTCTCTCATAACACTCTCTTCTCTATAAATACCTCTTATAATCGATTGTAAATTCAAGCCTTTTGTGGATAGTGAATGAAGATTATTTATTCAAGTTTGTTTTGTGTTCGTTATCTTGTTTGTATGCACTTGTTGCTCTCGGCTATAGCCTTTTCTAAGGCTTCATGATTGTTACATTGTGAAGCTATCCATTCATCAATCTTCCGCAACTATATTGAAGCATCGCCTTAATTACATCGGTGGCACTTCTTTTGCTTCTGAATTTTATATTCCACCAAAGACTAGTGCTGAAACAGCAGTATAACAAGTGATCTTAGGTTTCGTCATCATCTTTGCAAGGGTGGCATCGATCCGGCAAATTTCTCCTTCTAAGTTTAAAAGTTCATAGTGCTACCATGTCTCTTTAATGACTGCTACTATTCCGCCATAGGACCTTCTCCACTAAGCTATATCAACTTTCCTTCTAAAACGTTTTGCATGTACTAATGTGTTGTCAGATATCTTCTTTATGCTTCTGGTGTCAAGAATCTCTGAAGTTTTTTACATATCTTTGAGAAGTTTCTTCTCATGTAGGCTCTAAATCGTTGAAGTTACTAGATCTATAATGTGTTTGGCTTTGGGGTGACAGCTATGAATAGATGCATCTCTGATCTTTTTGAACCAGATTGAGGTGAATAGGCTTATGCAACCAAGGGTGCATATTTATTCTTGTATCGTGTCTGACACTCATGAATCATGAGAATTGGAGTGGCATGAGGGGGTTATGGGCAGTTCTTTGTGAATTCCAGTAGCATTGCCAAATATCGGCTTTTTTGGGCCTGTCTACTTTGGAGCAGGATTTCAACATTGATCGATTTAGTATACGTGCTGTAAACTGTGTAGTCTCTCAAACTTCCCCGGTTGTGATTTCGCTGCAGAAATTGTAAAATATACAGGCATGTCCCTAGGTTATTTGCTCCATCTATGTGGGCAGAAATGTACCAGGGGCAATGTCTGTTGCTTGCTCTAATTGTTTCGATCTCTCTCTAACTCTGGATCCTGTATATTGTGATGTATGTGGATTCTGTCGTATTTGGTTCAAAATAAGCTTCTCTACTGATTGCCAATGAGTAATGCTGGCCATTCGGCATTAATGTGCATGCCTCTGTTGTCTAGGCAGTTTTTCTTGGTGCATCTGTTGAATTCTATTGCATGGATTTTGCTTTGAGGATGCATAGTAGTTGATTGCTACTTTGACCATTAACTGTGCTTTCATGGAATTGAAATGCCTTCTCTTTGCACATTTTGGGATCATCAATTGTAGATGGTCCTTTATTTAGGTTCTGTTAATGGTGCCTGTTGATCAAACTTGATTCGTTCGAGGCACATAAATGGGCGACTATTCTACTTTCCATGGGGAAGCATATCCTTTGCCATAAATAACACTGTTTTACTAAGAGAGCTACTATGTTGTTTACAGTAATTACTCTCCATGTTTAGTTTCATCATGAACACATTCCTTCGCACTTAGGGCATTAGCCCACCTGGCGGGGCCCTCAACTTAAATGATGGCTGGTCCTGTGTTCAACTCCGGGGCGTGCATACTGGCTCTGACCCCCCGTTGTAGCCTCCCCCCAGGAAAAAGAACACTTTCCTATCGGCATACATGGTCTTGACTGCTTCTGCAAATGTTATTCTAGTCCTTGCGCATGTTGCCTTTGCAAATTTCACCTAACGAGTCTCTCCAAATTCACGTCTACCTTCGGCTCAACTTATTGGATCATATAGGATACTTGAGAACGGTGTGGTGTTAATCTATTGTTGCGCGAGAATCATTATCTACAAGATCATTACCGTCTAAGTTCTGAATTTTCTACAGTAATTTTAGTGTTATTTAAAAAAATGTTTTTGAGGTTATCAGGTATCTGACTTGTTTTTTGTCCGAGGGCTGCAATTGGGGAAGTCACCACTGCTCAATATGTCGACCATGGCTTGCGTATGTTCATGCTACCTAGTCCTAACTCTCTCTTCCCCCTGCATGCGTATGCGTGCTTGTGTGTGTGTGTGAGAGAGAGAGAGAGAGAGGCTTTGGCTTGTCACTCTTAACGAAAAAAAATCCTTTATATTCTCTGGAATGAATGTGATTGTGGGTCATGCATGTAAGGGGACCAAGCAATACGTTTATTTGGGGCGGAGAGATGTTGCTATAATTGAGTATAATATAATTATCATATCAAAGCCTTCAATCTGATCACTTTTTCCGGAAATATAAACATCTAAGTTGATAAAGACGGAATCACTCTCAGAGGTGTCAATCCTGACTGACTGGGCGAGGCCCCAACCCTGGTAGGTCAGGAAAAATGTGGCTGGGCGCGCAGGGACACGTTTTACATGGGCCAGTGAAATGTCGGCCTGGTGCAGCCCTTGAAGGGCCATGGGCAGGACTAGCCCGTATTATATATATATAGCAACAAAGGAATGACGGGCATAAGTCTTATATTACTCGTGCATTCTCATAGTATATTGCCTTCTCCCTACTCCATCTTGTAGATATACGAGACAAAGCTTTTTATATAGTCCACATAAAATGTTTAGACTCATATGGCAATGGCAAATTCTACCGACTCTGCCCCTACATGGGGTAGGTTCTCAATAGAAAAAATCCTACTGTGGGGGCAGATCGAGGTATACAGCAGTGTGTGGCAGAGCAGGATTTAAGGTATACCGCCCCACCTCATTTTATATATTTATTATATGTATACATTAAGTATATATTTGCACTCATATATATCTTATATAAATATGAGTATGTATATATATATATATACACACACAATCACCTTTAGCTGCATGAGTTTGGAATATCATGAAGTAAATTTTATGTTTTCTGTGAAATATATTATATTAATTATTTAAAAAAATATTGTATAGGTTGAAGCGGGTTACACCAGAGTGGGTGTGGGGTCGATGGAGTTTGATCCTTAATCCCCATGGGCGGGTGAAATATGCTGTTTTGGCGATGTTCATCATCTTGTGGCGGGTATTTTGATCAAGGTCTATCAATGTCTTAGTTAGAATTCGTTTGAGATATATCCAATTATATATATTCAAATGTCCACCTGTTTGCCCTGCGGGCCGGCCTGGTCCCCAAATCTGGACACGTCAGACCATTTGGCAAGGCCCCTAAGAAAATTCTGGACTGACACCATTTTTCCAGGGCAGGGCCGGTGGGCAAGGCCCATTTTTGACATCCGTACTCTCTCTACTTGCTGACGAGAAGTGGAGAAGATATCATTGTGAAGAATAATGAGGTTATCTTAGCTTTGTAGGGGATTGGTCGTTAAGTTAATCAAGCAGCTTGGTTTGGTTCAGCCAGCTTGAGCTTGCCAGTGTTTTTTTTCCGGGGGTTACAAGAGGAGGCCAAATCCTAACACACCCACCCACACGTACACCCTTTGAGAATCGAACTCCCCACCAGCAACAATGGCGCTAGAGCACCCTGCTGTTGAGCTAACGCTCTCGGTGCCCAATGTTTAGGTTTTAACACTAACTTTGTGGATCATTGAACCGGTATCAGCAGTTCAGGTGCTACATATAAGGCTATCATGACATTGGCAAATAACCAATTTGTATTAGTACCTCAAATTACACGTAAAAGTCACTTTGTGGATCATTTAACCAATTTCAGTAGTTAAGATGCCACTCATCAAACTGTTTGTGCCATTCTCGAATGCCGAAACACATCAATCTTTGATCTTGATGTACGATCTACAGCAGTTCTAGTAGTTTTCATGTTTCGTGTTGTGTCATTTTGTGTTTGTATAAAAAACAAGCAACACAGCACAAGTCTTGCGAGTAACGAGATGGAGAACTGTAGCTTTATGCAACCCATTATTTTCATGTAATTTGGGTAGATCGTGGTGGTATGTTTCATTTTCCCTTGTGTTTGAAGTTGTTTGTGATTGCTGTTTTGTGTCGTCGGGTTGTGTCAATTCATGTCTATTTTTATTGACCTAGTACGAGGCACCAATCAAAACAGATAGATATTTGGTAATTCCTCAACAAAAGTTAGGTGAGGTGAGACGCAATCATGGTCAATAAAAGGATGAAGATTACAATGAGACGCGCTTTGTGGTGTGTTGAAATGTCCACACTTTGATTAGAAAAAGAAGGAAAACATAAAATAACTGTAAAGCACACCTTGTTTTACTATTTGTACACCCTCAATTCCTTTCATACTCAAACTATCCTTAGCTTTTATTGGTAGAGTGGCATCTTGTGTGCATATGCATCTACTTAAGTGCATGTGTTTAGACGCACTCAGGTGCATCATCTGTCGTGATGCATTCGAGGTTTGCCTGTATGCTGCAGCAAATGTACTCGAGTTCTCAAGGTCATTGGCAATGGATGAAAGAAAATAAAGATAAAGAAAAAGAAATATGTAAATGAGAAGAGGACTGTGCATTCAAAGGTATGTGGATAGTAAAAAGAAATGAGCAAATAGCAAAAATAGCAAAAGGGAACTTACTATTTTCAATTAGATCCTCTTTTGTTGTCCATTACCGAACTCAGACCTCCAGGTTTCATTCATTTCGAGTTTAGTGTCCGGTCGTTTTCGGGTCCGGTAATCCAAAAGTCTTACCATACCCAAAGGTGTCTTTGCTTGCCATGCGTGCCAATTGAGATCATCGTCAGAGAGAGAGAGAGAGAGAGAGAGATGAGGGAGAGTCGGCAGAGAGAGGCAACCGGTGAAATGGTCTTTTCCTGGCGCAACGCCTCATATTCTTTGTATTTATTAACGACGCTGCCTTGTGGCCTCTTCTTGCTTTTTCTTGAGCCATCAGATAGGGTTTCTCGTCCTCTCCTCTCCTTTCCCTTCTTTTATTCTGTCCCATCTTCCACAGATTCTCACCATCTCAGAATGGAGTCGAGACCATCGTGCAATGGAACCCCGTGAGCCATTTCAGGCATTCTCTTTGCATTGTTTCCTGTTCGCGTTGTTGGGAGTCCGGAAAGATGGCGAAGAAGAGGAAATCGGACGTCACCCGATTAGACGAGATCGATAAGACCATGTACACCACCTTCTGCAGCGCGGCGAACTCGCTTTCTCAACTCTACACACAGGCGCAGAATCAGCAGAAGCTCGCATTCCAGGCTGGAGAGAGACACGCGATGGTCAGAATCTGGATTCTCTTTTATCCTCTGATCATTCAATTCGGTCTTATTGATGCATGGTCTTTGTTATTGAATCCTTTCGTGCCGAAAAATCATAGTTCGGTTTTGGGTTTTGATGGGAAATGTGTTATGTGGTTCCGTTATCTGTTTGGGGCTGATGCATTAGAGGCAAAAGTATGTATGGTATCGGTAGAGATAGATAGATAGAGTAAATGGAAAATTAAGAAGCGAAGATGGATATTAAGCCCGAGGAAGATCCAAAAGAATGTATTGGCAGAGTGGCATACATCTTAATTGAAAGTTGATCTTGCACCTTTCAACCTATTGCTGTTGCGGCCCTAAAAGTTCAGCTAACCCCATTTTGTACGGGGAAAAGTTTGGATTTGGTTTCTTCTACCAGGATACTAGTTGTGTAACGTTCTCTATTTTTGGTGGTTCTCGGCGGTAAACTGTTCCGAGTGTTTGATTTCTTGGTCGCCTTTGTTAGTGCCAATGGTTTGAATAAGTGGATGATGATTTAGCTGTTTACTTGTTTAACTTGAATTCCTCTGAAGGTGCATTTAGATTTATTATTCAGTTGCTAGGTGAAAAATGTTACTCTTACCGGAGCCTAGGGTTCAGCTAAGGCTGTAATACGATTACTTTCTAAGAGGCTATCTATCCTAGTACAGGTATATTGGCTGTTTGTATATGTAAAACAGAAAAAAATAACATGGGAGAGACACGATTAAGGTGTACTGATCATTTGTAGAGGCAACGGAATGGAGCTTGAATATGTGGAGAGATGGCCAAATGAAGCTTGCATCGAAGATTGACAAGTTGTATATCGAGGAGAAAGGCTGAAGCAGACCTAAAAAGTATTACATAGAAATCATAAAGCATGACATTTTCTTTTGAGTTAAATGTGGATACGACTTTGAGATGAATGACAGTGGTCATTACAAATCCATGTAACCTCTCCTGCATATATCAGCAAAAGGTTATTTGGCTTTGCTGTTGCATAGGCACTCCTTACCCAATACAATGTGCAAGGGTTAACTTTGAAGACTCTTGAAGTCAAGTACTAGTTAGACCAGATCTAGTAGCTGGTTTTAGCACATATAAAATTATTGGCTGTCTTTTTCATGGTGAAGCAAACAACAACAACAACTAAGCCTTTTTCCCATACTAGATGGGGTCGGCTACATGGATTCGTTGTTTCCAAGTAGCCCTATCATGTGTCATGTTAGCAGTTAACTCACAATAAGCTAGATCATTCTTTATTGTTTCTTTCCAACACTTTTGTGGTCGTCCTCTACCTCTTTTAATACTTTCAAAATCTAGTTTTTCATCCCTTACACATTTTTCTTTTGATCTTCTTTCTATATGTCCAAACCACCTTAAACGATATTCTCTCATTTTATCCTCTATTGGTGTCACACATAATTTATTTATAATAACCTCATTATGTATACAGTCTTTTGTTGTATGACCACTCATCCATCTCAACATCTTCATTTCTGTCACAAACATCTTTTGTACATGTTGATGATTAACTGCCCAACACTCATAATCATAAAACATGGCAGGTCTAATTGATGCTCTATAATATTTACCTTTTAACTTTAATGATATCTTCTTATCACAAAGAATACTTGATGCTCCTCTCCATTTTAACCAACCAACATTAATTCTATGCGTAACATCTCCGTCAATTCTTCCATCACACTGAAAAATTGATTCTAGGTATTTAAAACTTTCCTTTTGGGGGATGCAATGTGTGCCAATTTTAATTTCTATGTCCTTTGAAGTAACCAAATGATCAAACTTACATTCCATATATTCTGTCTTTGTTCTACTAAGTCGGAAGCCTTTACTTTCTAATGTTTCTCTCCATAGTTCCAATTTTCTATTAACTTTTTCCTTAGACTCCTCCACTAACACAATGTCATCTGCAAATAACATACACCAAGGTACTTCATCTTGAATATGTTTTGTTAACTCATCAATCACCATTATAAATAAGTATGGACTTAGAGTTGATCTTTGATGTATCCCAATATTAACTTCAAAGAAGTCTGTCATTCCTTCATGAGTCCTCACACATTTTTGCATCATCGTACATGTCTCTTATAAGGTTAATGTATGTCAATGGGATACCTCTTTTTTCCAAGGTTCTCCAAAGAACCTCCCTCGGTACCATATCGTAAGCTTTTTCTAGATCAATAAATATCATGTGAAGGTCTTTCTTTTTTGCTCTAAAATGTTCCATAAGATGTCTCAAAAGGTGAATCGCTTCAACATTAGATCTGCCTGACATGAATCCAAATTAGTTCTCTATTGTACTAGATACTTGTCTTAACCTATGTTCGATAATTTTTTCCTACAATTTCATAGTATGACTCATTAACTTGATATCTCGATAATTCGCACAATTCTGAATGTCTCCCATGTTCTTATATATGGGTATAAGTGTACTTGCTCTCCATTCCTTGGGCATCTTTTGGTTTCTCCATATTTCATTAAATAGTCTTGTGAGCCAAGTGATTCCTGTTTCTCCTAGGATTTTCCAAACTTGTATAGGAATATTGTATGGTCCTACCGATTTACGACCCTTCATATGTTTAAGAGCTTCTTTGACCTCATTCTTTTATATACTTTTCTGATTTGGATAACTCTCCTAAGTTAATACTAACATCTTTATTTTCATTAAAAAGCTTATAAAAGTAGTTTTTTCATCTATTTCTTATATCATCATTTGCCACTAGAAATTTTTCATCCTTGTCTTTGATGCATCTAACATAATTAATATATTTAGTTTTCTTATCTCTAGCCCTACAACAACAACAACAACTACTAAGCCTTTTCCAATACTAGACGGGGTCAACTACATGGATTCTTTGTTTCCATAGAGCTCTATCATGTGCCATGTTAGCAGTTAACTCATAATAAGCTAGATCATTCTTTATTGTTTCTTTCCAACACTTTTGTGGTCATCCTCTACCTCTTTTAATACTTTTCAAATTTAGTTTTTCATACCTTTTTACAAGTTCTTCTGCCGATCTTCTTTCTACATGTCCAACCCATCTTAAACGATATTCTCTCATTTTATCCTCTATTGGTGTCACTCCTAATTTGCTTCTAATAACCTCATTATGTATACGGGCTTTTCTTGTATGACCACTCATCCATCTCAACATCTTCATTTCTGTCACATACATCTTTTGTAGATGATGGTTAACTGCCCAACACTTAGAACCATAAAACATGGTAGGTCTAATTGCTGCTCTATAATATTTACCTTTTAACTTTAATGGTATCTTCTTATCACAAAGAATACCTGACGCTCCTCTCCATTTTAACCAACCAACATTAATTCTATGCGTAACATCTCCATCAATTCTTCCATCACTATGAAAAATTTATCATGGGTATTTAAAACTTTCCTTTTGGGGGATGCAATGTGTGCCAATCCTCTTAAGTAACTAAATGATCAAACTTACATTCCATATATTGTCTTTGTTCTACTAAGTTGGAGGTCTTTTCTTTCTAATACTTCTCTCCATAGTTCCAATTTTCTATTAACTTTTTCCTTAGACTCTTCCACTAACACAATGTCATATGCAAATAACATACACCAAGGCACTTCATCTTGAATATGTTTTGTTAACTCATCAATCACCATTATAAATTAGTATGGACTTAAAGTTGATCCTTGATAGAACCCAATATTAACTTCAAAGAAGTCTTTCATTCCTTCATGAGTCCTCACACATGTTTTTGCCCAATCGTAATGTCTCTTATAAGGTTAATGTATGTCAATGGTATACTTCTTTTTTCCAAGTTTCTCCAAAGAACTTCCCTCGGTACTCTATCATAAGATTTTTCTATATCAATAAATATCACATGAAGGTATTTATTTTTTGCTCTAAAATGTTTAATAAGACAATCTCTTCAACAATAGATCTGCCTGACATGAATTCAAATTGGTTCTCTATTGTAATCGATACTTGTTTTAACCTATGTTCGATAATTTTTTTCCCACAATTTCATAGTATGACTCATTAACTTGATACCCCGATAATTCGCACAATTCTGAATGTCTCCCTTGTTCTTATATATGGGTATAAGTGTACTCGCTCTCCATTCCTCTGGTATCTTTTGGTTTCTCCATATTTCATTAAATAGTCTTATGAGCCAAGTCATTCCTATTTCTCCTAGTATTTTTAAAACTTCTATAGGAATATTGTCTTGTTCTACCGATTTACCACCCTTCATATGTTTAAGAGCCTCTTTGACTTCATTCTCCTTTGAATATGTCTGTAGAAATTGTGGTTTATATACTTTTCTAATTTGGCTAACTCTCCTAATATAATACTAACATCTTTATTTTCATTAAAAAACTTATAAAAATAGTTTTTTCATCTATTTCTTATATCATCATTTGCCACTAGAATTTTTTCATCCTCGTCTTTGATGCATCTAACATAATTAAGATCTTTAGTTTTCTTATCTCTAACCCTAGTGATCCCAAAAATATCTTTCACCCTCTTTTGCGTTAAGTTTTTTATGTAAATCCTCCCAAATTTTAGCTTTTGCTTCACTGACAAGCCTTTTTCGCTTCCATCTTTGCTTTATTACAAGCCTCTAAAGTTTTACTAGTTTTCTTAGCATAATGTAATTTGTAACATGCCCTCTTTGCCTAGATTTTATTTTGCACTACTTCACTCCACCACCAAACTTCTTTTTGTGACCACCAAACTTCTTTTTATGCCGGTACACCTCCCTTAGATTCACCTAACACATTTTTCGCCACTTTCCTAATATGTATAGCCATATTGTTTCACATATCACAAGGTGTACCAACATAATTCTTAGCATCTCCTTGAAGGACTTTCTGTTTAAATATATCTACTTTCTCGCTTTTGAGGTTACACCATTTAGTCCGAGTAACCCGATACACTCTTTTCTTCTTTGTCCATTTTTTTATTTGTAAATCCATAACTAAAAGTCGATTTTGGGTGGTTAAGCTTTCTCCTGGAATTACCTTGCAATCTTTACCACACACTCTATCTTTTTTTCTACAAATAAAGTAATCAATTTGTGTTTGTGATAAGCCACTCTTATTAGTAATTAAATGTTCATCTCATTTTTTTAAGATTGTATTGACTATAAAGAGATCAAATGCCATAGCAAAATTTAAAATCTCCCTCTCTTCCTCATTTATATCTCAAAACCAAAGTTTCCATGAATACCTTGATATCCTAATGCCACTTTACTGACGAGTCCATTTAAGTCTCCTCTTAAAAAAATCATCTCTCTTTGTGGAATTCTTTGGAACACCTTATCTAACTCTTCACAAAAAGTTTGCTTTATACTATCTTCTAGTCTTACTTGGGGTATGTAAGCACAAACTATATTCAAAACCTCTGCTCCTAACACTAATTTCAACGTCATGATTCGGTCACCATATCGTTGTATGTCTACTACACTATCCTTTAAATCTTTATTTATGATAATACCAACTCCGTTTTGAGCATTGTCCTTACCTGAGTATCATAATTTAAAACATGTATCCTTTGTTTTTTCTCGTGTAAACATAGAATATGAATCTTTCTCCGAATCATAGTATCTACCACCTCCATTAGCTTACCATATAATGTTCCGATATTTGAAGAACCAATACAAATCTTATTATCTAGGACTAACTTCCTTACCTCCCGCATCCGTCCATATTGAAAATGCTGCGACCCTCTATATAATTTATTCACTACATTCAGGCGGCAATGTAGCGGGACTAACTTCTTTACCCACACCCTCCATGATGTGGGAACCCTCTCTGCAATTGATTCACTACATCCAGGCTTCGGGCTCCGCAGCGCGTCGCTAGGTGGGGATGCCCCAAAGCAATATTCATAATTTGTGTAATCCATGATATAAAAATCAGACAAAGTTTTACGCTGGCTGTCGGAAGCCTAACACAACCTTCCTCCTTTATCTGGGCTTAGGACCGGGCATGCAAGGGTGATCCCGTACATGGGCAGAGTTCTTTTTCATGGTGAAGCACACAAGCCAAATGTTGTATGAGGAAAATGAGGTTGTTTGTGCCTGTCGTTGAGTTCTCTATACCCTTCATCATTGAAAATGTTCGGGTTTCAGGAAATGATTTCATTTTGATCATGTTCTTTCACATTGAGTGTGGCAGACAAAAGAACATGATTGACTGGCAAAGTAGTTTCATCCTGGCACAAAAGTTGAGTGGTAAAGAAGTGATTTATCAAACATAAATATCACTCTTAAGATTCATTATGGTTGATTTGTTTAATAAATAGATGTCTCTTTATTGTGGTTATTTTATATATGATCTGGTTCATATTCTCTTGTTTTTTTTGGGTTTTCCATCAGGAGAAAATATACCAGTGGATATTCAAGCAACATGAAGAAGGTTCAAGGGTGATGGCAGCAGATATTGTTTCTTATTTGCAGGTCTAAACCAAACTCGTTATTAGTGGTTTGTGGTTAATTTATATCATTTTATGAATCCTTAGTTTATAAATCTACAACTTTTCTTGATCCTTTAATTGAAATATGCTTCTGCCTTTCGCTGCTTTTTGTGAACTATATCTACTCAGTGAAGGATATTTCTTTTAATGGTTTGAATGCTTTAACTTTTTGGCAAGAATCACGTGGGGGGACAATAGTCTCCCATTTTATATTGAATTTAAAGAGAGTCACATACAAAAGAGGCTAGATGGTCTGGTGAATTATATTTCCACCATAGCCACTGACCTTCCTCAAGAAGGAAAAGAAGTAATTTACATACATCAAGCCAGGTAACCTGTAAAAACAGTTAGTCTATGCTTATAAAAGGAGAAGAATGCAGAACTTAACGATCTTCAAGAACTGCAGAGAACGATTTCAACCACACTATTATTCAAGGAAAAGATATAGAGCTGCAATCTCGTAACCTTCTTATTGTATATTAATTTACTGTAGATGATTATTGTGCGACCCCCTTTGCCTTCAGTTTTGACAGTCAGTTGTGTGAGGTCTTTGTGCACTTTTGTTAATTGTGATGTATTTTATCATAGAATTAGTGGAGAACCTAGCAAAATTTCTCAGGTGACATGAAGTCCAACTGGGTGAAAGGTCAGGCAGTGTAAAATATTTCAAAAAAATCAGTTTGCTTGTGTAGAACCTTTTTTTTTGGGATTTCGGATGAGGCTGCCAGCTCACCTAACTCATGTACAGGTCTGCCACTGCATAGATTCACAATGGAAAATGATAACTATATGGGAATTATTGTGTACATGGCATTGTGAATTACTTCAGTATCTTAGATGAAAACCATATCTTAACCAGCTGAGGTCAGGGACGTGCATTTCCAGACTGCTGTAGCGAGATGAGCTATTTGCTGCAGCTTCTGTTAATTGTGAATTTTGTGGTTCTTAACTATTCTTTTAAAGAGTAAAACATTCTCTTCGTATGCTCTTCTACCCTTTTGGTCTTCTGATGCTCTCCTAGCTTCCCTTTGAGAGTTGATGGTGGTAGAGCCGTAGAGGTACTCATCCGTCGTGAGTACCATATGCCTTTTCCTTCCGTTGGTTTTTGCCAAATATGAAAACCTGTCATATGTATTGCCATGTAAAGCCCTAGCAAAGAGAGAGCTAGGTTAATATTTGAATAACTCCAAAGAATGGCCAACTCATTAGGATGAAGAAGAAGAACATGTGGACAGAAATTAATACGTCAATGAACTCGGATTCAATTTGAATTCCTTTTGACGATGTTAGAGTTGGCTGTGACAAATTTTTCTTAGGGTTTATAACTTAACTACTGGTAATCTGGATAATTTGAGATCCATCAAACTTATAGAGCTAACTCTTGAAGTGCATCCTTACAATGCCAGTCGTAGTACAGACTTGGTTATGGCAACTAACTGAAATACTGGACTGATAATTCTTTGCATGACCAAGTACAATCCTGTACTGATTAATTGAATGCTTATTATGGTAAAGCTTTGTTGGAACTGATGTTTTAGAAGGCAATATGCAACTTGAATGAACTTGATCTGCTGTTGGCTTTTGTACCCATCATCATCATTAAAGATGCTCTTTGCTCGACATATCTAGCCCGTTTGTTTAAATGGGGCTAGATATCCCAATAACATGAGGATGATTGTTGGATGCATAACGGAAAGGATGGACTACATGTTTCAGTACCTGGGGAAGTTACAGCTAAGTGACTGGGATTGTGATTTTTTTTAGTTTAGACTGACTTCTTATGCGGAGGATAAGGTGATTTCCTTTTTGACTAAAAGGCATTTTCACAATTGAGGCATCTTTTTTTCCATGGGGAGGATGAGGCAGATTGGTTTCCTAACCCCATAAACAGTACTTTTTTCTAAATTTGAAGTGGGTTGGTGCACTGTGATGCCATAGCTGCTTGAGCTCCTATAGTATCTTCTGCTGGTTGGCAGGGAGTGTTGTCTTGGGTATCTGACAGGCAGGTCAAACTTTGTCACATCTTTTTGTGGGTACGACCTTCCCGGCATTAATGTAGTGGATTCAGCCAGAACTCCAAAGATAAGTATGCTTGGGTGAGATAGTACTATGACAATTGACCCCCTAGAAAGTCATGCGGTTGCACCCTCTAGCCGACCCCACCTAGTGCAGGAAAGGGCTTGGTTAAGGTTAATGTTAAGGCTGTGATACCTAAGAGGCTTGTTAGAAAATTTAGCCTTTCTTATTTGTTTGTAATGTAGAAGTTGCATTTCATGGAATTAACAATAATCTCTTTTCCACATATCAATATTTTTGTACCTAAGTGGGTCATATGACACCTTCTTTGCCCTTCCTCCATCTCTTTGCATTTGTCTATAAAGAAAGAATTCAATATACTTTCAAGTTAGAAAATCATTACTTATGAATATAAGGAATAATAAACATATCACATTCTTTAACTTTTTACCTTTGCTTAACTTGATATTTGTATGAAGACGAGCGTGGTCGAATATGTTTCTCTTCTTCGTGTGAATGCGTTCGAAAGGGGCCCTACAGTGGATCAGGTTAAAGTTCCTCAAAGTTGCACTCGAGCATGCAATCTTTTGTTTCATCAAAGCATACAATTTTTTTAGAAAATAAGCAAAAGAAGTTAACCATTATAGAAAAATCACAATACAAAAGTACAAAATTATAAATATAAAAGTCAAATGATGAGAAACTAGATTGTGAAAATTTTAAAAGAGGAAGAGGAAGACCATTAAAATGTTGGAAGAAAACAATAAAGAATGATTTAACTTATGTTGAGTTAACAGTTAGCGTGACACATGATCCCGTTCTACTAGTATGAGAAAAGGCTTAGTTGTTGTTGTAGTGAAATGATGAGCGAGAACAAAAAAATAATATATGAGCAGTAAAAACAATGAATCTTGCATTGGAGCTCTAAGAAACAAGTGATTGAGATTATGGAAATTTGAAGTCAGTAAGGAACTTGGGCGATTTGAAATAGAAATCGCCAGTTCACTGCTCTATGCATCTAACATGCAAGAGTAGGCTCATAATGATCAAGGAAAAGTCGTGAGAGGATAAACAAATATAGCATGAAATTTTTGGGATACTATAGTAGTGCCACTACTTTTTCGATTAGATATTATGCGAAATGGGTTCATAGAATTGGGTGGAACTAGAACAAATCTTAATATGGAGATGGAATGTAAGCTGCAACATAAGTCAGATCTAGACATGGATTATATCTGTTCATCCTCTTGCGAGCTTTTGTTTGATCATTCTAAGCATACTCTTGCATGTTTACATACGTAGACCACTGAGCTGACATACGAGTTTCTCATTGGCTTTAAATTTCCTCCATTTCACAATCCCTGATGAGCATTTTGAGCAAATTTGGATTTCAGACCATGAACATCCTTGACTTTTACTTTTGATGCATAATCTCAGTCACGTCTTGTTTCTCGAAGCTCTAGTGTGAGATTCATTGTTTTTACGTCTCACGTATCCTTTTCATTCTTGATTATTTTATATTCCTAATATTTTGCTCTTGTATTGTGATTTTTCTCGATATTAATGGTTAGTTTCTTCTTTTGCTTTCTTTTTTGTCTTCTTTTCTTGTTTGTTGTTGAGGAAATTTGTGTCTTAGCCTTTTCTTGGGTTTGTAGTTGTCGATGTGCCTCGCGTGATATACTCATATGGTTTAAGAGAATAAACTAGAGACTAGCACAACCAATGTTGTAATTAACGTAGTTGTAGAGGGCACCTATACGCAATAATCATGTTGTATCGTATGATGCATCATATTACAACAACAACAACTAAGCCTTTTCCCATACTAGATGGGGTAAGCTACATGGATTCTTTGATTTCACAGAGCCCTATCATGTGCTATGTTAGCAATTAACTCAACATAAGCTAGATTATTCTTTATTGTTTCTTTTCAACACTTTTGTGGTCGTCCTCTACCTCTTTTAATACTTTCAAAATCTAGTTTTTCATACCTTTTTAGAAGCATTTCTTTTGATCTTCTTTCTATATGTCCAAACAATTTTAAACGATATTCTCTCATTTTATCCTCTATTGGTGTCACACATAATTTATTTCTAATAACCTCATTATGTATACAGTCTTTCCTTGTATGACCACTCATCTATCTCAACATATTCATTTGACATCTTTTGTACATGTTGATGATTAACTGCCCAACACTTATAACCATAAAACATGGCATGTCTAATTGCTATAAAAATAAGAATTAATAAGCTGTTAAACATTGACATGACATGACAATGCCGCAATGGCATTTTCACAGTCAATATACTTTCAAGTTAGAAAATCATTACTTATGAATATAAGTGAGGAATAATAAACATATCACATTATTTAACTTTGTACCTTTGCTTAACTTGATATTGTATGAAGACGAGCATGCTCCAATATGTTTCTCTTTTTCGTATAAATGTGTTAAAAAAACTACAATTTCTCTCGCATCCACTCAAATTACATGTTTGGCTTAATATGCGTTGAGCAAACCTTGATAAGTTCAGTGCATCAACACTAAAAAGAGCCCACCATTCATGTAAAATAAAACATAATAATGAAAGGATTAAGTTTTAGGAAAGCAACACAAGTCATAAGAATGAATAAATAATAATAATTTATCAAAAATCAAATCCTACCTGGTCACATATGCGAGCAGAGTTATATTGCAATTGGCCTTCCAAAGTCTCGATAGCTCTAAATGGATGTTGCACCAAGTAACTTAATCTTATATAAGGTCAATTGCATTCAATATCTCTTTTTTAACTTCTTTATCCTCTACAAAGTTAAGAGAAAATCTAATAAATGGATTAAGAAAATATGCAGTAGCATGCAAACCATGATGCATTTGTCGGTTCTAGCGTGCATAAATTATCCAAACCTTCTTTAGAAGTAATAACTTGTAGTCAGTTTGCTTGTATTTCCAATTTGGCCTTATCTATATCATCATATATAAAAGCATAGCATGCCTATCTTCACGGTCTATAATTTTTCTTATCATGACTAAATGCACAATCATCCTAAAAAATGTTATACTTCTCTCAAAAGCATTAAAAATAAGGTCCACTAAAGTAATTTCCTTTCTCTTTCTCGACCAACTTAGTATCATATGCAAACATCTTTTTCAATGCATTCTTTTGTATGACAAGACTTTGAATAGTAATAACATTCGTAACAAATCTTGCCAGTAAAGGTCTAATCAACTCACTTCCACCAGTATTGATTCTGGTCAAATCCAGTACAAATGAGTGATTATAAATAAACTTGGTGACATTTCTGAATTCAACAATTATCTCCTTAATTTCATCCATTACACTTAAATCCTTATACATTAAGTCTATGCAATGGGCAACACATGGGATCCATACTGAGGATGGATGGTAATTTAACAATATTTTGAACACCAACATCCTAAACATCTTGAAAAATAGAGAACAAATTATCTACCTTTTTATCAATATGAGATATGCCATAGGATTTCAAAAATAATGTTCTTTTTAGTCAATAGACAAAAAAGTTTACTAATGAACCTTATAATTTGATTATACACTAGCAATAACATCTTAGCACCTATCATGCTTTGAAAGGAAAATGAATTTGCAACATTAAAAAGAAAGACAATTTTCATATTTGGTTGCTTCAAATCTACTTTCTCAATTACCTCCTTTGAAGTCATAACTGATCTAATATTTGGCTGAACTCTAGGAGTCGTACATTAAGGAAAAAATAAATGTATTCTATTGCTTCCAGACCTCCACATTTATGCTCTCTTATGTTTTATGGATATGGGTACGGTACCGGTATCGAGTACGGGTACGGGTATGGGGTACACAATTTTTTTAAAACTAAGGTACGGGTATGCCACTATTAAAAAAACATAATAAAAAATAAATTTATATAAATGACATGAGTGTATGTGTGTATCACAGAGAGGGAGGGAGAGAGTACTTGGTTCAAAATTTTCACCATCAAGAGTGACTTTAGGTTCCTATAAATTTCATAGGCATCAAACTCCAAGTTAAAACGTAATTGAGCATAGAACAGGAACGAACTTCCACCAATAGCTTGAACAAGTTTTATCAAAACACAATTGCACCAACATGCAAACAACAACAAAGCATTCACTACAAAAACATGCAGAAAATTCTAAATGAGTTTAGTTACACACCTCTTCTTAAACCTTATAACACGAGGATAGCCAACATGCCCATCATGATCATGTGAAAGATCTTCTTTCAAAACATCATATGTTGTCGAAACAATGTCAGCACTCTCAAGCTCATCCATATCAACAAATGAAGCATAGGAAGAAGAGTTCTTTACTCCTTCATATATATATAATCAGAATACACAGTTTTCCATATTAGCATGAACCCTCAAAAAAGGGTGTTATACGCAAACATTGCAATTTCTGTGCAAGGATAGGCCCCAAAATTCTGAATCACAATGCATCAGCCTTGTTAAGGTGATAGTGAAGCAATTAGATCATTAGAGACTACAAATTTCAGATGGATTTCACTTAAATTGGAGAAGATCAAGTGCGACCTCAGTGACCAAGCTTTGCAATATGCACTCAATATCTACTGCAGCCTCAAATGCCTCAAATTCAAAGTCTGTCCGGTGTCCACTTACCAAGTGGAGTGCTCATCTCCCATTTGCCTTTTTGCTAGCTATTTGAAGAAGAATATGACAGTAGTACATGGATGGCAATGAAGAAAACCAGATCTCCATATAATCAAAAAATCTAACCTGCATGGCGTTTGCTTTAGTGTAGAAGAAATTCATACATTGAATTAGAGAATCGTTCACAGGACATTGAGAAACGGGCTGTTAAAATGTTTGCAGAACGGCTACTTCACGATGAGAAACGGGCTGTTTCAGTCAGTGGGCAGCCACTTTGGACTATATCATTCCTGAACACCTACTCACCAAATTGGAATATTCTCACTTTCAAAAGCCGAAACCAACAACTACCTGTGGAAAAGATGCTTTAACATAGCTTGGAATGCCAATCCTGTTTCCAGTGGCCACCAAGGCAAACTGGGACCCCTTTGCCATCTTGATCTTTCGGTGCCCAAATTGTGAAGTAATCAATGAAAGAACAACTTTTCCAACACCTGATCCTAAAGCATTTATGTGACAATACAAGCACGTAGAACAACATGTATATGCTGTTTTGGAACCTTTACGCTCATAGACCTGCAGTTGTAGACCTTACAGTGACAAGAGAACCTCAAAATATTATTCTAGATATGAGATTTCAATTTAAAAGCCAACATGTATCATGAAAATTAGTTTATTACATAAACTCAAATAAACTCGTATTACATAGTTCACCAAATACATACCTGCATTTTGTTATGTTCTCAAAGGATCTTTAACGCTTGGACAAACAAAGTACCTCAAAGCCAAGTAGGTGAATATATAATTGTGCCTCCAAACAAAATGTCTAACAGAATGAGAAGGGACCAAGAAGAATAACACTATAGAGAATCAGCTCCTTCAAATGGATCCCATTCATCTCCACCAATGTCCCACATTTTAGTCTCACCCTCATTATAGTTCTTATTCTTCCTTGAGAGGAGACGAAGATTTGTGTGGACAAAAACTAAATCTTGACTCTCTTGGGATTTAGCCTATTCCTTTTCATGGAGTGGATAAAGGAATATGTGCTCCAATTCCTTTCACAACAAGAGGAAGAGGAAGGTTGTGAAAGGAGCTTCAAGGCAATGGTTTGAAGTTTGGGGATTGAAGCTCCATACATGACCCACCATTCCTTTGGTGTCAAGTCCCACCTATCTTGCAAGCAATCAAATTGGCTAAGCTCTTCTTCACCACTTGAGAATTTAACAAACTACAAGTGACCTCTCGCCTTTCTTGAGAATCCAGGAAAGTAATCCTTCGAGGCATTTGTTTCTCCCCATACAAATCTCATTGTCCTTATGTGGGGGGACTCGTTTTGGAGCTTCCTCAAGCCATTGTCTACAATAATACCTATTATACAAAATATAAATTGTGATTACTATAATACAAAAACCAAAGTACATCTCTTAGATGAAAAAGTAAAAGAACTTGGAACTTGAAAGTTAATTAAATTTACCTAGGATTAAGTGAATGAGCCAAGCAATGAAGAGGTGTGCAACTTTTATTCCATCTAGAAATTAGGATGTCAAACACCACTCCATAGAAGGATGAATGTTGATTCAACTCCTTTTCCTCATGTTGATAGATGGCTAGCTTCACTTGCTCAATCATACAATCCATTTCTCATAAATCAAATGAAGGTTTGGCTTATCGGTGTCACAAGAACGAAGCATTTCATAGATGGGCTTTGTAAAGCTTAGAATATAATCAACTTTATCCCACCAAAGGTCATTCAAAATTGTTTCTTTCACAGTGGCGACCTTTTGAACATCATCTTCTCTATAGTGAGACCATTCTTCACTAATGACCATAGATTGGAGACCATGCTTAATAGTTCTAAACCTTTTAAGCATTACAATGACGGAGGCAAATCTAGTCTCGGCAATAGAAAGTAGCTTAGGATGCACAAATTGATTATACATGGCTAGCCTCATAGGAATGATTCATGATAAAATTTCTTAATGAAAAAGGCATCATCGACAACCAATAATCCAATGACATTCGGCATAAACACTCTCATTATTTGGATTATTTTTAGGAGCACAAATATTTTTCAAAGCAAGGTTCAAGGTGTGCACCACACACGGTGACCAAAAGATATGAGGATAGATGGATTCAACAATTGCTCTATTTGACCTTGCAAATAGGTGCATTATCACGTGTACCAGTACACCATTCGTGGTATGGGTACGTACCAGATGTACTCATACGCGTACCCGTACCTGATTCGTACCGGATATGGATACGTCGCCCAAAAGGGTGTACCTGTGCAACATAGACCATCATACATGTCTTTTATAAGATTGGTATACATCAATGACATACTTCTTCTTTTTGAAGGTCCTCTGACAACATATCGTAATCAGGGAGAGCAAAATTGCACATTTGCATTCTAAAATAAAAAGAAACATCACAATGACAAAGAAATGTAGCCTGGACCAACATAGCTTATCTTGAGGGACAACGAACCTGGCAATGATTTCCAACAAATAAATGTGGAAGTGTGCTTCAAGTTACAACCTGTTGACTTGGTCGTATAATATGCTTCAGTTTGACTTTGAATACATAGGAGAAGTAACATGACTTAAAATTTAAGCTGTCTAAGATTTTTGCTGTCTTTTGGGAATGTTTGCTGCGACTGGTAAATGCCTGAGTTTTGTTCTGAGATAAATGAGATTGTTCTTGCTAGTATGACTTCCGAATTGGGTTTATAATTTAAAAGGACACCCAACTGTGTCGAGCATACTTTCAGCATGTGAACTTGGTACAATTTTTTGTGCAGAACGAGCTGGACTATGGTGGAGAAGAAATACCAACAGCCCCAGGATCTCAAATGATCAACCATAATCTGCAGCCACAAATGACTTATTCCAATTCAGGCTACTCAACGTATCCTGGTGTGAGCGGGCAGGCTCTGGCACAGGGTGTGCGACATGGTCCTCCTGACCAGCACAAAAATTCTGTTTTTTCTAATGCTTTGTCTAGTCCTGTAAGAAGAAGCCTTGAGCCGTTTCAGTTGGCTCATGCGGGGTATCTCTTGAGCAATGCAGTGCAAGGTGGAAATGGAGATCGGCGGGTTGTCTCCTTGGATGTCAATCAACAGAATCTTTTCGACGGATCACATGGCTCATCACAAAATCCTGACATGAATAGTGACAATCATCCTATTCAGGTTCGTCAGCTCCATCGCAATCAGAACAGGGAGACCCACTGTTCCAACTCAAATGATTTGTCGATGGACATTCATGAAGAAAGTCCGGTGCACAACTCTTACTAGGAATTCAGGCTTCAGGTACATATTTGGAAGTCACACTCTTAAATTGATGAGTCTTGTAAAGCTGTTCTCTTATCATCTGAATTCATTCAATCTGCAACGTGACTGGCATAATGACTTGGAGAGCTTGTCCCATGCTTCGGGTTCCTCAAGGTTGAAAATGGAGAAAGGCATTGGTCAGAAATGCTGAATAGATGCCTTGGTGGCTAATCGTCCTATTAAAGTTTTTCAAGCAATTCCTCGATGAGTGATGATGTTAATGGATGGTTCAATTAGCTTGTTTGTTGGAATATTTCTAGGTTGTTTTTCTTAAATTTTCATATGTAGTTGATAACTGAATGTAGCTGAATGGATACCATAGCTGCAACCCTTGCTTCTTAAATTTTCATATGTGCATAGCAGTGTCTGTTATATCTTTTGATATGGTGCTTAGCATGGAGTTCTTGAATTCTTATATGAACTGCCTTTTCATTGTGTGACGTCTCTCAAGTGTTCTATTTTAAACCAATTGGAGTCATTAACAAGGATTTCAACCATCGTGTGGGAGTGGGAGATTATGGTTCGTGTGCAAGTGGAACTAGGAAAGCATGAGTTTCTGCCAGTATATTACCTGGAAAAAGACACGAGTATAAACACTGGATACAGGTACGAAGCTTGAGAGAGACGGGCATATAAGCATACCAACCATTATACACATGTTTGAAAAATCCCTAGTTGTATCCCAAAATTCTTATGATCTTGCTGCGGGATCTCGGTCATGATGTTGAGACCTGTACGATCTTGTGATAATGACAATCACACCATACATTAGAAAATTATTTTCTAGATGTGTTTCTTGAGACATATAATCAATTCATCATGTTTGACTGTAACACGAGTATAATCATGTGTAAGATATTCATCATATGATCATTATATCAATTATATAATTATGCTTACATACATCATGTAATTTCATTCAAAGAAAAGTAGTGGTAAGATGATCTTTAAGATAAAGATCCGATCCCACAATCCTCGGTTTTTCTTTTCTCAAATGATAATGTGTAGGATTTGTGAACTTGACAGCCTTGTGTGCACACAGACACATGCACACACGCACGTACACAGAAAAACTTGAGGGTTTGAAGGGCACTGTACAAAGTGTGCTTAAAGGACCATAGATGCCCTCAAAAGGCAACTTTCTCTGGCCACTTCCAGAAGAAGCGGTACTTAGACCGTCTTTCGGTCAAATTCAAAGATAGGTTTTTTGTCATTAGCCCAAAATAGATCATGGTTTAACTTTATTAAGTAGTCACTGAATTCATCTTATTTGCATGGAAGCTTATGCTTTCCTAGGAAAAAAAATCTTGCTTATAAACAATCGCAGATATCACGAAGGTTTTGAATTTCCACAAGAAATTCACAAGAACTATCTTTTGCATCCTTTTGATGTTCAAAATGTGGGATTTGAAAGATTGCTTGCTTTATGGTCTTAAGGTCAGATATTGTTTGCTCTATATTTGCACATTAAGTTATCGTGGTTAATGACATTGTTAGATAAAAGTTGGTGTCATGCAATCATTTAGACCTATAAAGTGTGATACGTGAGACAGTGAATACTTTAAAAGATGGACAAGGTTTCCGAAGTATTTGGAAGAAAACAATAAAACATGATCTCCCTCTCTGTCTGTATGTGTGTGTGTGAAATTGTGATGTGACATGAGATCGAACTGAACATTTACTAAGAATTCATCTTAGCTTGCCTGACTTATTGTGGGAAAAGGCTGAACTCTGGTTTTGCTATACCATTTTACCACTGTTGAGGTTGTGAATCGGTCCAAGTACTTGATCAATGAGACTAAGCTTATATGTAGGGGGAGTGTGAATATGACGCATGCCCAAATGAATAGAATGCATTTACACATTCCTTTAGCAGGTGAGAATGGTTCTCTCAACTCTCGAACTGTCAGTGATTCCTTTGAGAATCTGAAATGCTAGTCGCAGAAATGTGGAACAAGCAACTATGTTCTTAGAGAGAAAATTAAATGAGGTCCTAGCCATGGCGGGCAAGATAAGAGCATGGAATGGCACTCCTGCATTTGTTGAAACCTTTGTGCGAATGGATGAACAGATACTGTTGCGGACCTCTCAAATGTAATCTCTCCTTGCTATTGATTTGTTGTGCTAGGCTGGTGGTCTAGACTCACATGGGCTTCTAATAAGTGATATTAATGCATGAGTTCTTGTGCAAGGTGAAGTAGCAAACTTGGATTTTCGTATTAGTTCAGTTCTTGTGACCCACTTCTCTTTTGGTGTCAATTTAATTTAACTGGAAGCGGGCTTGTGAAACCATAGTTTCATGCTGATGATGAGTTTCAATCTTGATAGATGATGAAACTTATAACCGTGAGCACCATAAAGATTTAGATTTGGAATATTATTATTTTTTACTATTCACACTTAGTTTTTTCAAAAATAGTATTTTCTCCCTTTTCTCCACACCAAAATACATCCAATTTCGGTGCTCTCTTTGTTTTGGCGTTCAGCACTTCTTTCGTTTTTAAATCGTCACTACTTTTTTTTAACTTAACAACACACAAGTATACTCTTACGAATTTCGTCTGAAACAAGAAGGGACACCATTCAACCATATTTCTCAAGTAGATCTGACCAACAACATAGGGCATCTCTTTCGTTGGGAAGATGCTTTTGTACCGTTTTTCAAACCGAGAATCACTGATCATTTTTTAATCGAGATTTCAATCACAAACAAGATCAATATTTAAAATAAACGATAAAAAAATATACCAAATCAATGACATACCTATACAAAGCATTAAAACCCTCTTCAAATCAATTTCTTTAATCTTCTTTTTGTTGTTCATGTTCTTTCTTTTTTTTAGAGATGACAGATGGTGAAAGTATCGGGTGTTCGATTGAGTTTCGAGTTGTGGGTTGTTGGAAGAATGGTGTGAGACGATTAATGGTGAGGTGAAATCACACTGTCGAGGAATATCATGGAAATTTGAATAATGAAAGAGTATGTGAATAGTAAAGAAGGTACTAGTGCATAAAAGGAGGTTGTGATGTCAGGCCTGTTGAAAAAGGCTGGAAGACAAGCAGGCGACCAATTTGTGCCTGTTATGATGCCCGCGTTAATCTTGCCATTGCTCTCACGTAATCAGGCGGTCTTGTGTCTGGTCAGTTCAAACCCGTGTGGAATCTTCTTGCTTCACAAATTTTAATATGAAATGGATCATTCAGCCGTTCGATGAGCGCGTGTATTGAAGAATATAGCCGGCCGGTCAACGAGCGGCGTGAGCCGGCAGACCTTTTTGTTGGGTTCCTCTCGGTCGTCTCTTCTAGGCGTTGCGAAAACGTCAACGCTCCTTCCAGGAAGCTGGCTTCGATAACATCGGCTTTAATCAGTGACTGGCTGCATCTGCTATAATAAACTCTGCAAACCCCAGCTTTCTGTCCTTGCCTTTCCCGTTCTTTCCCTTGCGTCGACGCATCCCCGCCTCCCCACTCTTATTGCAGGTTATTTGGACGGTGGTGGATCATGAATAAGTCGAGATCGACGCCTCTCCTTCTCTATTTTATCTTCTTACTGTTGTTCATATTGCAAGCGGGATACGCCCAGGGCCTTCCTCCTGCACCTGCCCCTGCAACCAGCGATGGTATGTTCTCTACTATTATTATTGTAAAGTATTCTTCTTGGGGTCGTAGTTTTGTGTATGGGTCATGTTCGTGTTTCTTTTTTCTTGGTTACAAGAGGAGGCCGAAGCCTAACACACACCCACACATGCACCCTGTGGGAGTCGAACCCCCACCAACAAGAGATTAGTGAAGAGGCTCACTTTGATTAGAAGCATATCATTTTAGACACAGATTCGTCTTTTGTGATGTTACTCTGAGTGGACACGAACATGGCTTTTTTTTAGTGTTGTTACTATTGCTTGTATTGCTAGCCCAGTGAGCCAACTCGCCGTGTCGTGTTAGAAGCCAAGGTTCACCACTAGAACTGCAAAAGCAATGAGCTGATTGCAGTCTGGATTGTTTGCAGCTCATCTAACTTAGCTCCGTTAGTCGAGCCTGGTTTGTCTAGTAACGCTCCTGAAAGGAGCCAATATGAGCTTGACATGAGCTGCAGGATTCACAACTTGTTTCATATGATTCATGTGTAACTGCTTTTGCGTTTGATTATTCTCTTTTACTCTGCTCACCGTGTCTTAGAGCTTGATTCAACAAAAAGAAAAACTACTACAACAACAATTAAGCTTTTTCTCATATCAGATGCGGTCGGCTAGATGGATTCTTTGTTTTAGTAGAACTCCAGTTAACTGAACATAAGCTAAAAAAGGAAAAAGTGGGACTTCTTGGCTCCCAGCAAGTAAGTCCTGCATGAAGAATTCCCACAAAATTAGTACATTAAAGGGCCTTTACATAAAGTTTTTGATTGATAAACTGTTTCACTTATATGTTATATTTGTTGATGCAGGAACTGCGATTGATCAAGGGATTGCATACATTCTTCTGTTTGTGGCCCTTGCTCTCACATACCTTCTTCATTAATATGACCAACCCATGAGTTAGGTATTCATTTCCCCCACTAATTGGTGTATCTTACAAAAAATTGCCGATGTATACAATAAGATCAATTTTCTATCTCATTCATATTTTAATTCATTTACTTATTATTCTCTTTTAAGAATTAGCATGAGATAATCTTTCACATGTCACTAGAGCTTGTCAAGTGTATTGTCATAGTCCAACCTTCTGTTTGCTCATACATTTATGCACTCGAGATTATGGATTTGTTAAGCCCCCCACCCTACCTTTCTTTCCCTCTCTCAGTCTTTTAACCAAACAATTCATGTGCACGCCCGCCCATGCATATTAATGGGCACGAGCAGAAATCATTGTTCATGAAATAGTGAAGATTCTTATGGCTAGTACAGATTCAGGGATAAACTCGTGCAATAGAAACATACAAATCAATTGCAAGACATTCATTGAATAGAGTACCAGCAGATGATGACCAACGAACCATAAGCCAATAATGCCTTATTTTAGTCTTGAATTTCTACCAACGAACAGGATCATCGTTCGGACGGTCTAAAATTTGCCGTTTGTCGCATTTCCTTCATAATGCTCACACGTTCTCACCGCTTGATTGCTGGCCACCGGATTCCAATTCTTTAGCATACTCCGCCATCGCTCGCTGCATGTTCTGTTCCCGTCTTTCTAAAGCAACCATGTAGAAACCTAAAGAAGCACAAACAAACATCACCACCAAATCAATTAATTCAAGATGATGCAGCGCTAACCCCAAAAGATGGTGAGACTTTGTTACATCCCGGGGACGCAAAACTCGAACTCACACCCAGGTGGTGAGCTTGTTGCATCTCAGGACACAAACCCCCAAAAGATGGCCAATGCTGAAAATTGCACTTGATGGGTGAGACTGAGTTGCATCCCGGAGGCACAAAACCCCAAATGTATGTTCTCGCCTACGACGAGCCGGACACAGGATTGTACAGAGAGGCGGCGCCGTCAATGGGAATCGAACCCTTGACTGCGGCAGGCAAGTGATTAAGGAGTTTTCCGGCAAGGATCCGTGATTGGAAGGGAAGAAAAGATTCAAACCTATGGCACTGCCGATGGCACAAAACCAGAGAATCCGCGCAGACCATTTGTCACCAACAACCCCTCTTCCTCCCAGCATCCTTCTTCAGAAATTGATCGCCTAACAAGTATATGAATCGATGGTATGTGCAGAACGGTGGGGCTCTAGATGAGAGAATTTGGAGAATATCGAGACCGTTGGATGTTCACCGACCGTGGCTGTCTAGTTTGTGATCGCTTGGAGGCTCCAAGAGAATCAGAACCGGGTCAGAAACCTAAACGGGATCAAGTCCGAAATGGCACCGGCCAAACCATCGTTATACTCATGACCGTAACCAAACCGAATCGGGTCAAAAATCTAAATAGAATCATATCCAAATATTGGACAAACCATAATCGTACTCATAACCATAACTAAAATCAAGGACCAAGGTTGACAATAAGACCTAAAACTTTTTTTCCCCAATGCCACTTGTTCTTAGGGATGTTCACCAGATTTGGAGAGTAGAAATAGGGATGAAGATGGAAGCGGGGAGAGCAAAGAAATCCTCAACGAGGATGGTAATAGCATGTTCGTGTGAACCCAGTTTCAATTCTTTCTCTCATTGGTTTTGGAAAGTTAGGTTAATCAAAGAATAAAACAAACTATAAGAAAAAAATAAATAAATAATATTATCTTCTTTTTTAATTTATGAATTCATCATCATTCCTCATATTTTATCCATAATAATATCTTTAAATTTAGATGTAGTTTATATAAATTAGGCATTATTATATATATATAAGTAAGCTCCAACATTTTTTTTAAGCATTTCTCTTTTTTATGATGAGTTTTCACGAAAATAAGAACCATGTTAGAATGAAAACAGAGACTTTGATCCCGCCTCATGAACATTCCTACTTCCCCTTTTTGGTAGAAGAAGAAACCAAAGCTTAACACACACACACAAACACTTCGAACTATCCACTAATAACAACGGTGTTAAAGTATCCTGCCATTCAAGTAAAGCTCTTGTTGTCTTAAGCTCAAATGGTAGAAAGTATTGACGCTTGTATCCTATTGTTGGTTGGAAGTTCGACTCCAAAGGACGTGCATCGAGCGTGTGTTATAGGGATTTATAAATATATAAAATATTAACAAAATAAAAAGTATAATAAAAAAGGCAACTAGGGATACACTAATTTTGATGGCATCTTAAATCATATCGCCGAAATTAAGGAATGCCAATGAATTCTATTCGTAGTCTCCTCTCTAAACAAATTATATAGTAATCAGAAATGTAAATATTTAAAATTTCTTGCTTCCACATGCGTCTCTCCCTCAACAAGCTATACCATTCTCATCATCTTCATAAACTTCCCAGGAAGAAAAGGAAGATGCCAAATGCTCTCCAGAAAACGCTTCAAACATGCTTCTCCAAAGCCAAAAGATTAATTACGCTGTCACCGGAAAAAGCCGCTGCCGCCACCGCCACCACCATGTCTTGGCTCTTTTCTCCATGCAGGTTTTCCAAGACTCCCTCCTTCGCAGTTGACTGTGACAGCGATCCTTCATACCACAGTCAACAGTACAACACCCATTTCGTGGTGGATGATTATGCTCACCTGCCTGAATTCACCTTTGATGTAAGTAGTGGGTAGCCAATATCGGTCCCATTACTAACGACAACCATGAAATGCACGAAGAAAGGCCCTCTTCCAGGATTTTATGAGTTGCATTTCGAAAAAATATAAATATTATTCAAACGGTTTTCTTTTACCTTTTGAAAAAGTCCTAAGTATCTTCCGAATGAAAAGGAATGATGGTTAAAAAGGAAAGTCTAGATAGAAAAACTCGAAAGATCCATGTATATATACAAAAGAAATATACAGAAAACTATATACGACACATAATACAATTGATCTTCTAGAGAAAACCCTCTGCGAGAAACCTTGTTCCTATCTCTCTCTCCTCTTTTCCCGAGTGTCTTATAGGCTCATCACTATTGCTGCAACACAAAGCCCTCTACTAGGAGAACAAGCATTCATTGAGACAAAGAACACAATTGGCTTCAGTAGACCCGCGACCGACACTAACACAGTGACAATCACCTCCATCAGTATCGTTGGCCCTAACATCTCATATCAGAACCTCGTTGAAGCTATTCGAAGACTCCATAGTAGGTATGACAGTTTTATTAAAGAAAAATAGTGAGAGAAGTATTAAAGATGCCGAAAAATTTTCAGCGTAAGTTTTCACAAATAAAAAAAAAGAAGAAAAAGGAGAAAAGTTGTAGAGACAGCTAGAAGCCACCCATTGAAAGTGGCCTTAGGCAGGTCACAAGCCAGAAAAATAAACAGACGACCTCAACACCGTAGAGGCCAGACAAAGAGAAAAAAGTAACAGAAAAGGCCAGACCATCAGAAAAGAACCGCCAGTGACCTCCTCTTTTTTTTTCATTATGTTTCTCTCCTTCTTTTTAAAAAGCGAAGAGAAAGAAAGGGAGGAAGAGAGGCTAGAGGAAAAATTCAGGTCAGGCCAAGGGCGACGACTAGGCCATGCCAGAGGCGAAGAACCATCGGCGGTCAATCGCCCCCCAGGTTTCTGTAAAACCACTGGTTTTGTGAAACCACAAAATATCACGAAAAAAATTACCGAAATGTCGAGATATTTTGATGCAAAAAAGAGTCATGTGCCCTTATAATGGGAAAAGTCTTTTTTACCCCCTAACAATATGTAAAACTATGAAAAACCAAAGAGTAGTTTTACTGATTTGTCCATTGTCATTTTATGAAACTACATATCCCTGGATTTAGATGTTTTTATGGATATAACCCTCTCAATTTTACATATTATCCGTTATGCCATCTAAGAAAAGTACAAGTTTGCCCCTGTACTTTTTGAGAAATACTGAGAATAATATTTTTTATGTTTAGTCCCGGTTTTTATTATATTTTCAGAGAGGTACTTATATGTTAAATAAACTGCAATACATTGTTTGAAAATATTTACAACTCAATACTTAGAATTTGTGGATATTTCATTTAGTTGTCTGACTATTTTTGTTATTGATTCTTTATGAAATGTCTTATGTAAATTCTGATAGATGTTTTACGTTTTTTATCTAAAAATGTACAAACTCTCTACTTGTTGTTTCTGCCAAAATTATTAAAAATGGCTTCTACAATTTTTGTGAGTGAATTAACAAGACTAAAAAGTTAAATGACTTAAAATTTCAAACTTTGAAGAGGAGAATTCCACTGGCCTTAAGTTTAGAGGGAGTTGATTATGTACTTAGGAAAACTGTATTACCTTTTAGTCTAGTTGCAACAGATGAAGAAAATGAAAAATATAAGACATTTCTAAAGGATGATACTATAACTAGGATCATAATGACCTACACCAAAGATGACTTGATTAGGGTCTTTGAGGAATATGAGACTTCTAAAGAATTATTTGATTCCGTGACCATAAAATATGATACTACGGTTAAGCTGGATGTATAACTACTCCTTCAAAAATATAATTCTTATAAAATGAAATAATATGATAACATAGTTGAACATGTTAACCAAATGCTGGTAATGACTAGGGATTTAACTATAGTAAAGTCAGTCATTCTTGAACTAATGCATATATCCATGATTCTAAACAGTCTATTCCTTTTTGGAACATGGTAACCACAATACTTAAACTTGGACCAGATTTTACCCTTTCAGAACTCTCACTGAAAGTAGCAATTAAACAAGAATATATGAATAAAACCAAAAGAAAATTTTGCTAGTTGCTCAAGATGATTTAGGGTATAGCTTAAAAAACAATCAGGATAAAGAAAACCAAATAAAAAATTGGTAAAAATAAAAGGTAGGACAGTCAAAACTTTAAGAAATTATAAGAACCCACTTTTTAGGTAAAATGTTTCAACTTTAGCAAGTTGGGGCATTAAAAAAGGGATTGCCGCAACAAGAAGACCAATGCTAGAAATCAACGACACGACCCAACACAGAAGCATGACATATTCTGTGTCATTTCTAAGTATCTCTATGTGGACCATTCGATGACTGGCTGATTGATCGACTTTAGAATGACCCAACATGTTTCAAAGTGCAAAGAGAGAGAAATGAATCTAAAGGAATAAAAGTCTGGCGAACATCGAGTGTATATGAAAAATAATATATTTTTAATGTTCTTCGGATTATGTCTTTTAGGATTTTTATAAAAGGCATATTGATTGTACTTATTGGTGTATTAATTGTGTCTACTATTACACTCAATCTTGTATCAGTCTCTACCTTAGTAAAGAAAGGGTTTGAGGTTAGGTTTGTTCCTCGCAAAGTCATCGTGAAAAAGCATGACAAGATAACTTTTTATGGTTTATTTAATATTGAGCATGGATTGTTCAAACTCAACATAAATAAAAATAAATGTTCTTCTTTTGCTTATATTGATAGTGTCTATGTGATTTATGTGAATATATGGCATAAAAGATTGGGCCAAATAAGTTTAAAGAAGTTGAGAAAATTAACTAACTTTAACTCATTGCCTAATTTTCATAAAAATACTTTTAACAAGTGTGAAACTTATATATAAGGGTGATTAGAGCAACAACTGCACTAAATATTATTCACACTGATTTATATAGACCTTTTACAGTAAGATCACATCGAGTAAATGTTTATTTTATAACATTTATCGATGATTATTTGATATATACATATATATATATATATATATCTTAGCATATAAATTTAAGGCACTTGAAGCATTTAAAAAATATGAGTAGAAAGTTAAGAACCAATTGGGACATAAAATCAAGGTCTTGATATCGGATAAAGGTGGAGAATACACCTCTGCAAAATTTTTAGAATTCTGCAAAGACTTTGGTGTTGCAAAGTAAAATACAATGCACAATACAACTCAATAAAACGGTTAGGAGAGAGATGTAAGAGGACCCTATTGAATATGACAAGGTCTATGTTAACACATGCTTGTTTGTCAATGATATTTTGGGGAGAAGTAATAAGTATAAGTGTGCATATACTAAATAGTGTTCAATGTAAAGTTGTATTCTCTACACCATATAAGATGTGGTTTGAAAGAAAACAAAACCTAGGTTATCTTAGAAGGTGGGGATTTGTCGCTCATGTGAATATCCTTGATTAGTTTAGAGACAAACTAGATAGTAGGTCCTTTAGTATCTACTAGATCATAAACATACTCATGAATTAAAGGATATCAATTTAAAGAAAGCATGAATGCTAAATTCTTAGAAGATACTAAGAATGATATTTTTGAAAATGATGATTATTATGTTGATCTAGTAGATCTAGATCAATCATCATTTAAACCCATAGATGAGCTTCCTGAATAAATCAAAACTTTAAGTGGATATAAAAGACTTAGGGTCACACCGTCCTACTTAAATGATTATCACACTTACCTTAAAGAGGAAGTATGTAATTCGATAGATTTAGATGAGCTGACTGATAACTTGAGATATCAATAGACAATTAACTCATTTGAATCTTGAGAACAGAAAAAATCATAGATAAAGAAATTGAATCCATTGAGAAAAACCAAGTCTAGGGATTCACTCATTTGCCAAGAGGAAGAAAAGTAATAGGTTGTAAATGGGTTCTCAAAAAGAAATATAAGATCGATGAAACAATCGATAAGTTTAAAACGGTGTTGGTTACAAAGGGTTTTTCGTAAAAGGAGGGGATAGATTTGATTGAAACATATTTCCTATTGTGAAATTTATATCTATTAGAATAATCCTAGTGATATCAACATATTATAATTTGGATTTACATTAACTATATGTAAAAATTACTTTTCTAAATGGAGATTTAGATGAAATCATATATATGCATAAGCCTCAAGTATACATAGTTGAAGGTTAAGAAGATAAAGTATATAGATTGAAAAAATCCCAATACGACATTAAATAATAACCTCGTCAATGGTATTTGACTTTTGAGAATGCCATTATTGAACTTGCGATTGTAGCTAATGAACTTGATCACTTTGCATATGTGTGAAACAGTGGGAGCCACTTTGTTATCTTATCATTATATGTAAATGAGATATTGTTGACTGAGAATGACAATGAGATGATTGTTAAAATCAAGTCATAGTTAAACTCAAGATTAAAAATGAAGGATATGAGGGAAGCATCCTATATCATGATTATTAAGATTTCTGGAGATAGAGAATCTAAACTTCTATGTTTAAGTCAGGAGAGATATATTAATTATATTCTCAAGAAGTTAAAAATGAATGAATGTAAGTTTGCATCTACACCTATTGTAAAAGGAGTCAAATTAAGTGAGGTTGATTGTCTCTGTGAAAGAGACGATAAGCCTAATGTTCCTTATGCACAGACTGTGGATATCTTGATGTATGTTATGTTGTGTATAAGTCCTGATTTCAATTTTGTTGTTGGTCTTGTGAGTAGATATCAAAGTAATATTGGATGACAGTATTGGATAACTGTGAAAAAAATTCTAAGATATCTTAAATGAACAAAAGACTTGAAGCTTTGTTTTCAAGCAGATGAACTGAAAGTGATAGGATACTCAGATGCTAACTTTGTTGGGAGCAAAGATGACAACAAATTAACGTTTGATTAAATATTTTTATTTGGAAGTGGTGTAGTTTTTTGGGCATGTAAGAAACAAGGTTGTGTAGCGTTGCATATATAAGAAGCTGAGTATGTTGCTTGCAGTATGGTTGACACGAGTGTCATTTGGATAAGCCACTTTATACGTGATTTAAAGCTTAACATAATCAACAAGCTAGTTGTCATTTATTATGACAACATTGCAGCAATTACTCTTATTAAGAGTGAATCAGAAGAACTGTTTACTAAATATGTAACTCATATGGGGTTGAGATATGCGTAGTGTATAAGTGAAAAAAATAAACTTTGTTGTGAGTTATGCACGAAAACACATTGTTTGTGAAAAAGCCGCATAACATATAAAAGTTGCAACTTACTTACAACTAGAAAAAGATGATAAACTTCTTAAACCCCAAAGTAACTTTTGTCGGATTTGATGAGTTGCATTTGGAAAAGATGTAAACCTTATTCAAATTATTATTTTTTTTACATTTTTAAAAAGTTCTAACCATCTTTCAAATGAAAGGGAATGATTGTTAAAAGGAAAGTCAGGGGAGAAAAACTAAAAAGTTATGTATATATAAAAAATAAATATACATAAAAATATACACTATACACGATACGATTGATCTTGTTGAGAAAATCCTTTCGGGAAAAACTCGTCCCTTTCTCACTCCTCTTTTTCCTAATGTCGTGCTTGAAACAAAGAAACAGTCGGCTTTAGTAAACCCACGGCTTGCAACAACACTGCAACAGTCAGTTCCATCCGTACCAGTAAGCCTACCGGATTTCCTACCGGCTCGGTCAATGTCACTATGGACGTTGCGAACTGGGTAGCCTCTGAACTTTTCTTCATTCCTCCACGAGTGTCGAACTCTATCCTCGACGGTGCCTCCATGTAGACGGCAACACCGGCGGCTTCTGACTCCAAGACACCGGTAATCGGAGACGGAGTTGCTGTCACCACGTTCTCGCCGAACCCGTTTATCGATTTCCCGCAATGGAAGATGGTCTAAGGGAGAGAGCAGGAAAAATCGATCGATTGGGAGTACTTGGAGGAGTTGTTCATGTGTGACCTGAAACTTAACGATTCCCGTGACCACAAATTCATCGTCGAAGCTTTTGCCGATCTCTTGGAGAGCCTTGGCAGCGCTACGAAGCCACACCGGCCCGTCCGTGGTGCAGTTTCAGGTCCCGTCGGTGATATTCCTCTCAAGGAGAGCACAACGAAAAACAAGGAAGAGAAGTCTGACGAGAGCTGACTCACCGCTGGGGCGAAGTCTCCGCAAGCTTTCCCGGCGATGGAAGCACGTAAGATATCTGAAAGGGATCATGGCATCATTTTCCGGCCAACAAGACGCTAGACAATTATCTTATTTCTCAGATTTTCAAACCACAAACCGGTTCAGAACGTATGCGAGACGACTCTGATTTAGGTGGTCCAGGAGTTGGTTTTGAGTCGAGACGTATCGGAACAATCGGTTTTCTGAAAGAAACTTCCATGGAGTTGCTGTTGCTTGCGAGTCGGGACACGTTGCGTAGAACCTGTCATCAGAACGATATGGCCACCTGGAGGGTCGAACCGGTTTTGAAACGATACGATCCATGGACGTGCTCGCAGTTGTTGATACGTTTGTGTTCTCCAAACTGGCCGGAAAATCTGTGGACGAGAATCTCTCGGGAATTTAGCTTTTCGATACCGGGAATTGAAGACAATTGGTGGGCTTCATTTGGTAATCCTTTTCTTGCTTTATTTATTTTTTCGGATTTGTGTTTAAAATTGTTAATTGTGTATAAAGAGCCTAAACAGCACCTTCGAATGTAACTCCAATTTTCTATTGCCATTTTTAAAACAACGATTTAATTCTTCTATTTTGGAAAATATTTAAAAGTGTCATATCTAAGCTGAAGCCCATTTGTTGTCACGTGCATTGCAAGAAATTAATAACTCTTTTCTTGTTTCATAAAGTAAAACTCATTTTCTAAAATATTTAAAGCATTTATGTTGACGCATAAAGTCCTTGATTTTTCTGGAAAAGGGTGATTGATTATGAGTCTGGATTGGCGCATCAAGCTCTAAAATTTTTAAAATGAAATTTAGTAATGCAAGTTTTCATATGTAGTGAAAAGTAATCAAAAGATAATTGATTGTATGAGTTTATTAATCTTAAATCATTTATAATCAAAGACATTACACTTTGACTTGCCTTTTCCTTTTTAATACATGTATTTAATTATGATGGTCTTGAAACCTAAGCATTGTAGTTAAATGTGGATCTTGATGTGCGACAACACACTCAACTGAATCCCAGTTTCTTGGTAAAGTTAAAGTTCAATTTCAGTAAATAATTAATTTTTATTAGGGTGAATAAAATTGTCCATAAACTATTTTCTTATTGCAAATTTTAGGGTTTTAAATTTTTACTTGTGACGTGCTGCAAAGGCTTTTGCTGGCACTAAACTTTGCCAGTGTATATATTTGATTTACGTACCAATATATCTTGATTTTCTATAGTCACATGAAAATCAATATTAATTAGGAGAGATCTAACATATATAAAATATTAATTGGCTCGCCGCTAGAGATCGACTAGTCCAGTTTGGACTGGGACTGGTGGTTTCAAATTGATGACTATATGGGTGCATGACATGAGTGTTATTGTGTGCAAGTAAACCACTTAATGGGTATGAATTTATCTTTTACGACATTATAGGACGTCGATTGATTATAGATGAACAATCTGTTAGTGTTAGCTCGTTGGTTATTATTGTAAGTGAGTGAAATACTATCGATATGGATATACTTTGTATGACAGTGTATGACGTTAGTGGATTGTAGATGGACGTATCGGATAATCTTAACTCATAGATTTATTGAGTTGTGTTGGTTACTTCGTTGATTGAGCTAGTTTGCACTTATAGTTACCGTGGACAACTCATATCAGTTATGATATGCTTAAGTTGGGGATAAGTGAAACTAGTCAATGAAAGTAGAGAATTTATGTACACTAAAACAAATTTGATACTTGATTTAAATGTGTGATTTTGATATGAATATGCTATTTTGACATAACCGAATATATGTGACGGTTGTGGATGAGGATGTTGCTATGTGGACCCTGAGAGATGACTCAATGGATCTTATTGTGGATATGGGATGTGGCTCTAGATATATTGTTATGATTATATGGTCGAATGTATGACTCTATTAGTGGGGTATCCAAATACTTTTGCTTTGCATACTTGAGCAACTGTACTTGATGGGCCATTATGAGGCACTCGGTTCGACACGCTGAGGGCGTTGTCGGAGGTCACATGTCTGGACAGGAATATGATAGAGGCAACTCCTACGATGTGACAGTGGGTTGTTACACTATAGAGTTTTATTATATCAAAACTACTTTGCATCTTGATGAGTGTTTTAGTATGCATGCATGTTTGATAAGGGTATTGTTTTGTTGATGATATCTATATTTTCTCGTGCATGTCTTTAGTATGATTATCTGTGGAGAGATCACATCCTTCTACGAGCAAAATGTGGTGCTTAGGTTTTAAATATTTTCAAGTTATAGCCAATAGAGACGCTTAGCACATGGGACGTTGAAGTAAGATTCTGTCTTCTACAGTGAAATGATAGGAGTTTATAGGTTCCTTGTAGTTTTGAATTTCTTTTCGTTGTACCACAGTCATGTGGTTGATACCCGTGAACCGTTAATAAATACGAAGGCGGCATAACCCCATACAATCAAAGACACGTCAAAAGGGTCATGCTGGTCGACACATGTGGGATGTTACCCCAACTAGGTTTAGTTTGGATTCGAATTATCAATCCATTTTTGAAATAGACATGTCTATTTCTAACCTACCTTTGTGCTTAGAGCATACCACAAGGATGTGCAAGAAATAAAGGAGAGCAACGACTCGGGCTGCCATGAAAAAAGAGCCTCTATGGTTTAAAGCGTAGATGGTAGAAAAGGGAAACCCTCAACCGATGTCTTGTGGAAAGAGGGCACCCGAATAAAGAAATGAAGTTCTATCTCTCTTATACACACACACACACACACACACATATATATATATATATATATATATATATATAGAGAGAGAGAGAGAGAGAGAGAGAGAGAGAGAGAGAGAGAGAGAGAGAGAGAGAGAGAGAGAGAGAGAGAGAGAGAGAATATTTTGTATGTACATTCATTTATGCTTAAGTGAACTTAAAGATTTTTATTGTTCAGTTGACATGTTTAATACTAAATATTTACATTTAAAATATATTTAATATATTTAAGAAGCATTTAATACATGTATGCATTTAATTATAATGTACTAAAAATATAATAACAATTTTTTTTTAAATTTAAGTATTTATTGTTGCTCAATAGATTGTACATGAAAATCTTTAAGTAGATTTGACCATGATGAGTATGTATATATACTAATATCTCTCTATATACATAGAGAGAACTGTTGGACAACTTTCCATACTAAATATTGATTGATCATTATCATTCGTACGATCAATCACGATAATGAACGTGTCTATCCCGAGTTACATTTAATGCATCAATATACATTAAATATCATCAATCCTCTTAACAACAAAAACTATTTAGTAAAATCTAACATAGAGGAGGGTGTCTAGCACCCTCATATATATATATATATATATATATATATATATATATATATATATATATATATATAGATATGACCGGACTCAAAGTACACGGTACTCATTGTGAGATCGTGAGCTGCACTTTGTTTATTGTAGTAAAGCCCACTAGTTTACATCGTGGACTCAATTGAGTATTTAGTACCAACCACAATTTATAAATGTTATATACATAATATGTGTATATAAGGTACTAAAAGCATTGAAAGAACAGTTCTATCAACCTGAATCCGACCTTCTATCGCCTTTCACTATTATTGACTATTCGAGTTAAGAGCTCCCGAACTAGCAAATATGAATATACAGCACATAAATTAAATACATGAGTAGTATTAAGGTCCATAAATGAAAATAAACATCATTTGATTAGCATACAATGCACCTATACCAAAATCCTAATCATTCCTAAACCAACTCGGATCCAACCTATTGGGAGGGATGCCAACGACCAGGAGATGAAGCAGCTCCACGGGTTCGTCGGGACTGAGTGATCCGAATTGTGTTGCGAAAGGAGAACCGATGTGCAGATGAAATCGGGGTTGACACTGGACGCCTGGTTTTTCAAGAAGGTTTACATTGGATTCCCATTTCTCCGTAAGCTTCTATTGGTGTATTCAGTGTGCAATGAAAGTTATCCAATTGATTTTTGAATTGAAAAATTAAAAGTTATTTTTTAGATTAAATATACTTAAAAAAAACGAGATGAAATGAGAAAATTAAAAGGTACCAATAGAGGATAAAATGAGAGAATATTGTTTATGATGGTTGTCTGTATAGAAAGAAGATGAAAAACCTTTAAGAAGGTACGAAAAACTAGATTTTGAAAGTATTAAAAGAGAAAGAAGACAACAATAAAAATATTGGAAAGCAACAATAAAGAATAAAGAATGATCTAGCTTATTGTGAGTTGACTGCTAACATGATAAGGACTATGTGGAAATAAAGAATCGATGTAGTCGTCCCCGTTTAGTATGGGAAAAGGCTTAGTTGTTGTTGTATACTTACAAAAGGTTCAAATATATAATTATTTTAAAATTCAAATATCAATTACTAATTTTTTAAATTGAATGGTTGACACCAAACTTCTCTCTCTATTAATGGATATTAGACCCGACTTTTATCGAGTTTTTTTATTATTATATTGGTTATGGCCCGTGTGGTTGCACAGACCCCTACCAGTTTTTGTCAGGTTACGTCAAATGATCCGGATCCAATCCCAACGGTGTGTGCTGAACCCGGACGTGGACCTGAATATTAAGGGTTGGATCCAGATTGTATTGTCCGGGTCTGATATTGCTCTCTCTCTGTCTCTCTCTCGGCGTCTGCGGCTTTCATACAATCGAAGGAGAGGGAAATCCCAAAGGCGTCTCTCTTCGATCCCCGTCCTCTTCTTTCCGCAAACTAAATTGAGCAGCCAAACGGGATCTTCATCAGAATCATAGGCGAGAAACAGAGAGTATTTTCGCGAAATTGGGGAACAGCCAAACAGGACCGTCATCCGCAGGAGAAGGGAGAGATGAACGACGAGGACGACGACGATAGGTATTCTTCGAGCCCAATCGGTCTTCACAACCGCTCTTCCGTCACCCACCGGCCTAAGCTCCCCGCTCGAAACCCCTCGGCCGTCACCGGAAACTACCATGACGACGACGATGTCGGAGAAGAAGACGACTCGCAGCAGCACCGGAAACTCCAGCAGAACCGTCGGATCGACGACGATGATGAGACGCCTCGCGGGGAGTACGAGCAGCGGCTAGGGAAGCAGAATTACGAGTTCGCTCCTCGGGCAAAGCGAACGCCGCAACCGCTTCCATCGGTGAGGCCGCCAATGCTGATCGACTGGACGGAAGCGGCGACGCACGCTTTGCTCGAAGCGTGGGGAGAGCGGTTCGAGCAGCTCGGGCGGAAGAGCCTCCGGTCCGACGAGTGGCTTGAAGTCGCCGATAAGGTTGCCGTGGCCGCCAAGGTCCGCGTTTCGGACGCGCAATGCCGGAATCGCATCGATACGCTCAAGAAGAAGTACAAGAAGGAGAAGTCGAAGCTGGCGGAGTCCGGCGGTGGCGCCACCACTCGTTGGGTCTACTTCAATCGGATGGATTTCCTCATGGGCTCGACTCCAATTCCGACGCCGACTCTTCCGCCGGCCTCCTCCCGGCAGCCTCTTGCCTGTGGACTCGACTCCGGCCAGTACGTCTTTACGAAATCTAGGGTTTTTAAGGACCACGCGAATGGCCTTGACAAAATTGGGGATAGCTTGGAGTCGGAATCGGAGAACGATGACGCTGACTCCGATCCGCCGCCCCCGCAATCGAAGAAAGCGAGGCTTCTCGCGTGGACGGCAAGGGCAGGAGAGGGGGAGGATGGCGGTGCCTCTTTGTTCTCAATTCTCGCTGAATCAATCTATAGGTTTGGGGAGATCTATCAGAGGATTGAAATTAGCAAGAGGCAGCAAATGATCGAGCTGGAGAAGATGAGGATGGAGTTCCAGAGGGAATTGGAGGTGCAGAGGAGGCATATCTTCGAGAGGGCACGAGCAGAGATCTTCAGGATACAGAAAGGCGATCAGGATTTCAACGGCTCTGTTACGAATCCGAGCGGGTGAAGTCGAAAATGCAAATGTAAGCCTTATCTCACAATCTTCAAAGAGGGAGTTATTCAACTGTGTATTCAACGATGGTGTTGTTCATCTTTAGCTCTTTCAGTCTCTTGTTGAATTTGATTAATGATTTGTTTCAGTAGATTGTGAGCTGGGCACATCCAGGGAATGAAATTTGGTTTGGTGAATTTCAGCATTATAGAGCTCTAATTGTTCTTGTGCGCATAAGATTTAAAAAGTATCATAATTTACAGCTAAATAGTATCTTAGTTACAGCTAACTTTTCACATGATATAGAATATTCGTTCTTTTTCGTTGGTGGTGGAGCTCCACAACTGAGATTATTAGCTTGACGTATTAAGCGTGAAAGAAAATACAGAACTATTTACATTACAAAAGGGGTGGTCCCTTACGTTGATTGTGGTCTTGGTACATTCTGGTTTTCTGACGTTTGGAGTTTAAATTGAAAGTTTGAACTTTCCAAGAATATACTTATTGAAGCTTTGTATACCCAACTAGTTATCTTTGAGAACTGTTGTAGTGGCTGAAGCTTTGACTAACCTGAGGCTTCTCTGGCGTCTCTTTATGAACCTTGACTGGTTTTTGGTGGTCTTGATGCAACATTGAATCTCATGCCATATAGTATATTGTCCAATTCATTGTTAGGGAGTATCTCTCGTTCTAACCATTTAAGCGCGCAAGTGATAGGAATCTCCTCTGCTGGAGTCTATCATCATTCTTTGTTCGGAGTATCTTCTAGAAGCAATATTTATGAATAAACCATGATCATGACAAGTTTAACTATTCCAAGTTTCTATCTTTTCTGTTCATCCATGCTTACCTAAATTGAAATTGATGAATTCGTGATCCACATTGCTGGTAAGATAACCATCTGTAGTTAAGGGTGCTAATAAATAATTGTACCCTAAAGGTTCTGCTAATTTTCATGTGCCAAGTGAAAATTGGTTTTCTGCCAAATTTTTCTTATACTTTCAAGGAAAACGTCTCTCTCTCTATATATATATATATGTGTGTGTGTGTGTGTGTGTTACAAGCATGTCTCAAACTTCAATATTCAAGCATTCCTGGGTCATATTTAACTATGATATAGCTTTATAAGATATTATATCTGAGTAAGCGAAGAATATAGAGGGAAGGTAAAGATGCAAGGACATTCTTGGTACTCCGATAGAATTTAATATCAGAATATCACCAAATCTTTTGTATGAGTTTGCTTGTATGATCGTTTGATCTAAGGTTAGGAGTTGTCTAACCTCAAAAGCGAGAAAAAAGATATATTTAAACAGAAAGTCCTTCAAGGAGATGCTTGAAATTATGTTGGTACACCTTGTGATATGTGGAACAATATGGCTACACATATTAGGAAAGTGGCGAAAGATGTGTTAGGTAAATCTAAGGGAGGTATACCGGCACAAAAAGAAGCTTGGTGGTGGAGTGAAGTAGTGCAAAATAAGGCAAAGAGGGCATACTATGAAATTATCAAAGCCGAGGATGAAAAAATTCTAGTGGCAAATGATGATATAAGAAATAGATGAAAAAACTATTTTTATAATCTTTTTAATGAAAATAAAGATGTTAGTATTCACTTAGGAGAGTTAGCCAAATCAGAAAAGTATATAAACCACAATTTCTACCGACATATTCAAAAGAATAAAGTTAAAGAGGCTTTTAAACATATGAAGGGTGGTAAATTGGTACGACGAGATAATATTCCTATAGAAGTTTGGAAAATCCTAAGAGAAATAGGAATCACTTGGCTCACAAGACTATTTATTGAAATATGGAGAAACCAAAAGATGTCCGAGGAATGGAGAGCGAGTACACTTATAGAGACATTTAGAATTGTGCGAATTATCGGGGTATCAAGTTAATGAGCCATACTATGAAATTGTGGGAAAGAATTATCGAACGTAGGTTAAGACAAGTATCGAGTACAACAAAGAACCAATTTGGATTCATGTCGGGCATATCTACTATTGAAGCAATTCACCTTTTGACGCATCTTATGGAACATTTTAGAGTAAAAGAGAAAGACCTTCAAATGATATTTATTGATCTAGAAAAATCTTACGATAGGATACTAAGGGAGGTTCTTTGGAGAACCTTAGGAAAAAGAGGTATCCCATTGACATACATAAACCTTATAAAAGACATGTACGATGGTGCAAAAACATGTGTGAGGACTCATGAAGGAATGACAAACTTCTTTGAAGTTAATATTGGGTTACATCAAGGATCAACTTTAAGTTCATACTTATTTATAATGGTGATTGATAACAACAACAACAACTAAGCCTTTTCCCATACTAGACGGGATCGGCTATATGGATTCTTTGTTTCCACAGATCCCTATCGTGTGTCATGTTAGCAGTTAACTCACAATAAGCTAAATCATTCTTTATTGTTTCTTTCCAACACTTTTGTGGTCGTCCTCTAGCTCTTTTAATACTTTCCAAATTTAGTTTTTCATACCTTCTTACAGGTTCTTTTGATCTTCTTTCTATATGTCCAAACTATCTTAAACGATATTCTCTCATTTTATCCTCTATTGGTGCCACTCCTAATTTGTTTCTAATAACCTCATTATGTATACGGTCTTTTGTTGTATGACCACTCATCCATCTCAACATCTTCATTTCTGTGAGAGACATCTTTTGTACATGTTGATGATTAACTGCCCAACACTCAGAACCATAAAACATGGCAGGCCTAATTGCTCCTCTATAATATTTACCTTTTAACTTTAATGGTATTATCACAAAGAATACATGATGCTTCTCTCCATTTTAACCAACCAACATTAATTCTATGAGTAACATCTCCATCAATTCTTCCATCACTCTGAAAAATTGACCCTAGGTATTTAAAACTTTCCTTTTAGGGGATGCAATGTGTGCCAATTTTAATTTCTGTCTCCTCTGAGGTAACCAAATGATCAAACTTACATTCCATATATTTTGTCTTTGTTCTACTAAGTCAGAGGCCTTTGCTTTCTAATGTTTCTCTCCATAGTTCCAATTTTCTATTAACTTTTTCCTTAGACTCCTCCACTAATACAATGTCATCTGCAAATAACATACACCAAGGTACTTCATCTTGAATATGTTTTGTTAACTCATCAATCACTATTATAAATAAGTATGAACTATCTTTGATGTAACCCAATATTAACTTCAAAGAAGTCTATCATTCCTTCATTAGTCCTCACACATGTTTTTGCACCATCGTACATGTCTCTGATAAGGTTTATCTATGTCAATGGGATACCTCTTTTTTCAAAGGTTCTCCAAAGAACCTCCCTCAGTATCCTATCGTAAGATTTTTCTAGATCAATAAATATCATTTGAAGGTCTTTGTTGTACTCGATACGTGTCTTAACCTACATTCGATAATTCTTTCCCACAATTTCATAGTATGGCTCATTAACTTGATACCCCGATAATTCGCACAATTCTGAATGTCTCCCTTGTTCTTATATATGGGTATAAGTGTACTCGCTCTCCATTCTTCGGGCATCTTTTGGTTTCTCCGTATTTGAATAAATAGTCTTGTGAGCCAAGTGATTCCTGTTTCTCCTAGGATTTTCCAAACTTCTATAGGAATATTATCTGGTCGTACCGATTTACCACCCTTCTTATGTTTAAGAGCCTCTTTGACTTCATTCTTTTGAATATGTCGGTAGAAATTGTGGTTTATATACTTTTCTAATTTGGCTAACTCTCCTAAGCTAATACTAACATATTTATTTTCATTAAAAAGCTTATAAAAATAGTTTTCCATCTATTTCTTATATCATCATTTGCGACTAAATTTTTTTCATCCTCGTCCTTGATGCATTTAACATAATTAAGATCTTTAGTTTTCTTATCTCTAGCCCTAGCTATCCTAAAAGTATCTCTTTCACCCTCTTTTGAGTTGAGTTTTTTATATAAATCCTCTAAAATTGTAGCTTTTGCTTCACTCACGGCTTTTTTCGCTTCCTTCTTTGCTTTCTTATAAGCCTCTAAAGTTTCACTAGTTTTCTTGGCATAATGTAATTTGTAACATGCCCTCTTTGCCTTGATTTTATTTTCCACTACTTCACTCCACCACGAAGCTTCTTTTTGTGCCAATACACCTCCCTTAGATACACCTAACACATCTTTTGCCACTTTCCTAATATGTATAGCCATATTGTTCCACGTATCACAGGGTATACCAACATAATTCCAAGCATCTCCTTGAACGACTTTCTGTATAAATATATCTTCTTTCTCGCTTTTGAGGTTCTACCATTTAGTCCGAATAGCTCGATGCACTCTTTTCTTCTTTGTCCATTTTTTTATTTATAAATCCATAACTAAAAGTCCATGTTGGGTGGTTAAGCTTCATCATGGAATTACCTTGCAATCTTTACAACACGCTCTATCTTTTTTTCTACAAATAAAGTAATCAATTTGTGTTTGTGAAATTTTTTTCATCAATATGGTGATTAATGAGTTAACAAAACATATTAAAGATGAAGTACCTTGGTGTATGTTATTTGCATATGACATTGTGTTAGTGGAGGAGTCTAAGGAAAAAGTTAATAGAAAATTGGAACTATGGAGAGAAACATTAGAAGTAAAGGGTTCCGACTTAGTAGAACAAAAACAAAATAAATTAATGTAAGTTTGATCATTTGGTTATTTCAGGGGACATAGAAATTAAAATTGGTACACACTGCATCCCCTTAAGGGAAAGTTTTAAATACCTAGGGTCAATTTTTTTGATGGAGATGTTACACATAGAATTAATGGTGGTTGATTAAAATGGAGAGGAGTATGAGGTATTTTTTTATGATAAGAAGATACCATTATAGTTAAAAGGTAAATATTATAGAGCAACAATTACACCTATCATGTTTTATGGTTATGAGTGTTGGGCAGTTTATCATCAACATGTATAAAAGATGTCTGTGACAGAAATGAAGATGTTGAGATAGATGAGTGGTCATATAAGGTATGAAAAACTTTTATGGGCATATAGAAATGATGTTATTAGAAACAATAAAGTTCTCCAAAAACATGTGATGAGAAAAAAGCATCATGTTTTATGGGCATATATAAAAGATGTCTAATGAGGTTATTAGAAATAAATTAGGAGTGACACCAATAGAGGATAAAATGAGATAATATCGTTTAAGATGGTTTGGACATATAGAAAGAGATCAAAAGAAAAACTTTTAAGAAGGTATGAAAAACTAGATTTTGAAAGTATTAAAAGAGGTAGTGGACGACCACAAAAGTGTTGGAAAGAAACAATAAAGAATGATCTAGCTTATTGTGAGTTAATTGCTAACATGACACATGATAGGGTTATGTGGAAACAAAGAATCCATGTAGCCAACCCCGTCTAGTATGGGAAAAGGCTTAGTTATTGTTGTTGTTGTTTAAAAAACGTCGTTGAGGTATTCATCCATTAGGGAGTGAGGAAATACTAATTTTCTAATTCTACATGTATGGGTGCCTTTCTTTGAGAGTACGGGTTTGTGATTTTGATGAATTTGAAGAGGAAAGAAGACTCTCCAAGGATTTGGATTTTCCCATATATGAAGTCCTTTAGTCCATGAAATACTGACCCATATTCTGGCTGTTGGCATATGGTTTGTTATGTATCTCCTCTTATTGGGCATGGCCTTCTTCGACCTGTGGTTCTTTATATACCTGCTTCTTGACGTCAATGAAGTTCCTTTCTACTCTTTTATCATACAAGTTGTAGCCCCAACATAACTCTGCCCACGTAAGGGATAACCCTTGCATGGCCAGTCCTAAGCCTGAATAAAGGAGGAGGGTTGCGTTAGGCTTCCGACAGGGAGCGTAAAACTTTGTCAGACTTATAAATTATGATAGGGCTGTGTGGAAACAAAGAATCCATGTAGCTGACCCCATCTAGTATGGGAAAAGGCTTAGTTGTTGTAGCTCCAAGATGTTAACTGTTTCATTAAGCTTGAGATGTGTGATCTATAGGAAATATGGTAATATCAAGTTGAATCTTTATAATTCTTGTCAAGGTCGATTGATGGCCTTGTTACGAAAACAAAGATATTGGTTAGATTATGGTAAGAATATGTTGATTGGTGTTGGTGAGAGAAAGGTAGAGCCTCTGGAGCTGAAGTTAAAGAGCTGACTACATATAATTGCAGATGTTGAATGATGAATTCATCAATCAATTTAGTATGTGGAGTATGGAATGGCTATGTTCCAACCCACTTGATACTCAGTTGAAGACTCATCTTTGATTATAACTTTTTAACTCTTGACAATTATCTAGTGTTTTCATATAATATTGCTTGGATAAAATATTGCCATCACTAGATAAATTTTCCTAGATGCCCTATCTGGTTCTTTGATTTCAAATAAACCCCTCCTTTTGTAAAATTAGCACTACAATGTAGCCGATAATATGCACAAAGTCAAACACCAATGATCACAAAGATCTTCTACAAATCAAATTACCAAATACTTGGTGCACAAGCCAAACCAAACAGATATTATACCAAACAAGTTAAGTGAGTACACCAAAAGCTTATTTATTTCATGCTAACATCTTCTATTTATAGAGGATTTATTACAATGAATGAGAGAACACGGGAGCAAGTGCTCTCAACAACCATATTACGATCATTTGAGAGATATTCACCACCGGAGTTAGTTCTTAAAATCTTGATATTAGTTTCAAATTGAGTCTTGATTATTGTGAAAGATCAAAAAGTTTTTAAAAACTTATGATTTATGTTTTAAAATATACATGTAAGTATGTCCAGTGAACAAAAATAACATAATAGGTCACTCCTCCCGGGGGTGGGTCCCCAAACATGAGAGTGCACTCATTCGAAAGCCTTCTTTATGGTATGAGTTATTTCACCAAATGGTGCGTGACTTTTTTTGCCAAATATACAATCTTTGCCAATGAAATCTTCCTTTCTATTAGTCTTTATCTATGGATAATTGTTCATTTTCCATTATACAACCTTTCTTTTTGACATCCAAGTGTGGCGTCTTGGTTAAACTGTCCAGTATAACTTATTGAAGAATATCTTCTGCTGAAACTTTCAACCCTAAGAGGAAATCTCAAGTTGCTTTTGCAGCTCAATTTAAAAAAAAAAATCACAAAAAAATTTTGCTTTGCCATCAGATGTTGAACTTTTATGGACCGCTCCATTGTTGATAAGCTTCTTATGGAAAACAGAAAGTACAGGTCATGTTTCCTCTAATAAGAGTCCTTCATGAGCTCTTTCATGGTCTTGCATGACTTAAAATTGTCACCAGAGAATCATATTGAATAGTTGATTTAAGAATGCAACAGACAGGGCTAATATTTTGATCTTATTGAGCTGCTCTTAACCTTTACAAGGTAAGAGAGTTTTCTGTTGTTGAAGATTGCAATATGGAATTCGAAGTTTGGTAAGTCTTATTTTTATTTAGGTTAGATTATACTGAAAGTTGTATGGGTTGTATTGGTTGCTGTAAATTTGAGTTGGCTTCTAGTGGGAAATCATGGTTATAAGCTTCACCCAACCATCTGTCCCATATATGTCTTCAAAATAAACTGATTAGTATATTAAGATGAGCATATTGTTTTCAAAAGGCAAGTGACCTTAGGTAGACTCCTATGAGTTATATTCTTCAAAACAATTATGTACAATTTACACAATGGTTTGTGCTAGACTGCTAGTCAGGAGGATAATCCTTCTAGGATGTTCTCATTTCCCAGCTTGGGTAATTTTGCCAGGTATATCGAGACATAATTTGATCTACATCTAGCATTCCCAATCTCAAAACTATAAAGAGCAATATAGATCAACTTCAATATTGAAGCTTAATGTATCTTCAAGTTATTGATATACACAACTTATTTATCTTCGTTCATTGTTGTGGCAGCTTGAGTGTTCATTGACCCGATGGAAGTTTCCTTCCGCATGCCTTTATGAGCCTTGAATGATTTTTGGTGGTTTTGACGGAAGGTGGAATCTCATGTTTTATAGTTTAATCTAATTCAATGCTTGGGAGTTTTTCTTCTTGAACCCATTTATGTGAACGAGTGATGGAATCTCCTCCTTTGGAATCAATTATCATTCTTTGTTTGGATTATCTTTTCTAAAAGCATTTAATGCAAACAAGTGATGATCGACTCTCAGATCTCGGATTCCGGTGGGTCCAATAACAGTGCCATGTATTAGAATGGGATTAATATCAAATTAATGGACGCCAGGAAGAATATGAGAAATCATACTATTCATCCTCAGGAGAATGAGATTGAAAAACTTAGAGATTGGGAATCCATTGCATCTCGACAACCACTACCCTGCGATTGTCAGCTCTCCCAACAATCCCTAGTGCCACTACTTTCAAATTTTTTTTTTGGAAGCCAATGACCCTGAGTCCCTGACTAATCCAATGCGAGAAAGGTTGGCTCACTGTGTGGGTAAAGCTCTCCTGCTGCTGGTTTGCTCCATTCGAAAGATTCATACTCAAGGACTTGCTTAGGGGGAGCAAGTGCAAACCACTCGAACCAACCAAGCATTGGTGTCATGACTTTCACTTTTTTTTTTGTTACAAGAGGAGGCCGAAGCCTAACAGACCCACACATGCACTCTTTGAAAGGAAGTCAAACTCCCCACAGCAGCAAGCCGTTGAGCTAACGCTCTTGGTGCACCATGACTTTCACATTAAAGTAGTATTTTTTCATCACTTATGCTGTATAATAATGGAGAGATTAAAGCATTGGGCTGCAGCAAGAACATTTCTCTTCGTGCTGTTTACTCTTCGGCCATGAGGGGCTTGTGTGGGGTTTCATGGCAATTTGATGTTGAAACCAAGAAGTCTGTTTCTAGTAGCTAATGTGAAAATTGTGTAGAATGATCATTTTCCCGAAGAGCTCCATGATAACCACAGATTGCTGAAGTCTAATCTGCAGTTCTTCAAGCATTTCTGCGGCAAGCTCGATCATATTATCGGCGGACCATCAGAGAGAGCAACTAAATCTGACCCAGATGGAAGAGATGCAGCTTGCCACTTTGTGAAGGATCTGCAACTGCGTGAAGGATGAGATTCGTTTTCACGGTCTGGCCACCGCCAGATGCTCATGCCGGATACCGACCTCACAGGCTAGGAGCTGAGCCCCACCTATTTCCTCTTTGGTTAGCGTGGACAGCCCGCGGTTGCATTGAGTTGAGCAAACACAACATTTTGTCGATCTATTGTTGAGAGTCTTATGACTACTTTCTGTCGTCTTTTCTTTTACCTTCTCCCTTGTCTGTTGGCCACCTATTTCCTCTTTGTGCAGCAGTATTGCCTGTTTGCTGAAACAAAGAAGATGACAAAACAGCGGGCTGTGCGCTACGTTGGCGCCGGTAAAATAGCAGAAGGAACCTAGCAACCCTTGTTTGTTGCTAGTCTCGTTTTCTGTACAAGACAAGCTGACCACTATTTGAACAGCTCGTGTTCGAATACGCTCATGAAAGGTTTGTTGGTGTTTTACGAGCCTAGCCGAACCGAGTGTTCACATGGTTTAATGAACTGAACATGAGCGAGCTAGGGACAGACCGAACCGAGCTGAACGATGAGCGTCTTGGTTCATTTCCTGTCCCTACACTAAACACTCAGTAACGTTTCAAAAGCACATGATACTACAACGGGCAACTGATGCGGACTTCAACATTCTGTTGGCAAGTTTTGATTGTCAATGATACAAAATTCTTAGAGTCTGTTTAGATTGTGGCGAGTTGAAGTTGGTCGTCTTTCTAAGTGTGCCATCTTCAATGCAAACTACTGCTTTACCTCTTACTGTCTCAATTTAGAACTCAAGGAAACTGCCTTTTAAAGGGCTGGAAGAGAACTCCTAACCGAGAACCTCGTTATCGTCTCAAGGGCTTGTGCAGAATTGACATGCACACTCTTTTTACTATCCACACCTCTTTTTTATCATATTTTCGAATTTGATCTTGTAAAAGTCATACAATTATCTCGATAACCCTTATGTATGAAAATCACTCTCTCTTCTCTCTCCCTTTCATTGGTCTGTTTTTCTCTTATCAACAACCATATCATGTCATTTTTCCGATGATTCAAAAAAAGAAGAAAAATAAAAAAGAAGGAAGAAGAAGAGGAGGAAAAAGAAGAGAGATAAGGGGTTAATTTGAAGAGGGTTTTAGTGGTACGGTGGAGTATTTCATTGATTTGATGTAATTTTTATTTGAGTTTATTTGATATATTGATTTTATTTTTGACTGAAATCAAAACAAAAAACAAAGGCATTCTAGAGGAGAGCTCCATTGGGGAGACACACTTAGGCATCTCTCCAACAAGAGAGACGCAACCCTCGTCAGGAACTTGCCATAGTTTTTGGGTTTCTTGATTTTCTATTTCTTCTTCTTTTGTTTTTGATTCTAATAGTTGGTGTTGTCTTTTTTTTTTATGAGATTTGTAAGAATATGCATTGACCAAAATACAAAGAAGACAACAATTCTAAATATGAAACATCCTTTGCTGGAGCAAAAAGATCGGACGACTTTTGCTGGAATTAGATAGGAGAAGAGAGAGAAATGCTGGAATTGGGTGTGAGAGAAGAGACTATTTATATGAGGGATAACTTGATATTATTTATACAATGAGGTGTATGGATAGTAAAAGAAGTATGCAAATAGTAATGTCCTTTTTTATATAAAAAGGTTGCACTTAACAGAAATTATAATCGAACACCTGAATTGTTGCCTAAGAAAACCAAAGGCACCTTTCATTACTCTAGCCTTCCATGGGGCAGGTTCCACTCCAAACAATGAAGATAAAAATGTTCTATATTTGCATAGATCCTTTGAGATGTTCTCTTACTGTGAACGAGGCCGTCAAAATGCACATTTTTTATGTATTTAAGTGATTCAATTGTCGCTTGTGCATTCAAGAAATTACAAATCAATAGTAGAATGCACATTCAAGATAGAAATGTTCTATATTTGCACAGTAGAATGCAGTATGATTTTCCATGGGGCAGGAACTAGTTCTACATTGCATTGTAATCAAACACTCCCTAAGGAAACTCTGCCTTAGACTGCAAACTTTAAACCAAGTATCAACCCTTGTAGGCCCAAAACTATAACTACAGGTCGCAAAGTTTGTCACACAGATGCGCACATGTACACACAACAACACAATACACACGTGCATATAAGCCAACCGGTTTATATATATATATATATATATATATATATATATATATATATATATATAGAGAGAGAGAGAGAGAGAGAGAGAGAGAGAGAGAGAGAGAGAAATCAAAGGGTCATGATCGTTATATGCATCGTTCCTCACTGTTCATCAAGAGTGATAGGACGACTAAGGTTCAGGAGTATATACTCTACGATATCATTCTTAATATATAATGCGCATCTAAGATTAAACATGCTAAAGGATTTTAACCGTTCCATCAATGAAATCCACGATTGAGATTATTTTAAAAAAGAAAATTTGCTTTGATACTTTTTCAAGTGCAATAAATGTATCTGACACTAGATATGTGCTCAACTCGTTGGTCACATGGTTGAAATTAGAGATGTCAAATGGGTTTGGCTCGAAGGACCGGTAATGCAGTATTGGGCCAGAGATTTCTGGTTGTATTTAAAGTAAGGAAGCCTGTTGGATATTAGATCGGATCTATAAGACTCAATACAAATCCGCTCGAAATTCAAATCCAATCACATTTTAGGCTTCAACAAGCCATATACACATATAATAATAAAAATTATATATATATATATATATATATATATATATATACATACATGTAATAAATAAATATATATATCCATGTAATGAAAAAAAACTATATATACATATACATATATATACATGTAATTGAAAAGACTATACACAAATATATATGTATATATATTTCATATATACATATATATATGTATATAACTTATATATATGTATGTATATATACATGTAATTGAAAAACTATATATATATATATATATATATATATATATATATATATACATGCAATGGAAAAAAGTATACATATAGTATAGTATAGTATATATATATATGTAATAAAAAAACTATATATATATACACTTTATATATATATATATATATTACCTATATTAACCCAAAATTCAAATAAAATTATTGGTGGCTTTTCAGAACGGTAAAAATTTAATACATTAATATAATAATAAACTAATAAATTCAATAATATATAATGAAAACAATGGTATATATAATATCATTGAAAAATTTAAAAACCCTAGAAAAAAATTTAGAAAAAATTAAATAATATGGAAACATATATAAATGGAAAAGTTTTTATCATGTAGTAGGAAGAGAAATAAATTGACTATAATTATATTATAAGTTAATATTAAAATTAAAATTACTTAAATGTCATACAATTACTTTTAAAAGTTACATGTATTTATATTTTTTAATTTTTGGAATTATTTAAGTAAGATTTAATGACTCAAAATTCAATTATCTCACATCTTATAATAAACATTTCTCTATCATATATATATTATCTAAAATAATATATAACTTCATAAATTTAATCAATTAAATGAATGTGTAAAAATAAATAGAAAAAAGTATTAAAAAAATGATTAAATTAAAGAAGTAAGATGTTCTATGATAATGTTTCGTCACAACTAATTTTTTTTTTCCTTTTTCAATGTTTTATTTGATTTTGAAATAATGTCTGTTTGAATTTGGATCAACTGGCATAAATTAGGGTAAAACATTGAAAAGCGGTAAAAAATTAAGAGTGCCGCTATTTGGTACAAAAATCAATTTGACGAATTGGAGTACGAAATGACGTGGCCATCCATTTTGTGATTGAGGTGGTTTGCAAGGTATTGGCTTCTGACCACGTTCAACAGAGTTGGAAATGCAGCATCACAAATGCATTTTTCATTTGTACATAGTTTCATATAAAGAAATTCGTACTAATCTATCATTTCAAAAATTAAAGTTGGGTTGAAAAGCCTAAAATCATGGGATCCATAATCTTATCCTTCCCTTTAAGCCATACTGTCTCTAGTAAAAGTCTTGAGGGACCCGTATGGAGATGGGGGTTTTTCCAGTCTCACTTAATTTTATTCCTGACTATCCTTTCTTCAAGCCACCAAAGGGTACACTTTTATGGACTTGGGTATTCCACCCAAACATCAACAAAGTAATGGCAATTTGACACTCTTAAAACATAAGGGGATTCCTGCACAAATCATTTTCACAATCCTTCCTTTTTCAATTTGCTTTGCTATTGACAGATCCCAACCTGATGACCCACTGGCATTGAACGACGAAGAGACAACGGTGGCCAAAAGATTGAGACTAGTACCTTGGCAAATGTAGCCGCCGGCGTCAATGATGGAGAGAATGGAGACCCGACTGGAAGGCCACCATAGATCGATTAACTCATCACACAAGTAAAAATACACCACTGAATTAAAGAAAACCACCATGAATAGGGATGACACTCGCGTAGAATGAATGGGACAGGAGAGTATCTCCTTGCTACTCATTCCTACTCTTTCTAATTTTTTTCTTTTTCCTCTAATTTCCTATTCTTTGTTAGGGGGAGGAAAATTTTTTTTTTTGTTTTTATTTTTTCACGAGGGAGGCGAAGATTTGTAGAAAACCTTAATATTTATTTCTAAAAATTTAAAATAATAAAAAATATATATAAAATTGTAAAATAATTTTAATTTAATAAATAAATTAAAATAATAAGTCATTACGAAGTAATATATTTTTATTTTTTTTTAATTTTAAATTAATATAAAATAATATAGCATGAAAATTATTAAAAAGAACACAATAATAATACATATATATAAATATAATTAATAATAATAATTTAATAATTTTTTCAAGATGAAAATTCTACGAGACAGGAGTACGATCTCCATCCCTATTCCCCACATCTATTTTTGAGAGAATTTTTATTCTTGTTCCCATCACCGCAAAGGAAAATTCTTTAAATTTAAATCCCTAAATGAGTAGAAATTCCTTCAAATATTTTTTAAATACATAAAGATTATTGTCATTCCTAACCACGAAGCTTCTGTAGAGAGAGAAAAAATGAGTTAGGTGGAGAGAAAATCCGCTATGGAGGAAGGAACAGTATTCTCTTAATTTTCACTAAATTGGTCAAAATTTGGTAAAAAGGTTCAAATAAAAATTAGAGAACAATTATAATACTTGTAGTACTGAAATGAAAATAAGAATTGCAACCATACTACACTCAATTTCCATTATACAACAAGTTTTCTCAATACACAATCCCTACCGTCAATTTTACTTTCCTTCATATTCAACGATTATAAATGTGAAGAGAGCAATTGGTGCACTTTATACTTTGTTAGAATGGTGCACTGTATACGTTAGCTATGCATGGGTAGTATTGCGCAAGTATTTGTTAGAATGGAAATCGAATATTGTATCCTCTGTAGCTCAGTGGATAGAGCGTCTGTTTCCTAAGCAGAAGGTCGTAGGTTCGACCCCTACCTGGCAACTATTATTACATTAAGAACAATATTTATAGTTGAGTGCTAAGAAGTTAATGATTAACACATAGAAAAGATGTTTGTGGAAAAAATGATGATGTTCATATGAACGAGTGGTCACACAAAGAAAATTCGACAAGGTTATCAGAAAAAATTGAGAGTGGTATTAATAGATAATAAAATAAATAAAAATTATTTAAGATAGTTTGAACATTTAAATACGATCAAAAGAAGTTTCATTAAAAGAGTATGAGAAAGTAGATTGTGAAAATGTTAAAGATAAAGAAAAACCACAAAAGTATTGAGAAGAGATAATAAAGAATGATAGCATATGCTGAATTAATTGCTAGCATAATAGGTGAACAAACTTTACTAAAACAACTTTTATCCTCTTCACCTATTATAAAAAATGAATTCAGATCTTGACTACCATATGCAAGTTATATATGTTTTAATCATCTGAGTTAAAGTTGCATAGGTTGCAGTAGCAAGGTTATATACGCGTTCTACGTTGCATGGATACAGGTACAATACCGGTACCTATTTATTTTTATATATTGGGTATGCCACTATATTAAAAAGAAAAAACCTACATATACATAAAACACACACACACACACACATATATATATATATATGTAAATGTCACAATATATATTATATAAGCAAATATATAAAAGGTATATTATTGTAGAAGATGTGAATATAATATTATATAAATAAATAATAAGTATATTTTATTGGGTTGACCCGAACCCGACCTGTCTCAAAGTATATGACCCCAAACAAAAACAGATCGGATTAAGGTCTGCCTAACCTGACCCGAACCTAAACGCAGTGACCCGATTTGAAAGGTCTAACCTAAAAAGGTAAGTTTGTGTGTAAGTGTGGACATGTTACGTTGGGAATAACCAGAACCAATGGTTAAAAACTGTTGGTTTTGATTGACTCGAACCATGAACTGTCATCATTGATTCCGGTTTCAGTTGAAATGTCTACGACAGTCGGACACGAATGCAGCGGCCTATTGAAATCGCCTGTGTGATCACACACCCTTGGTGCGCCCACGCCGAAGAAACTGTAGCGGTTCGCTGCGCTCTTTCTCCCATCGATGTGCCCACAAATTTTCAAATGGCTAATGTCCACACTCGTTCTCTTCCTTTCTGTGATCTCCTTCTTTCTCCAATGGTGATTCTTGCAGGGTCGTTCTTGCTTTCTCTCAATTGATGGAAAACTCCCTACCCAATTCCTCTTGATGTATTTAAGGGTTTCTTCCACCTTGAGGACTAAACTTGTGGAAGGTGGACGTCTTTTGCATCGAAATGATTGGCGGGAGTTCATTTTCCATAAGATATTTTGATGCTTTCGTTAGATGCATTTTCTTGTTTGCGGTGAGTGGTGTACTCATCCTTGTAGTTGCTTCTCTTCTTTAAACTCTGTTCGTACTCGGTTACCATGATTGCGTGATATGGCGGTTTTTTTTCGAGATGGACTTTTAACTCAGATTGAGTTTGATTTACCCAATGTTGACATTTCAGGAGAGCAATACGTGTGACCTTTTAGTTTCTAACCGTAGAGACACAGCTGCTTTTTTAGTGGGTGCTACTGACATGGGCATTTGTTGAGAAGAAGAAAAGTAACAGTAAGGAATTCGGTGTCGTGTGTTTGATGAGAATCATTTTCTCAGCTGCTCTTGGAAATTTTCTCATGATTTTCTGGCTGAGTTTATTTGGCTTTGTTGAGATACCAAGAGGATGATTTTCTGGCTGAGTCATATCTTATTTAGGAGTATCCAAATTCGCCAAGGCACAAATCCTGACTGCCTTATGAAGGAACATTGAGGTCTTTATCAAAAGCATTTGAGTGGAGATCTTTTTCTTTAGCATCAATGGTGAAATGTAGTATATAGAAATCGTGATAATACATGATAATAGGGGCAGAGACCCTGATGTAGCCCACAAGCAAAAAGAAGAGAACCCTTTCTGATGCACTATTTGCTATAGAGTATGAAGAAAGGATTTCTACATTTATTTTTTAGGTCAATGTTTTAAAAGCAAGGGACACATATTCACCTCCTAAATTTCTTTAAAAGCAAGGAACGTATGATCTGCAAGCAGTAGCTAGCTGACGTGAGTATTTAACTGGAAACATCTAAAATTACTCTTGCCTCTGAAAATTGGTTCCGCTATATGCATAATATTGTTGAAGAGATTCACAAAGTGAAAAAAACTTGGAAAGTTTTTCTTTAGGATACAAAAGAATTAAGAAACTTCAAATACATACATATGAATGCTACAAACATTAAGAATATCTCATTCTTTTCTTCTATTAGAATGTACATGTTCGATTCTTAAGTTCATCCATTTCTGGTATACTATAACGGGATTCTTTTCTCTCTGTCTATATTGATACATAGGTGTTTAGCGGTAACTTCTCCTTCCATCTTTTCGTGCAGATACATTCTACATTGGAGCCCAGGTGGATGAGATCTCGTTGAAATGTACTTCAGTGTTGAGTCCGGAATCAAGACAGCTTGCTGCTATCGGCATGGTCAAGGTTGCAGTCAAGAGCTTACATGGTGGTGGCCTTTCAGAGTCATAGCCAGTTGCCTGTGAACATTTCAATCAGGTGCATGCTTATGTTGGTATTATAGAGATCTTCAGTGTAAGGAAGCGTTGAGAGGCAACCTTGGTGAGTTTCGTCTTTTGACTTTGAATCCTCCTAAAGCGGATGCCATCAGGAGGGTTTAGCATAGAAAAGAACCTGAGAACTAAATTTGATAGTGCTCAGGAGGGCCTTCAGTAGAGAACAAGATCCAATAACTCAAGAATCTGAGAACTCAAGAATGGCTCTCCCCTGTTTTCTGTATTATATGTTTTCAGTGTTAGAGCTCCTTTCAGTAGCGGATCTAGAAAATAGTGTTAAGAGGGGTGACGTATGTATTTCATGGTGTTAGGAGGGTGAAGCATGTATTAGCTTTTCCAGTGAAATGCCAAAATTTCAGCGGAGACGGCCGTTCGCCCTACCCCACCCCTTCCTTCTATGATCCACCGCTGCCTCCCTTTCTACCCTTTGTTGGGTGTGATTTAGTCAGTTCCCGGGGGGATCAAGTTTTCTCCGCCCACATTCTTTATGGGTTTTGCCCTTCCTTCCTGTTCTTCATTTGTTCTGGGAGAGTAACATGATATCAGGTACGGTACGGGAGTTCAGGGATGGTCTGGCTCCTGCTTGCCTTCCTTTGTCCGAAGAGATCCACCAGAGTTCTCTTTTCTGGTGTATAATCCCAGATTCAGAGGTCCCAATCCGTGTCCAATTCAGACCCAGTCGGTTTTCTGTAGATGTTCTTAGCACATGGGAACCATATATTATCAGATTAAGATGAGGTACAACGACAGCAACTAAGCTTTTTTATGGTCGATTAGTCATGCTAACAGTTAACTTAAGCTAAACTAAATCATTCTTTATTGTTTTCTTTCAACACTTTCATGGTCTTCCTCTTCCTCTTTTAACATTTTTAAAATCCGATTAAAATCAGTTTTTGTTGAAAAATGGAACAAGAAGGCAAACCTTTACCTGGCTTATTAGACAGTTTTTCCTAAAGAAAAAACTAACTAGAAATTAAAATTATCTTACAAGTCAGGCAAAGGGCTACCTTCTCATGTTTTCCTTTCTGGACCGGCCTTTTCCGACTGATATCTTAATGTTGGAATACTTAATATCATGAATCTCCCCAATAATCCCAATTTCTTCCAAACAGGAACGAGATTCTCGGTTATTAAGTTCCTCCACTTTATTTAGATCCTCTTTATGAACACATTTACACGTGAAAGTCGTTTTTCTACACAATCCTTCATCGGAGCCCCTGTTCTTAATTTTCATTAACAAATGAAAGCTATGCACATTAAAAAATAAGAGAAGGTACACGTTCAAATTGTTTAAAATAAGTTTTAAGTACCTAATGTATGTGTCTATCTCAGTGGTGGACCTAGAAATTTTTCCGGGTTGAGGCAACATCGGGTTGGGTGAAATCCAAGTACCTAAGAATGTACAAGTTTTGTAGAACAAAATTAATTAGTCAAGATCGATATTCAGTTTCATAACAAGAAAGACTGTTTTGAATACTCAGTACTATATACTACAATGAATGAAAGAAAATTGATGGAGATGTCACACTGCTCTTGAAACGGGAAGGTGGACTTGGTGTATTATGAGAATATAAGGTACCACTAACATTTAACAATAAACATATTAGAGAATTGATGCTGGAAGTGTGAGAATCATAGATACTTGACAAAATTGAGATATTGAGGCGAATATGAAGTCATTCAATGAAAGACTAGACGTACATTCATCTTATTAGAGAAAAAGTTGGTATAATATTAATATATTATAAAATGAGAAAGACAAGCTTATTTGAGAAAAGTTGATATAATACTCTGGAACTGGAATCAAACTGCCTCAATACTGGTTCCAAGATAGTTCTAGCTCCTCGTTCAAAACCATTGGATTAATTTCAAGATTTTTCTTGGGAACATAAGGACTAACACCCTCTCATAGAGGGGCGATACAATTAAAAGCTTTTGTTTTCGAAATACAAAGCTTTTGTGTGAAAAGCTCTTTACCATTGACCTAACAGTCTCTTTGTGATTGGGGATTTCAAAAAAATATGTAATTCATAAGACGGTTTGAAACCACCTGTTTTGCGAGCAGTTTGGTTTGGATTCAAATTTTTGAACCGGTTCACAATCGGCCATGTCCAACTAATATACTATAAAATGAGAGAAACAAGCGTAAGGCAGTTTGCATAATCACTTTAAAAGAGGGGGGCGAAGCCCTCAATGCTGGTAATTTATTTAATAAAGAAGGCCCCACCGACTGCCTCGAAGTGCTTATTTCCCTAACTTCAAGGGATCGTCCGCTGCTGCTTATCGTCTCCTAGTACCAGCAGATCAAAAAACAAAGCTAGGTTGGCTTTCGGCACTTGTTTTAATTTCCAATCAGCCCAGAATCCCAAGCTTTTATCAAGTCTACAAAAAGAAAAACTTTTAACAATTCACCAGTCATTCAGCTCTATAAGGATTTCAGATTATCTCTTCACACTTGGGATTGGTTTAGGAGCTCCTCTTCGAAGGTGGTAGCTGCAATTAAGGTTTTTATTGCATGGATATCCCTCTTGTACGTGTAACCCCTCCATATTGGTGGACCTAGAAAATCTTTTAGGTGAGCCAAGATTCGGTTGGGTGAAATTCAGCAGGTATACACATAAAATTAGGTTTGCCAGTCTTGATTTGTTGGGCTCTTTTCAAATTCTGGATCAAAGTATACACACACACACACACACACACACATATATATATATATATATAAAGAGAGAGAAAGAGAGAGGAGGTATATGTTCAATTTTATTCATGCTCAAATATGTTCATCGAATAAATATGATCAATGATTGAGATTTGATTTTAAACCTGAATGAAATTGAACATATATGACTATCTCTCTCTATAGAGAGAGAGCTTTAAGAGGAGTGTGTATATCAATCGGCCTTTATGAGAGCCCTACCCACACTGCAACCCAATCCCTTATGGCTTTGCTTTTGGAGGACGTAAAAAGCAGTTTGCCACATTTGGGTAAGGCAGTGAAATCTTCTTTCCTTCACGTTGGAGGCAAAGTGTGGATTTGGTAGTTGCCATCTCCTAGAAGGTCCAAGTCGCAAATGCTGAATTTTTCTTTTATAGAACAAACAAGTATCATCCACCCATCGACAAGAAAACAACACAAAGCGGTAAATGATTCATAAAAGCAGTCACTATCTTACTTTGGCTAATCAAAGGACCTAACAGTTAACAATGTATTCTTTCTCATGTGGTAATCATACGGCTCTTACTAATGCACATGCAGCTTTATGCAAACCCCACAGGGCGTTGATGCGGTGGGGTTGTTCGGATTGTTAGATGGTGCAGAAGTTCGTTTTTGAAGCTTGCACACAACGAAATCAGTTCGTAGAAAATACAAAGTCAAGGGAAAGAAGGAAGAAAGAATACGATCTGCTTGAGGGATAAGATTACAAGGGGAGGAGTTGAGGATAACAAAGTGTTCCGGCGACATAGAAGATCTGCTTGACCAAATTTTCCTGAAAATGATTATCCTCGTGATGCTGCTGTTCAAGGCAGCACTATTGCTTTTGACATCTATGCTCAGCAAGCGTGCATTGCTTTTGAATCTGCATGTTTTAGCAGAACCTTACTTCATTGATTCTGCCTACATCACCGAATCACAAAGCATCATGGAATCAAACAAAGAAAAAGGTTTCGGATCAGTTAATGGTGGATTTTCATCCATTGACGACCAAAGTATGAGAAAACTTACTCAGTCCAGTTGCTGTTTTTGTTCTTTTCTTGGGTACAGCAAGAAGACCAAAGCGAATGCATGCCCCGGTATCGAATTCATGACCTTCAACTTGTGAGTCGACCCCCAAGCCAGTTGAGCTATTGCTCGATGTGCTAGTTTCTGGTTTCAGAAGTGAATGGTTCGCAAAATCCTATGCATAACAGACTTGAAACGAAGCTTTCATTGACATTTTTAACTCTTTAACTCCAGAAATTTTTGAAGTCATGAAAGCCGTTAGGTGGTGCAAAACCGATGAGTAGAGCCCATCTTCAACCACCCACAAATTTGCCCACAATCATGTCTCCAATTCAAGTACATCTTACATTAGCGTGGAATCTATTTGAAACAAGGCTAGAACAAAGGGCCAACCAAGGCCTCTTAAAGTCTAAGAACTAAGGGGGGATTCAAGCCCAATCTATATTGAGGCGAAGTGGGTCATACATCCAGCTGGTAATCAATTATAAAAGACATATTCACCGTCGAGCCCGTGGGCTATACTGAAAGCCCAAAATATAACAATAGGCTACTCATCCACCCTAAAAGAGTGTAACAGAGTTCACAGTATACACATGGCTTTTTGCCTCAGCCGGCTCTGATCTCTTAAGGACTTTAGGTTGGATTGTTGGATGTCGTTTCTTCTGTCCTTCAAATGCGCTATCTGTTCTACGAAGCCAACAATCCAAAAAACCCAACAACCCAACGAAGCACGCTAAACTTCGGAGTTATGATGGTATCTATTAGTGTTTCAAAGGTTTCATCCCTTAGAAAAGATGCATGTTTCAGTGAAGAGAGCGCGGTCCCTTCAGAACATGATTCTCGATGCAACACAAGTACTTCCTAAAAGGTCACTCTTCTTAACATTCTTCTCTTCGAAGCACGCTAAACTTCGGAGTTATGATGGTATCTATTAGTGTTTCAAAGGTTTCATCCCTTAGAAAAGATGCAAGAAAGATTTATATTTGTCGTCGGCTGCTTATCCAAGCTTGAAACCCACTAATGTGAACTCTCTCCATAGGTACAATCCAACCCCACTATGTAAGGGTGAACCCCAACCATAGGTAGAGCCACAGGCTGCAATGCACATCCAGTTCTTCAAAACTTGGTTCCCAAGCATAGCCTAAAGAAGTAATTGTATCAGCACACAAGTGGGAAGTCCAGCTGAAGGAAAGGAATATGATGCACTGCTGCTGGTGCCAAAACTTAGCCTTTGTAAAGTCTGAAACCTATATTCCTACTGCCACTCTGTGTGGTTTCTCCTGTTTAACATAATAATATGAAATTTATAATCTACATATTCTTTGGCGACTCCATAATTGAACTCATTCACTGCTTTGTTGACAAGACATGCATGTCAATATCAACAAACTGTGGACTTTTCCGATCCACAAACCCACATGCTTGTTTGCTTTTTAACAAAGTTCACATTGGCATCAAAATCGCATCACAGATGCGCTTCCTTTTAAGATAGTGAGCACTCTTGCTTTGAGTTCTTAAGCCACTGAGTAGAGCTGCCAAAAGGGACCGGCTGATTGTAGCTTGCGCACGCTCATGTACCACAATAGGTACTTTAGGCCTGAACGAAGTTTAGTGGCACTACTATAGATAGAGCTCTGCTCTCTCACGGCCCCTATTCACATAGACAAAAGGTGCCTACGGAAGTAGTAGCGGAGTAGTGGCGTCAATTCGAAAGGAAGGAAGATGAAAGTCAATCGTGTCCGCAGGTGCGAGATTGGGAGCTGGCGGCTCAGTTCATATAGGTTAGCGCAGGGGTGGCTTTGTAGTTAAGGCCACCAATGCAGCCACCTTAGGCCCTGAATTTTAAACAATTCATACTTTTATCTTTTAGGACCTGCAAATTTTTAAACATAACACAATTTTTTTTTCTTGTTACAAGAAGAGGTCGAAGTCGAACACACGCACCCACACATACACCCTCTAGGAGTCGAACTCCCCACCAGCAGTAACGGTGGTAGATCACCCTGCCTTTGAGCAAACGCTCTCGGTGCTATAACATACAATCTTTGAGCCACACTTAGGTATACAGGATATTGTACGATCAAAAGTTAGACTTAAAATTTTGGAACCCAATTATTTATGTCTCATAAACTTGTTAACAAGTGAAAGAAAAAAAATCGCTTTAGGCTCAATTTGCAATGAGCCACCCCTAGGTTAGAAGAGGGTGGTGGAGGTGGTGGTTGCAGCTGCTGGGTATCTAAAATGAGTGAAGGATGGCAGTGGAATGTGGCTGAAGGCGGTCCAAGTGTGTAAAGTGGTGAAAAGTTGGGGTGCACACTGTGTTTGGATGAAACTCGGTGATTATGTTCCACGTCCTCTATATACGAATACATGTTACTTAGTTACATGAACATGATATAACCGAATTAATTAGATGGTACCATGTCTTCAGTGGCTGAAGATCATTAATAAGATATAAGATCGATAACAAATTTTAAAGATCAATGAGCAAGAATTATTTTTATTGAATACATAATTTGAGTTAATGACCTCCAAACTTTTATAGTGCTCCTACAAGCAGCCACGAGGCAAACAAAGCTAACCCCCGAAAAGCCACGTGGCCGACGAACGGATCTACAAACAGACCCATCCCCGCTGGGGTTGTTTGGCAGCCATGTCAAGCCACTGGTGGGTGGGTCAATTTGTCACACAACACAGTATTGTAAACCTAGATAGGTTCCTTCATAATTTCTAAGGAATAGTAATTTTACAATTAATCACAAGAAAATCCTTGGGCACCACGAGCTTTTAATAAATGCTGCTTTGTCTTGTTTCATTGAAGATCGGCAGCAGACAAACAAGAGAAGCAGAAGATGAATGGATCATATAAATGAGTCCGCCACACCGCGCTATGGTAAACGATATTGCTTTATAATAGACTAGGATGTGGATATAAGCTACCCGTGTGTGTGTGTGTGTGCGTGTCACGCACCCCCCCTCCCCCTCCCCCTCCCCAGAGAGAGAGAGAGAGAAGCTGCTGATTTACGGATAGGCAAAAGTATCGAATTTGTTCCTCTACACAAAGCTTTCTCCAAAGAAAGAAAATTAATGGTCGGTGCTATTCGAGATAAAAAGAGTTTTTTAAACTTTCTACGACTGAAATTGATCATTGTATGGATTAAGAGTTTGAGAATTGTTGCAGGAAGAACAAGTTTCAGAGAAGTGGGAGGGCTATGTGGATTGGAGGAACAGACCCGCATACAGAAGTCGCCATGGAGGCATGCTCGCTGCATCCTTTGTCCTCGGTACGTACTCTTTAACTCCAGTAATTCGTGTAAATAGATGAAATCCTCTCAAAATAGAAGTTCGTCATGACAAGGATTAGTCACCAACTTCCTTTGATCCATGATACTGAGGAAAGGAGTGTCCCCTTGATTTTTCTGTTTATCTTTCTTAGCTAATAAGAATCTTATCTTTGCAGTTCGGTTACTTTAAGGGGAAACAGTAAAATATATGATTCTTTTTAAATATTAATATAACTCAAGATGTAGCTTGATGACAATTAAAAATATATGTAGCTGATCACCGGTGGGTGGCAGAAGAACTAGCCATGAGTGATGACCGGTGAGGGGAACGACCTCTGCAGAAAACACCGGTGGAATTCAAGGGATTCTCTTCCGTTCTTTTTACTGTTATAATCAAGACTATGTCGCTCCCGATTCTTCGGTCTAGAATATGAATAATATGAATGTTATATACAATCATGACTATTATGTTTGATGACCAAACCATCCTCAATTCCCATACTTCTTCCGCTGGATCTGAACAAGAAGATGGGATCGATTGGATGGATTCTTTGTTTTATAGAGTTTGATCATGCGTGATGTTAACATTTATTTGAATATAAGTTAAGTGATTTTTTACTATTTTCTTACAATGGTCTTTCTCTTCCTCTTCTAACGTTTTCAGGTCAATCTCAACATTTGAGACAAAAAAAATCTAAATTATATATACCTTTCATATAAATTTGAGGTAACTGGATTTTGTCACCCCCAAAGATTATTTTAATCGTAGCGTTGTTTGTCTGCCTATTTTGTGACGCTTTCGTCTTGAATTCACTAGCTCTCTATATTGTTATACGACGACACTAGTTTATATATAAAGTGTCGACAAAACCCAGATTGAGCCTGAGAGAGAGAGAGAGAGAGAGAGAGAGAGAGAGAGAGAGAGAGAGGAGGGGGAGGAGGAAAAGGGAGAATAGGTGGTTTGCTTGGTATGTCCTTTGTGCCATTAGAGGTTCTATTCTCTTTATTTCAGTTAGCTAGCTTTGTCTCCTTATGGTAGCAACGTTTGGTTACAGAGATTTTATTGTCCTATGCGTTTCCATTTGTCGCAGGGGTGGAGGTGTTGGAGAATATGGCGTTTTTGGCGAACGCCAGCAACTTGGTTTTGTACCTGGTGAGGTTCATGCACATGGAGCCGGCGAAGTCGGCCAATGCCGTCACCAATTTCATGGGCACCGCTTTCCTGCTGGCCCTCCTTGGTGGCTTCCTCTCCGACGTCTTCTTCACCACTTACTGCACCTACCTCTTGGCTGCCATCATCGAGTTCACCGTAAGCTTAACTTTATATATATATATATATACTTTTGAACTCAATCGTGGTTGAAATGTAAAAGTATTCATATTAATTAACAAGAAAAAGTACTATTGCATTTGAATGAATGATCCATTTCTTATGATAAAAGTTATGATTTTTAAATAGGCAAGCACATAAAATTGCAAGCATACTAAGTATATATATATATATATATATATATATATATATATATATATATATATATATATATATATATATATATATATATATGTATATATGTATATATATATATATATATATATATATGTATATATGTATATATGTATATATGTATATATGTATATATATATATATATGTATATACATATATATATGTATATATGTATATATATATATATATATATATATATATATATATATATATATATATATGTATATATGTATGTATGTATATATATGTATATATAAATGTATGTATATATATATATTTAGAAAGAGAAAAAGAAATGATGATAAATGCATAATGTTTTTTCGTTATAATTGCATAAACATACACATATATATATATTCTCACTACCTATCTATCAATGAACCTATTTACCTGAATCGAGCTATAAAACCTGGTTTCAAATTAGTTCGATTTTCTACTACAAGGATCCGCTGCAACTCTCTCTCTCTCACTCTGAAGTTACGAGACCTGATTTGAAATCCACCATCCATTTCTGGTGGGCTGCAGCAGTCTTCCTTTTCCACGTTATAACTTTTACTTGTGGACACACCTTGAATAAGTTGCTTCCAATCACTAACATTGCATATTGCATCTATCCCTCTCTGCCATTTGATGGTCGGAGGTTTGGAGTTTCATGAGAAAATTACATTAGAACATGAATTACTGACAAAGTTCTCTTTCTCCTGGTAAAAACCTTAAAAGCTGGCACTTTATTCTTTCGTAGACAGACTGGCTTAATTGGTGACCACCAACTTCCTTGTAACAAAGTGGAGTCACACACGAGGTGTGTTCTTAAAAAGTGGATAGCGTTTGACGGAAGAAGCAAAAGTTACTAAAGTTGACTTATTATATATATATATATAGATCCTATACATTTTTAACATGCTCATACACTATGTTATGAATGACGCAGCAACGACATTAACATTTAACTGCTAAATTATTTTTTATTGTTTCTTTGTTGTCTTGTTCTTTTTGTTTTGATATTTCTACACTATAGATTCTCATACCTTTTTATCACAGCTTCCTTTGATCTTCTTCCTATGTATCCAAAAACATCTTAAAAAAATTTCATCATTTGTCATCAATTGGTATCGGTCTTAATTTGTTTATAATAACCTCATTATGTATACAATCTTTCATTGTGTAACCATTTATTCATCTCAATATCTTTATTTCCGTCACACATAATCTTTTGTAGATCTTGTTAATTAAGTGCCTAACACTTACAATAATAAAGCATAACAGGTTTTATTGTTGTTCTATAATATTTACCTTATTGTCAATTTCATATTACATTTTTCCTTAGACTTATTTATTAATACAATATCTTTCACAAATAACATATACCAAGAGACTTCCTCTTGAATATATTTTGTTTGTTTGTCAATGATCAATATAAATAAATACAAATTTAAAGTGAGCCCTTGATGTAATTTAATATTAACTTCAAAGAAATCTATCATTTATTCATGGATCATAACCCATGTTTGTGCACTATTATACATGTTTCTTATAAGATTGATGTATGTCAATACCTTGATACTTTATTATAAGTTTTTTCTAGATCAATAAATATCACATGAAAGTTTTTTTACGATAAAATATTTCAATCTCTTTCTCTCTCTCTCTCTCTCTCTCTCTATATATATATATATATATATATAATAACATTAATTGAAAATCTTTTAATATGATATGGACATACATCTACGATGGGTCTTTCCTCGTCTACTATGTCAACCATCTCACATTTCAGTCTTCTAGCTTTCTCTCTTCTCTACAAGATTCCCGTGAAGCATATCTGCATTTTGACCTTTTACTAGATTTTCCCTACTGGACAGTGACAATCTATCATGGCTGTTTTTCGGGCTGGAGTATAGGATGATCCTCAACACGGCGATTGTGTAGCCAGCCAGTGCAGGCCCTACCCCAACAAGGTGCCGCATGGTCCTGTGCTGGCCCGGCCAAGGCTCACATGGACTCCAGTGGCAGATCTACATTGAGGCGAGGTGGAGCAATTGCTCTACCTGAAATTTGGAAACTCAATGAAAAACTATAGAGCACGACTGAATGAATACTATACATAATTTTAACTATTGAACAGGTTGTTTGCCACATCCTACCAAAAATTCTAGATCCACCGTTCTAGATCCACCACCGGTGACCTCTGCTCGGAGCACTGCACAATGTCCGGCACGCATTTGGTACTGCATGGACAAACACCCCACAAATGATCCACTTGAGGCCATTCCATTGTATGAAGATTATTTTCTTAGATATGAATTTCATGAATCACATTATGTATTAACTATATATTAGCCAACAACATGAAATTAGTCATATGTTAAAGATCTAAATCACAAGATTCTTGTATACGAATTATAATATTCTGATTGTAAAACAAATAAAGAACTTATATGAGTTATTGATAGGATTTTTTAGGATTTCAATTAGACCACACGATCCTTGATCCTTGAAATGAAAATGTTAGACACACAACAAGCAATAGCTCAAGTGGCTAAGGGCCATACTTCCCAATAGGGCCGATAAGGGCCGCTTATGCACCCTTAGTGGCCATCAGGTGCTAATTAAGCGCCCTATTTTAGTGGTAAATTCACATAATTAAAAGTTCTTATTTATAGTATGATATCAAGTAATTTTTTCATTTTATTTATTTTTATTTTATTCTTTCCTCATTTTGAGATATTTATGTAAATAAAGTATACCCCGTATTTGAGTTCATCCAAAATGATTAAAAATAAAAATAAAAATTCCAAGGATTTAGAAAGTCAATTTTCATAGTCAATTGAAAACTTGAAATTGTACGAGTGATAATCAATTTGCATGTCTATAAATCTACTGCATTTGTTGGAGGTGATTTTTTAAATAAGATATGATATTACTTTATCTTCAAACTCTGATAAAATTATTTTATAATTTGAAAAAAATCTTTTTTGCAGATCTTTTTGATAATGCATTGACAAATATGGACATTATTTTTAAGAATTTAAGATGAGGTAAAAAGGATATTTGAACCATACCTAGCTTACATCTTCCCATTGTTTTGTCGTATATATATATATATATATAGAGAGAGAGAGAGAGAGAGAGAGAAAACATGAGCAGGATGGGGTTAAGCATGCTCCTATCAAAGTCTCATGAAAAGAATTGCATCCTATCATCATGAATGAATAGATCTTTTAATAGACTTTGCGCATAAGTCCTATTATCTTGCAACACATATACATAAAAGTTTTAGGTTTTATTTGTGAAGTAAGTGGTGTTGGGAATGTAATGCAGGGTCTGGTGGTGTTGACGGTACAGGCTCACTTGTCACCCTTGAGACCGCCACCATGCAGTGGCAAGAATGATTGCCTGGAAGCGGCGGGTTGGAAGGAGCTGGGCCTACTCTACGTGGGGCTGTACCTGGTGGCGCTGGGGGTCGGGGGAATCAAGGGTAGCCTGCCCTCCCATGGGGCTCACCAGTTCGACGAGGACCAGGAGCACGGCCGGAAGCAGAGGTCCACCTTCTTCAACTACTTCATATTCTGCCTCTCCTGCGGCGGATTACTGGCCGTCACCTTCGTCGTGTGGGTCGAGGATAACATGGGGTGGCAATGGGGCTTCTTCATCTCCACGCTCGCCATCCTCTTCTCCATCCCCGTCTTCCTCGCCGGATCCTTCACCTATCGCAACAAAACCCCCGATGGTAGCCCCTTCACCACCATTGTCAAGGTACCTATTGAGTTCTACTTCCCTTTTCCAAGCGATTTCCTTGTTTCCATCCTCTCTTTCACAACTAATAATCTTGCGAGTTCGAGTAATTCCGATCTTTCTACTAAGTCAATCTAAACCATGACTGATGCATTATTTATAACACAGTGGACAGTCTTATAAATAGTCTTAAAGAATCACGTAGTTAAGTAAGGATTAACTATGCATTATTTAAGATCTGTTCTTGTTATCACTCCATGCAGGTTTTGCTTGGTGCAGTCTTCAGCTATAAAGCCCAGAATGCAGTCTCAAATGGCTCTGCAACGCCCGACGGCGATGAGAAGCCAATTCCCGAGAATGAACAGATGGAAAGTCAATTGGCTAAGCCTGGGAAACCCGAAAGCAGAACTGATCTGACCGAGTCACTCCCCTTCCTCAACCGGGCCATCCATGCCAGGCCGCCGATCCCCATGCCGGCACCCGGTGAGGTTGAGGATGTCAAAATCGTTGTGCGGATCATACCCATTTTTGCATCCACCATCATGCTCAGCTGCTGCCTGGCTCAACTATCCACCTTCTCAGTTCAGCAGGCAGCCACAATGGACACCCACATCGGCTGTCTGCGGGTCCCTCCGGCCTCGCTTCCTGTCTTCCCTGTCATCTTCATCATGGTCCTAGCCCCTTTGTACGACCATGTCATTGTACCGCTGGCCCGCCGGATCACCGGAACCGAATCGGGTATTGCCCACCTCCGGCGCGTCGGCACAGGCCTGGTTCTTTCCGTCATTGCAATGGCTGTGGCTGCGCTGGTTGAGGAGCACCGCAAGAGAAAGGCGCGCCGCCTGGGCCTGCTGGATTCCAGCAGGCCGCTACCCCTGACCTTCTTGTGGATTGGGATCCAGTACCTATTCCTCGGGTCCGCGGACCTGTTCACCCTTGCGGGTCTGCTAGAGTTCTTCTTCACAGAGGCACCCCAGAGCATGCGATCGCTCGCCACGTCACTGTCATGGGCATCCTTGGCCGTCGGATACTACCTGAGCTCGGTGCTCGTGTCAATAGTCAACAGTGCCACAAGCAGGTCGGGTCGGACCCCGTGGCTGAAGGGTAAGACCCTAAATGACTTCCACTTGGAGCGATTCTACTGGCTGATGTGCGGTCTGAGTGCAGTCAACTTTTTGCACTTCCTCTTCTGGGCCATCAGGTACAGATACAAACACGAGATCTTGCCACGTGGACAGCCCCAGCATATGAGAAGAGAGAATAACGAGGCAGCAGGCTAAGACCAGTCAGAGAATAGGTTCGTGTTAATAAGGTCGTGAAATTTTGATTGGACTCGTGTATCTTGCATTGGGTTGGCCTAGTAACACAGTTCATCGAAGATGCAGCGGACCATTTGCTTACTGCTGGGTTTTATTAAAATTAATTGATTTTATATAAAGTAATTCCTTAAATATAACTGCTATTAGCTCTCTCTCTCTCCATATATATATATACATATATACATATATATATATATATATACATTGGGTTGGCCTAGTAACACAGTTCATCGAAGATGCAGCGGACCATTTGCTTACTGCTGGGTTTTATTAAAATTAATTGATTTTATATAAAGTAATTCCTTAAATATAACTTCTATTAGCTCTCTCTCTCTCCATATATATATATACATATATACATATATATATATATGTATATATACATATATACATATATATACATATATGTATATATACATATATGTATATATATGTATATATGTATATATATATGTATGTATATAATTTGGTAAATGCACCTAGGACCATACGCACTGATTTAGTCTGCCAATCATTGGAAATAAATTCGCAGATATCAAAATCTTTTATATAAGCACCTAGGACCATACGCACTGAAATCAATGTATAAAACTAAATCAAAAACATACCTGAATCTCCATTAATGGAAGCCTCGATTAGGGTTTTTCATCTTTCAAGTCAATGCGTGTTTATATGCAGTGACGGATATGGGTCTCTCTCCATATATATATATATACATATATACATATATATATATATATACATATATATATATATACATATATATATATATACATATATATATACATACATATATACATATATATATACATACATATATACATATATATATACATACATATATACATATATATATATATATATACATATATACATATATATGTATATATATATATGTATGTATATAATTTGGTAAATGCACCTAGGACCATACGCACTGATTTAGTCTGCCAATCATTGGAAATAAATTCGCAGATATCAAAATCTTTTATATAAGCACCTAGGACCATACGCACTGAAATCAATGTATAAAACTAAATCAAAAGCATACCTGAATCTCCATTAATGGAAGCCTCGATTAGGGTTTTTCATCTTTCAAGTCAATGCGTGTTTATATGCAGTGACGGATATGGGTCTCTCTCCATATATATATATACATATATACATATATATATATACGATTAGGGTTTTTCATCTTTCAAGTCAATGCGTGTTTATATGCAGTGACGGATATATATCTCTCCATATATATATATACATATATACATATATATATATATATATATACATATATATATATATACATATATATATATATATACATATATATATATATACATATATATATATATATACATATATATATATATATACATATATATATATATATATATACATATATATATATATATACATACATATATATATATATATACATATATATATACATACATATATACATATATATACATACATATATACATATATATACATACATATATACATATATATACATACATATATACATATATATACATACATATATACATATATATATATATATACATATATACATATATATACATACATATATACATATATATACATACATATATACATATATACATATATATATATATATATATATATATATATATGTATATATATATATATATACATATATATGTATATATATATACATATATATGTACATATATATGTATGTATATAATTTGGTAAATGCACCTAGGACCATACGCACTGATTTAGTCTGCCAATCATTGGAAATAAATTCGCAGATATCAAAATCTTTTATATAAGCACCTAGGACCATACGCACTGAAATCAATGTATAAAACTAAATCAAAAGCATACCTGAATCTCCATTAATGGAAGCCTCGATTAGGGTTTGCCATCTTTCAAGTCAATGCGTGTTTATATGCAGTGACGGATCTAGAAACTCTTCTGGGTTGAGGCAAATAGCCCTTGAATGGTTTTAGGGGTGAGCTATGTATTAATGGATTCCATTATGGGCTATAGACTTTCAAGTCACGCATGAATGTCCCACCTCCGCTCAATGTAGATCTGCTATTGGATATGGGTCTCTCTTGCTTTATTTTTCTGAACAATACTAACTTAGAAGAAGCAATTTAATGATTTAAAGATCATAATCCATCTACTTATAATTAATTGAGGTCGCTATAGTTTTTAATTCAACCCATTATAGAATTAGAAAACTACCTTAATGGATATTCGCATGTTAAATATTTTTCCTTTTCGGTTACGACCGGAGGCCGAATCCGTGTCCCACAATGAACTCCTGCAGCGGTCTTCTAACGGGATCGTCGTTAGGTTAGATATGACCGGTTCAGAACTGACCTGACAATTTGAACTGGAATCGGATCGGCCCGCAAACCATGTAGAATCGGAACCGCAATTAGAAACCTCTCCGGTTCAGTTATAGTTCATGATTTCTAGAAACCAGTACAGAACCGAAACCAGCTCTAGCTCTTAAACATATACATATACATATACATATACAATTCATTCTCTCAAAACAAGTGGTTTATATCCATTTACCAATACACCTTACCACAACGGCTTGAAAAAAAATCGAACCGGCTTTCAAGCAGTCCGGTTCCAGTTTCATGTAAACCGGAACCAAATATGTCTACGTTGGGCCATCACTTTGGATACATACAACAACAACAACAACAACCAAGCCATCGCTTTGGATACATATTTGATCTTAAAGTCTGTGAGATGTTATATGCATTTATCATTGGCTTGCTCAAATTGAATTCATTTATGAACTAGGTATAATATAACTCATGATGCCAGTTTTTGTGTCCTATGAAAGTATTGTACCTTACTTTACCTATATAGCTTATCAGTTTTACATAAAACAAATTTTTCATCAAGATATGGTAATAAAGATGTTAGAAACTAACATGACCTGACATGGTCGCTGAATCATGTCCTACAGAGTTTGCCCCACACTGGTTGCTGTGACTGGATTTGGAGAGTCGGCCAACAAACAAACAAGGGATAGCAGCTGGGTAAGGACATGAGAGCCGGGCCCTCGGTCCCACTCAACTGTGAATTCTCTCTCTCTCTGTCTCTGTCTGTCTGTCTCTCTTATATATATTCTCTTTTTATAGAAAACAAGATTTTGTCTAATTTTCACATTCTCACTCGTTTTCATTCATTAATTTTTTTAGTACTAGTATAGTTTTAAAGTTTTAAAGGTTTTCAAAAAACAAAAAATAATGTTATTACATTTATGTCTTGAAAAATAATAATCAAATGAATAACATAATTTGTGAACATGATCAAATAACTGTATATATAAAAAAAAAGGATCTTGTTCTTTTTTATATGTTCATTCAGTATTTGTTGGTGGTATAAGTGTAATTTAAATTTTTGTAAGAGCTTTTAAAATATATGAAGAACAATATTATTATATAGATGCTCTTGAAAAACAATGAACGAAGTCATCATCAAGTGTTAATGATGGATAGAATCCAATCGATATATATATATATATATATAACGTCTTAGGCACATAATGCTTTTTGGTAGAATCGACAGTTGAGATTTAAATCACTTTACATTTAAGGCACGTAGCTCATTAAATGCAAAGTACGAACATTTGATTCAAATTTCCTTCATCAATATCACAATTGAACAATCTTTAAGATCAAATGGTAAAATTGTTTATGCAAATGGTAAAATTGTTTATGCAAGATCATGATCATGTACTAAAAGACATTCTCTCTCTCTCTCTCTCTCTCTCTATATATATATATATATATATATGTATACATATATGTTTTATTATTGTTTGTGCGTTGTCATCTGTTTTTGTATTAGTGGACCCGAATCTGGTCGTTTGGAACCTGGAGCCACCACTGCAAAGTCGAATAAGATCCAGTCAATTGGTCAGTCAAAATCTGCTGCTTTTCTTTTTCTTTGGCTATGCAGTCGGTCCAAGACTAATCATGAATAATAATTGACAAAAAGTAATCAATTACACACATAAAGTGTGCGACAGAGACTTCCACGCTGTCGCTTTTCCTTTTATTAAAGTAACTACAATATGTGATCCTTACTATTAAAGAATTTAAAATGAGATAAATCAAATTTTTTATTTATTTTTGCAGGGCACAAAAAATGTCGAATTATGTTGAAACATGTATACACCGGTGTGGAGTAAGTGGAAGGAGGCAGGAAGAGAGTGATGATAGGTGGTAGAGGTGGCCTTTGGTGTCGAAATGGGTGGAGAAGAGTATACTGTACATGAAGCTCTCGTATATATATAATCAGACCATATCTTTATTCAGTGTAAATTAAAAAGTTTAATTTTAAAAAAATTACAAAACAATATCATTATATTCATGTTTCCGAAAAGTAATTATTGAACATGTTTATATGAACAGTGAACATTATATATATAGGGTTTTGTAGTATCATGTATTTCAAATGGTAACATGTTAAAATTTTAACAGTGATCTAAAGAAAAGCAAAAAGAACATATTATTATTATTATAAATATAATATAGACCATAAAATACATTAGACCTTATGGATATGTGTAAGAAAGTAGAATTTTATATTAAAGCTTCCTCTGAACAATCCATTTGTATGCTTTTTTTAATTAGAGAAGATTTTGAATCTCCTCATGTGTATCATGACTCAAAGATCGGAGCTTCAAAGAAGCCCCAAGCATAACAATCACATATCCAAATGTATAACCTGTTGTCCATCAACAAGAAAGTAATAAACAAATTATCTTAATTATAGTAATAAAAGATAATCGCTAAGGAGTAAAGAAGATGGCGTATGAGAGAATGACTTTTATTAGTGATAACAAAATGGGCATTATTGAAATAGTAATGCTTTTTTTTTATTTTAAATCAGAAAATATTAAAAGAAAGGCAAAGGGAAGCATATGTTGAATAAACTGAATAAAGTTGAGAAAGAAAAGCGATTTGAGCATTTTTATATTTAAAGAAATGATTGGATGGATGAGAAAAAAGAAGCAGCACTCACACAACAGAACGGAAGGGAGACAAACCAAAGAAAAAGGGGGGAGGAAGAAAGAGGATCGGTAGTTCTCACTCCCCACCTTACTGAGTCCCTTCTGCGACCCTCTTTTTCTCTCTTTCTGGTTGGTGGCTTTGGAGAATCCATTTAGGTTCATGTAATATATGTTTTCGTCTTACATTGGAGAGGTTAAGAAGTTGTTGAATCTAGTTGGAGATTTTTCGTTCCTATGGCCTTGTTGATACTCTTGTATTCTGTGTAAACGAGACTCTATGAAGCGGGTACTTTCCGCATAATGATAATGTTGTTGATGTTGTCTTAGTGCTGAGCTTCGAATAAGATCAGTAGGGCTATGGGTTTGATGCCCGGTGACGTACATGTGGAAGTGTGGGGGAAGGTGGGTAGCTCAAAAGAGAGAAACAAGAAGGATGATGCAGAGAATCCTAGATGCTGGAACTTTAAGATTAAGCTTATGGGTAGTTGCATTTCCTCAAGATCGAAGGTGAATACTTCTATAAGCAGCAGTACTAGCACCTATTATGGTAACTATCGTCTTCCTTGTTTCTTTCTTCTTTCACCCTATTCCATGCGGTGTACTTGGATTAGTTTGCATGGTTCAGTATTTTGCATGAATGATAGGCTGTGACAAATCCTACGGAAATCAAATAATTTCATTAAGTATGACTATGGTTTTGTTTTTCTAACCAAAGCCAAGCCTTTTCCCACATTAAGTGGGGTTGGCTAATGTATTTCCTATCTTGAGTCATATACACGTTTTAAGTCCGAAGAAGCAACATCGTGTTTATGGTTATTTTGATTAGCGGAGCATATCATTAGATTTGGATCTTGCGTGGTTGCAATGAAAGCCAGGGGTGTTTTTTTATAAGAAAAAGTCAAGATCAAGGAGGCTTTTTCTTAGGGACTTTAGAGCATTGAAATCTTCTCTTTCCGTAGATATCTGATGTCTGAAATTTGAAATGAGAATCTTATTGTGCCTTGGATATAGAGTTTCATTTGATGACTGGAATGATATAACTATTATTAAGACAATCATTGTAGACATGCTGAAAGACTGTTTGAACTTTGAAGTTTGAGCGCTTATGTTCCTGGTTCTATTTCTGCTGCTTTTTGCAAGACATGTTTTAAGTTCATAGTCCTCTTTTGTTTACTTTTTCAGAGGGAAGTAAATCAACGAATGAGGATAGTAGAGACCAACCTACGGTTCCTACTGTCTCCTCTACATCCACCAGCAATCCAGAAAGTAATCTATCAACAGCTACTGTTGCTGAGGAGCTCATAGTAGCTTCACAGCTTAGGAAGTTCACGTATAATGAACTTAAATCTGCAACAAGGAATTTTAGACCAGAAAGTCTACTTGGTGAAGGAGGATTTGGGTGTGTCTTCAAAGGCTGGATAGAAGAGAATGGAACAGCACCCATGAGGCCAGGCACAGGAGTTACAGTTGCTGTTAAGACCCTCAATCACGATGGGCTTCAGGGTCATAAGGAGTGGATGGTAATCATTACTTTATCTAGTTAGTAATATTAAACCCTAGAATCATATTTAATCCATCCGTTTTGGTTTATGGGTTCTCAAAAAGCATAAATTTTGCTCATTTTGCAGGCTGAGGTGAACTTTTTGGGTGACCTAATCCATCCTAATTTGGTTAAGCTGATTGGGTACTGCATTGAAGATGATCAGAGGTTGCTTGTTTATGAATTTATGCCCAGAGGAAGCTTGGAGAATCATCTTTTCAGAAGTATACTCCCCTTCTCTAATATCTAAGAGCTTTTAAGTTTATTAGGATTTTTCATGCAAATTTATTAGCTCGTGAAACAGAAGCTTTCAGTTGAACTTCATTTTTCTCAACATTTCGGCTGTATTCCATAAAAACAGGAAAAGGCTTCTTATATTGTTTGCCTACTGTGACTGACAAAAGCAAATTCCTTGATTCGTAAGTTATGAAGCAGGGCAGATACATTCAGTACATATTCCTTAACACCAGAAAATTCTAGGTTGTGTCTTGTAGGAGGAAAAGTTCAACTTTGGAGTTGAGCAAGACATGGGTTTTATTGTCATATGGTGCTCATTAATGTGTAAACTTTTTGGAAATGTAAAATCTTCTGTTGGGAACAATCAAAGGGAAATGTCAAAGTTCTCCTTTAATGAATATGAGAGATGTGAATGGCCATCCCTTCATGTTGCAACATCTTTGCTTCATTATGAAGTCATTATTATGCTTGTCTTTTCTCATTAGCGGACATCTTTGAATTCCTTGGGGACTTCCCTTTCATTATTTTTTCCATCTCCAATGAGGCCTTTTATTCTGTTTAGAACTGTTCAGATGAAACTTGATAAAAGTTTTCCTGTAGAGGGCACTTTGGCTCTACCACTCATTCCTTTGCGTTGCGTTTCTCCAAGTAGTTATCTTTCTCTCCAGCTTATGACTTGCTATCGTTGAACACAGTTATTTTCCTAAACCTTTATGATTATTTTGACATTTTCCCTTTGTGAGCAAAATGTTGATTATAGTTAAACTTTTTTGAAAGACTAAGATTGTGAAAGAATTACTGGATAATCTGAGCTCTTTCCGTCTTCATTTTTCATTTTTAAAGTTTGTTGACATATTATACTTCAAAGTAAATTCTTCATCTCAGTTGCATGGCCGGTCCCAAACCTGGAAAAAGGAGAAGGGTTGTGTTAGGCGTCCGACAGCCAGCGTAAAACTTTGTCGGACTTAACATGTTTTCTACAAAAAAAACAAAGAATCCATGTAGTTGACCCCATCTAGTATGGGAAAAGGCTTAGTTGTAGTTGTGAATGATCAAGATTCAAGACACAATATGTTGGAAGTTTCATTTTCAAAGCTTGTTGACATCATACACTTCGAAGTAAATTCTTCATCTCATTTGTGAATGATCAAGACACGAACTGCCGTATTATCATAGTCATTCATGAACACGTTAATTGCATTATTTTTCCATCATTGCTAGGTTGCAAAATGCTTCTAGTTTTTCGTTACTGTCAAAGGATGTCATTTGTTTTCCTAACAACCACTTTCCATGTAGCAGGGTCTCTGCCACTTCCCTGGAATATCAGAGTGAAAATTGCCCTTGGTGCTGCAAATGGTCTTGCTTTTCTTCATGGGGAGGCTGAACGGCCTGTCATCTACCGAGACTTCAAAACATCTAATGTCCTTTTAGATGCGGTATATCTCAATTACTTTTTATCCTTTGCTTCTCTTTTCTGGGTTTAATATACTGATTTGATGAGTTTGATGCAAAAGTACTCGTGACATTGAATCGGCCTTCATTTTCTGATATTTTGTTCACTAGTCAGAGCTTGACTAGGCTATGCTCCATCTACCATTTTCTTTGGATCATAACGGAAGTTTAAAGTCCAGGTGCAATTTATCTTTGTTTTGCTAGTTTGTTGCTTTTCTTTTGGTGGTGGTCAGCATGGATGGAATTAGGAAAGATTAAGGTGTATGTAAAAATGAATTATGGACTTGTCTTTCATGGCTCAGTCAATCGAAGTTTGTTTTGCTTTCTTTATGGCTCCCTCTTGAAATTGTTTTGCAAGTAGCTTTCCCGTGCTTTATTCTTCCATGGCACTTGTCTCACATGTTTTTTATTGTGCATGTCCGGCAGTTTTGTGTACTTTCTTATACTTCATCTCATGCTTGGGTATTTCATGGGTATTCATCATAATCTCATGATAATAATTTTGAAACTTCATAATCTCATGATAATAATTTTGAAACTTTTCGAATGTTCAGTATTGTTATTCTTCTATTGTATGTTTCTTGTCTTTTCACCTGAGTCCCTCTTAACTCTTATTTGATTCCGTTAAACCTAGTTTTGCTTCAAAATAAGTTCCTGGTGCCTTCCAAGATGATCACTTGGCTTTTGTTTCTTGAAAATTTGAAAGTTCCTTGTGTCTTGCTTTCACATCCATTTCTTGGTCTCGCAACACTGATCCAGCCTAAAATTAATCCAAGTGAATAAAAGAAAACAATACTCCTGCCCTATACTTTAGAAGCTATACCCAATCCTGTTGATGTTACTATTTTTTATTTATTATGTTTTAATACGAAAATTGAGGGAAATAAGCACGTGATTCAAAAGATAGTTATTTCTATCATGATAGTGCCAGATAACCACCAACTAGCTCATTCAACCTATTTTGTAGAGACCTTGCAAAATGTTAAGTATCTTTTTAAGCTTGGCTTAACTCTGATATGAATTTTAATGCACTTGAATGGTTTCAAAATATGTTCCCGCAGGAATACAATGCAAAGCTCTCTGATTTTGGGCTTGCTAAAGATGGTCCTGAAGGCGACAAGACTCATGTTTCAACTCGAGTAATGGGGACCTATGGCTATGCAGCACCTGAGTATGTAATGACTGGTGAGTTTCTTAATATTTCCTTCCACTTTTGTGCATATCTTACATTTCCTTTTCTTTTCCTTTTGGAGTTCTTCTCAGAAAACATGTCAAATCTGATGAAGCGCTGACCTGTGCAGATTCTTGTGCTGCTTAAGTTGTCAGCCTGTCAAATTTGAAATCTATCTTGAATAAAGCCATTTCAAGTTTGATATCTATCTTGAATAAAAACTATCTTGTTTTGGTTTTGTATCATCTCGAATATTAATTCTAGAGGTCAACTTATTGGTTTTTGTAATTTCTTCAAAACATATCCCAACTTCACACTTTTCAAACAGTGTCAGCTGCCATCGAGTCATGATTATCAAGCATAGACATTTCCAACTTGGGATGTTCATCGTCACAGGTTGACTTTTTTGTTGTCTCTAGATTGTGTTCTTCATCCATTGTGTCATGATTAATAAATACAAGGCAAACGTGACCTCAGTCCTCAAACACTTCCATTAAGAATGAAAGAAGACGCCCTACGAAATTACTCAACAGAAGTGCCATAGCTGGCCATCATGGGCTTTGACTGGGAGGGTCTTAGCCTTGGGGTTTGTGCTGCTGTGGCTGTCACACCTACCAGGTACATCTTCCTGGGTAGCAAATATGAAAGAGCCCTCGAAATCGTCGGATGACCAGTCCCAGTGTTAAGAGGTGTTAAATATCAGAACTTAGTTGATCAAACTCGGTCTCAAACTACATGGTTGTCTGTGTGAGATCAGGTATGCATGGTTAAGCTGCTTATATGGTGTTTGATTAATCCTTCTTGTGTGTGTGTGTGCGTGTGTGAAGCCTTCTCTACATCAGGCAGGAAATAATCCTTCTGGTATTTAATCCAAGTTGTATGGTAGTTGAGATATCGCTGCAGGATCACCTTTCTTGTTTTTCCTTTTTTCTTCTCCATTGGCATCTTTCTTGTGCTTTGTTGATCGATTTTCATGTAATCTGATAAATCTTCCTAATGCAGGGCATTTGACATCTAAGAGTGATGTCTACAGCTTTGGCGTTGTTCTTCTCGAGATGCTGACTGGCCGGAGATCCATGGACAAGAACAGACCCAACGGTGAGCACAACCTGGTGGAATGGGCACGGCCTTATCTCGGAGAAAGGCGTCGCTTCTACCGCCTTGTTGACCCCCGGTTAGAAGGACATTTCTCCATTAAAGGTGCAGAGAAAGTTGCACAACTAGTGGCACACTGCCTTAGTCGGGACCCCAAAGCTAGGCCACTGATGTGTGAAGTTGTTGATGCCCTTAAACCCATTGTAAACCTTAAAGACATGGCTAGTTCCTCCTTTAACTTCCAAGGATTCCAAGCCGAGCGCCTCAATGCTAATTCGCTTGCTAGAAACCGCAAATCCCAGCCAAATGTTTCTAGGAAGGGACTGGTGAGAACCTTATCAAATGGACCCCATGCTTCTCCTTACATGCTGTCTCCCTACTTGAACGGTAAACAATCATAGAACCTGGATGCTTGCTGCTCTCTCTCTCTCTACAAGATGGATTCATATTTTCAAGATCGAAGCCATGTGCAGTGGATGTCAGTGTGGGATGGATTAGTAGTTGTAACTGGAACGCTGAAGGGGCTGTGGGGACGTCGATAGTTTTGATCTCTAACTGTCAAAAGGCATGTTAGCGTTTATAATTGATTTCCTCGTGGTTTCTACAGTGCATGATTGTTACACAACTTGCCAATCCTCTTCTTGACGTGTGTGTGTGTGTGAGAGAGAGAGAGAGAGAGAAAATTGCAAGTCTGTTTTGCCCCAAAGTGTCGTGATCAACTGGTTAGGGGATCACCCTCTCTGACAAGAGGTCAGAAGTTCAATACCCGGGTGGGCATCTGGTAAGGGTGTGCTTAACCCCATCTTGCCTAAGACAGTAAATCGCTTGTCCAATCCTCGTGTTGGTTTTCTAACCTGCATATCAAGTCATTGTTTGCATTGTCGTGAGTCTGATAAAAATTTCCTCGTGTTCATGGTTTTCTAAACTTCAGCATCGGTTTAAGAAAATACGCATGCAATTTCAAATTTGTTTAGAAATTATGATCTCTTGATCATGACTTGGATTCAGTTTCACTGATCATTCATGATTAACCGAAAATTTTGCCTGCCAAGGTTACCCAATTTCCTCTGTGATGAATCCCTATCTGACCATAAACCAAGTCCCCCATGAGTTGCTAAGGAACAATATTACCTAAAGTGGCCTACATTTCAGCCGAGAGTTCCTGCCAGCGTTTCTCAAATAATTCTTCTAGTGAGATCATTGCTTTGCAAGGAAATGTATAAATTTTTTTTTTAATAATTTTATTTCCACTGCCAAACAGTTACATTATTGATTATACAGCTTTTCGATTAAGTTGGGCCGTCGATGTGCTCTCAAAGATCTTGTCTGCATTGCCAACTTCAACGCCATCACGCCTGTGGAACTCCTTTGTCTCCGGAAAGTATCATTAAAAATAACCCATCAGATGAATCGTGTTTCGTCGACTGGAAATTACCTTCTGTTTATAATGCACAATGCCTGGAAAAGAGCATTCCATTGTGCACAAAAGTTCAAATTCAACAATGCCATAAAAAGAACAATCTGAACCATAACTGGCAAAACTAGCAATTTCACAAAGTAGATCCAAGTGGTCTACTGTAAGGTGAGTATTTGGTAGGAAGCCAATACTGTCAAAAACATCAAGAATAGCTCGACATAAACACGGGTTTCAGACAGCTCTCTTGGCAGTTACGCTTGCATAGAACTTGGAAGATAGATATTGACAAAGATGCGAATAAAGTGCTACCCTTATCCTCAGGTAAGTGTTTATACTGAAGTAGCACAAGACGTTCGGCAAATTCAATATAGGAGCAGGGGACAGATTCCGTAATATTATCAGCAAAGCAGAATGATATTGAATCTGCTACTGTTGAACTTCGCAAAAGAAGTCCATCGGGGCTCACTGATCACAAAATAAAACGAATTACGATGTTTAATCCGGAAAACAAGAGATCCCATAAACGGGACATAAAGATCGATCCATAAATTTGTATAATTTCATCTCATTAAAGATGACCAACAGAGAGCATGTTTGGCATGCGTGCATGTAGAGGAGCTCACGGTGTACCTAATTACTTTGTTAATCACAGAACACATGTATGAGGATTCCTGTCATGAGAGCATTTTCACTGTTGGAACTCCTGAAGCACTCTCCGGCATCACATGCTAAGAGTATGCAGTCACTTCTACTTACAGACTGTCCTCTGAAATACCGCAAATAAATCCTTTCATCAAGCAAAATTTCAGTTCAGTTAACAAAGATTGGTCTGCTTTCATTGTCAGACATGGTTAGAAGGGAACTGCTCCTTTACAAACAAGTAGACCATAGTGCTTATTTATCGAGTGCCAATGTACTCAGACGTGCTCTATATCAGAGAGGAACTTCTCATGAAAAGTTAAATAACTAAATCTGCTGTTACTGTGCACTAGAACAGTTGCAGCATCCTTTATACAATTCAATCTCGTGCTTCAATCTGTAGTTTCGGCTGTATGTTTCTTTCACATCGTGCAAGTCAGCTGATAAGGGGTACTTTTGATGGTAATTAAAAATGAGTGAAGGTAAAGAAAATGACGTTAAAATCCAGAACATCTCCTAAAACATACAAGTTTTTGGTAACATATAGTGGAAGCTAGAACACCAATTGAAGCTGGAAAAAGATACCGGACTGTGGGTCCAGAAGGTAAGAGGCGCCAAAATAAGCGGCATCAACTTTACCAATTAAATCACAATTTTCACTTCATAAATGCATCAGTTTCTGGAATTAAATCACAATGCACGCTTCCAGAATTAAATGTTACTTCTCATTTTCCAAACTCGAATCTCCCTTCTAAATTCCCAAATTACGAAGTTCGAGTCCCATAGCTAGCTCTCAGTTTTCGTTTCGTTATAACAAATAACAGCTATAGAATTGTATCGGTATCTACAAATGAACAACTTTCTTAGTTCGCCCTTTCATCTGCAGGAATCTTTTCTCTTATTGACTGTTTTCCAAGACAATGTTGATAGATGGAGATTCAGAGGAAAGACCAGAGACAGTTTCATGGTCAAGCAATATAGGTGAAACTAATAAAGCAGGCAAAGTACTAGATTGTGCAGATGGTATTGTCTTCGGGATTGAATCCAACTGTTTGTGCATATATGATCATTACTAAGATGGATCTCAATAGAAACACTCCGACCCACAATAAACTCAACAATGACTAAAAGTTATCTATTGGGTAACACGTTTTGACTCTGCAACTTCAGTTTTGAGGTGGTAAACCATGAGATTTAGGACTTTATCAAATCATTAACAGGAACATGCCAAACATCCATAAATTCCTAATTCTATGTGAGGCAGTATATCTTCAGATAGTACCGATGTGATGAAGGACACAGACGCATTGTCATCCTTTTCCCACCCACCCAACAAATTCTGGATTCTTCGACACAACTTGGCCGATTCCCTTAAATTCTGTCACAAGCTCTGCTGGAACAAACATTAATCCATCAAGGTGCCCTATCAAAATGTGGTCGCTTACAAAATGAATTACAACAACAACAACTAAGCCTTTTCCCATACAAGACGGGGTCGGCTACATGGATTCTTTGTTTCCACAGATCCCTATCGTGTGCCATGTTAGCAGTTAACTCACAATAAGCTAGATCATTCTTTATTGTTTCTTTCTAACACTTTTGTGGTCGTCCTCTACCTCTTTTAATACTTTCCAAATTTAGTTTTTCTAACCTTCTTCCAGGTTTTTTTTTTGATCTTCTTTCTATATGTTCAAACCATCTTAAACGATATTCTCTGATTTTATCATCTATTGATGCCACTCCTAATTTGTTTCTAATAACCTCATTATGTATACGGTCTTTTCTTGTATGACCACTCATCCATCTCAACATCTTCATTTCTGTCACAGACATCTTTTGTACATGTTGATGATTAACTGCCCAACACTCAAGAACCATAAAACATGGCAGGCCTAATTGCTGCTCTATAATATTTACCTTTTAACTTTAATGGTATCTTCTTATCACAAAGAATACCTCATACTCCTCTCCATTTTAACCAACCAGCATTAATTCTATGCGTAACATCTCCATCAATTCTTCCATCACTCTGAAAAATTGACCCTAGGTATTTAAAACTTTCCTTTTAGGGGATGCAATGTGTGCCAATTTTAATTTCTGTGTCCTCTGAGGTAACCAAATGATCAAACTTACATTCCATATATTCTGTCTTTGTTCTACTAAGTCGGAGGCCTTTGCTTTCTAATGTTTCTCTCCATAGTTCCAATTTTCTATTAACTTTTTTCTTAGACTCCTCCACTAATACAATGTCATCTACAAATAACATACACCAAGGTACTTCATCTTGAATATGTTTTGTTAACTCATCCATCACCATTATAAATAAGTATGGACTTAAAGTTGATCCTTGATGTAACCCAATATTAACTTCAAAGAAGTCTGTCGTTCCTTCATGAGTCCTTAAACATGTTTTTCCACCATCATACATGTCTCTTATAAGGTTAATAAATGTCAATGGGATACAACTTTTTTCCAAAGTTCTTCAAAGAACCTCCCTCGGTACCCTATCATAAGCTTTTTCTAGATCAATAAATATCATGTGAAGGTCTTTCTTTTTTGCTCTAGAATGTTCCATAAGACATCTCAAAAGGTGAATCGCTTCAATAGTAGATCTACCTGGCATGAATCCAAATTGGTTCTCTGTTGTACTTGATACTTGTCTTAACCTACATTCGATAATTCTTTCCCATAATTCCATAGTATGGCTCATTAACTTGATACCTCAATAATTCACACAATTTTGAATGTCTCCCTTGTTCTTATATATGGGTATAAGTGTACTTGCTCTCCATTCCTCGGGCATCTTTTGGTTTTCCATATTTCATTAAATAGTCTTGTGAGCCAAGTGATTCCTATTTCTCTTAGTATTTTCCAAACTTCTATAGGAATATTATCTGGTCCTACCGATCATTCTTTTGAATACGTCGGTAGAAATTATGGTTTATATGCTTTTCTGATTTGGCTAACTCTCCTAAGCTAATACTAACATCTTTATTTTCATTAAAAAGATTATAAAAATAGTTTTTCTATCTATTTCTTATATCATCATTTGCCACTAGAATTTTTTCATCCTTGTCTTTGATGCATTTAACATAATTAAGATCTTTAGTTTTCTTATCTCTAGCCCTACCTATCCTAAAAATATCTCTTTCACCCTCTTTTGAGTTGAGTTTTTTATATAAGTCCTCCCAAATTTTAGCTTTTGCTTCACTCACGGCCTTTTTCGCTTCCTTCTTTGCTTTCTTATAAGCCTCTAAAATTTCACTAGTTTTCTTAGCATAATATAATTTGTAGCATGCCCTCTTTGCCTTCATTTTATTTTGTACTACTTCACTCCACCACCAAGCTTCTTTTTTTGATGGTACACCTCCCTTAGATACCCCTAACACATCTTTCGCCACTTTCCTAATATGTATAGCCATATTGTTCCACATATCACAGGGTGTACCAACATAATTCCAAACATCTTCTTGAAGGACTTTCAGTTTAAATATATCTAGTTTCTCGCTTTTGAGGTTCCACCATTTAGTCCGAATAACTCGATGCACTCTTTTCTTCTTTGTCGATTTTTTTATTTGTAAATCCATAACTAAAAGTCGATGTTGGGTGGTTAAGCTTTCTCCTGGAATTACCTTGGAATCTTTACAACACGCTCTATCTTTTTTTCTACAAATAAAGTAATCAATTTGTGTTTGTGATAAGCCACTCTTATAAGTAATTAAATGTTCATCTCGTTTTTTTAAGATTGTATTGACTATAAAGAGATCAAATGCTATAGCAAAATTTAAAATCTCCCTATCTTCCTCGTTTATATCCCCAAAACCAAAGTTTTCATGCATCCCTTGATATCCTAATGCCTCTTTACCGACATGTCCATTTAAGTCTCCTCCTAAACAAATCATCTCCCTTTATAGGATCTTTTGAATCACCTTATCTAACTCTTCCCAAAAAGCTGTCTTTATACTATCTTCTAGTCCTACTTGGGATGCATAAGCACAAACTATATTCAAAACCTCTGCTCCTAACACTAATTTTAACGTCACCATTCAGTCACCATATCGTTGTATGTCTACTACACTATCCTTTAAATCTTTATTTATGATAATACCAACTCCGTTTCGAGCCTTTTCTTTACCTGAGTACCATAATTTAAAACTTGTATCCTCTATCTCCTTTGCTTTTTCTTCAACCCATTTTGTCTCTTGTAAACATAGGATATGAATATTTCTCCGAATCATAGTATCTACCACCTCCATTAGCTTACCGAATAATGTTCCGATATTCCAAGAACCAATACGAATCTTATTATCTAGGACTAGCTTCCTTACCCCCCGCATCCGTCCATAATCAAAATGCGAAGACCCTCTCTGAAAATTTTTCACTACATTCGAGCGACAATGTAGCGGGACTAACTTCTTTACCCACACCCGTCCATGATGTGGAAACCCTCTTTGCAATTGATTCACTACATTCGGGCGAAAATGTAGTGGCCCTTACTGCATTCGGGCTCTGCAAAACATCGCTAGGCAGAGACGCCCCAAAGCAATGCTCATAATTTTTGTGTTGCAAAATGTAGTGGCCCTTGCTTACAAAATGAATTATACGTTATTTTTTTTCACTGTTGCAAAGGGAGGTCGAAGCCTAACACGCACACATGCAAACGTGCACACACACACATGCAGCCCAGCTGGAGTTGAACTCCCCATCAGCGGGAAGGGCATCAGAGTGCCTTGGTAATTGAGCTAACTCTCTGGGTGAAGTATTTACCTTTTTCGGGTTATGAAACTAGAGGACAACAGTTAAGTTAGTCATAAGTCTAATTAGGAAATAAAGTGTGGAACTATAGGAATAATGAAAAAGAAGAAAGAAGAAACACAATATAGAACTCTAATATATAAAACGACTAATAAAAGATGATGGATCAGCTTATATGAGCAAGTGGCGAAATTTCCACATTATTCCATTTGAGAAGCAACTCCGCCCATGTAAGGGATCACCCTTGCATGGCTGGTCCCAAGCTCGGATAAAGTAAGAAGGTTGCATTAGGCTTTCGACAACCAACGTAAAACTTTGTCAGATTTTTATACCATTGATTATACAAATTATAGCTTATTGAGTTAACTACTAACATGGCACACGATAGGGATCTGTGGAAACAAAGAATCCATGTAGCCGACCCTATCTAGTATGGGAAAAGGCTTAGTTGTTGTTGTTGTTGTTGATTATACAAATTATGAGCATTGCGTTAGGGCGTCCCCTCTTAGCAACGCACTAAAGAGCCAATATGTAGTGAAAAGTAAGCAAGGGTCTCTATATTTTCGCTCAAAAGTAGTGAATCAATTGAAGAGAGGGTTCCCACATCATGAACGGGTGTGGGTAAAGAAGTTAGTCCTGCTACATTGTCGTTTGAATGTAGTGACCAAATTACAGAGAGAGTCTCCGTATTTTATAAATGAATGAATGCGGGGGGTAAGGAAGCTAGTTCTAGATAATAAAATTCATATTGATTCTTGGAATATCGGAACATTATCCAGTAAGCCAGTGGAGGTGGTAGATACTATGATTTGGAGAAAGATTCATATCCTATGTTTACAAGAGACAAAGTGAGTTGAACAAAAAGCAAATGAGATTAAAGATACATGTTTTAAATTATAGTACTCAGGAAAGGAAAAGGCTTGAAACGAAGTTGGTATTATCATAAATAAGATTTAAAGGATAGTGTAGTAGACATAAAACGATATGGTGACCGAATCATGATGTTGAAATTAGTGTTAGGAGCAGAGGTTTTGAATATAGTTTGTGGTTAAGAACCCCAAGTAGGACTAGAAAATAGTATAAAGATAACTTTTGGGGAAGAGTTAGATAAGGTGATTCAAAGAATTCTATAAAGGGAGATGATTTGTTTAGGAGGAGACTTAAAAGGACATGTCGGTAAAGAGCCATTAGGATATCAAAGTATTCAAGAAAACTTTGGTTTTGGAGATATAAATGAGGAAGGTAAGGAGATTTTAAATTTTGTTATGACATTTGATCTCTTTATAGTCAATATAATCTTCAAAAAACGAGATGAACATTTAATTACTTATAAGAATGGCTTATCACAAACACAAATTGATTATTTTGTTTGTAGGAGAAAAGATGTATCCATATCCAAAACAAATTCTTAAACATGCTTTCTTTCGATGGGACGAATACTAGTTGTTACATGATGTTTACCTTGGTGTCTTCTAACAATCCTCTAAAAAATTTAGGATATCTCTTGTAATTGTTTTCGCATTTATTCTTGTCATTGGTTAATTCTATTCGAGATAGTGTCTTTAAGGGACAACCATTCACCTTCCAATGGATTAGGAGCAGTCAGAAGTCAGTGGAAACCCAATGCATTAGAGGTAGACATATCCTAGGACTATGATTGAAATGGTGAGGCAAGAGATTTGAGTAGAGTAAAATGATAACAATTGATGGGGGAAGGGTTGATGAAAGTAATGACACATAACAGTTTGACTGTTTGGGGAAGAAACTAGGTTTTAAGGGGAGGATGAGAATAAAATGATATAATGAAAAGTATTGGAATGACCTTGTGAACAAATCACTTTTGCAATGCTTAGGATCTCAATGAAAGCACCAAATGATGTGAAACAAATTGAGTTGAGAGGATGTGAGTTGAGTTGATTAGAGAGAGGAGAGAAGAACTATGTGTGAGCAACTATTAACGCTCTTGAATTCGCTTGTACAACCAAGTCCCACACACAAACACACATACACCATAACCTCCACACTGGGGAATGGTGATAAGGCAAGGTTCACTCGTCACCTATACATGATAAGAGTGAGGAAGATAAAGTAAAACTCTAGAGCCAAAACAATCTAATTTTTTTCATTCTAGAATCTGTCTATTTATGTTTAGAACAAACTCTCTGAGTTGAGTTTAAAAAGAACATTAACACACTATAATTTACTAGGTGCATTATTCTCATTCCCTGTGATTCTATGTTGTTTCCCAGGATTTACAATTGAACGTATTAAAGACTTTTGGGAACTACATTAACTCCAGTTTCTTATAGAATCTTTTGTTGTTGGAGGATGCAAACTACTTTAACACCAGGTAGGCAACCATATTCCACTCGGTAAAATACTTGTCTTTAACACCAGGTAGTCCTCCTTGGCTCATGCCATGGCTTTCATAGTTGGATCTTTGCAACCAGTTCTAATTGGACTCAATAAAGCTTGGTTGATTCACATCATTCCCTCTAAGTTGTTTGGGATTTGTCCTCAAATCCAGCAACTTGTGTCTTGTTCCACATCAACTGCTAGAAAAATGCCCTAACTTATACTAAGTACAAAATGATTTTCAAGTTCCCCTACTACACTTATCTATGAAGAGCACATGAAATCAAAATACAGACTACAACTAGTGCTAAGAAAATAAGAAAGACTTAAAAAAAACTATCATGAACAAAATTTAATAGAATTGAACCCGAACTTCAATCTCCATTCCGATGATAAAACTTTCGCACATTCATCTTGAGTGAATTCATTAGGCATAAAACAATATCAAGTGCAAAGACACAAAATAGTATCATTGAGTATATCGTATCCTGTAAAACAATGATGACATCTTTTGTGGCCAACTCTATCATGGCCTTTCTTTCTTTGTTAAGGTCACGAATAAACAAGCTCATCTTGAGTTGCAGACAAAGAATTGTAACATGTACTTCAAATATATCATTTAACACATGCAACAAGCAAAACTCCATAACAACACTTACTCTTGTCGCACAATCATTTGGTAAGACGTAGTATTCTTGATTATTGAGCTTTAATAATGAAAAACGTGTTTGGATTGCTTGTTTGGCATCAGAGTCTTTGCATAGATGAACCTGAAACTGAGACGCCTTACTTGAAAACAAGAGAACGAATTTTGTATTCTTTTGCTCACCTTCATTTTTGTTGGCTAAGTTGGAATCCAATTCCTTAAAGAGAGCATCGTTGGTTTAAGGATCAACGACAGTCTCTAGTTTCTCATTTGTTGGATTCAATGCAACAATTTTGTCACTTAGATTGATGCAAGAAGATCGAGTCTCTATTAAGTTCAATGTCCATCTACTAATGTCCCAAGGCCTAGAGTCATTTGGGTCTTGTCAGCGATGATAAGGAGGAAGGGCTAGGATTGGTAGAAAATGAAAGGGAAAACCACAATGAATGAAATGTTTTGGCGGGTTTATGCCAGAAACGACAAAGAACAATGAATAAAAACTAAACGAGGGTTGGGCACACATGACGAGAGAAAAAGAAGAGAAGGATGAGACAGGTTAGAGAATGTTGAATGAAAATTGGTTAGCTGGTGTTGTGAATCCTCTCAATCTCAGTGAAAGCACCAAATGATGTGAACTAAATGGTTGTTAGGCATTCTGGTTGCAATAGTTTCTAGTCTTCTAGGAATTCTCCACCATAGTCGGGACTGATAAAGAATGAACTTGGTAAACCAAGAAGGATGAAACAGGAACCACAGGTGAGAGGAGAGGTAAAAGTAAGAGTGAACAACCAACAACCTTGCACTCCAATACCACAACCTAGCTGATGAGTTGAGAGAAGCTTAACCACCCAACATCGACTTTTAGTTATAGATTTGTAGGTAAAAAAAGTGGACAAAGAAGAAAAGAGTGCATCGGTCTATTCAAACTAAATGATGAAACCTCAAAAATGAGAAAGAAGATATATTTAAATAAAAAGTCCTTCAAGGATATGCTTAAAATTATGTTGGTAGGTACACCTTGTGATATGTAGAAGAATATTGCTATACATATTAGAAAAGTAGCGAAAGATGTGTTAGGTGAATCTAAGGGAGGCATAGCGGCACAAAAAGAAACTTGGTGGTGGAGTGAAGTGGTGAAGATAAAATAAAAGCAAAGAGGGTACGTTAAAAATTACATTATTCGAAGAAGACTAGTGAAACTTTAGAGACTTATAAGAAAGCAAAGAAATAAGCGAAAAATGATGTTTGGGAGGATTTATATAAAAAACACAACTCAAAAGAGGGTGAAAGAGATATTTTTAAGATAGCTAAGACTAAAGATAAGAAAACTTAGGATCTTAATTTTGTTAGATGCATGAAAGTCAAGAACGAGAAAATTCAAGTGGCAAATGTTGATATAAAAATAAATGGAAATTTTATTTTTATAAGGTTTTAATGAAAATAAAGATGTTAGTATTAGCTTAAGAGAGTTAGCCAAATCATAAAAATACATAAACTACAATTTCTATCGATATATTAAAAACATGAAGTCAAACACACTTTTAAACAGTTAAATCTCTACGTCCAGACAGTATTCTTATATAAGTTTCGAAAATCTTAGGAGAGACCCGAATCACTTGGCTCACAAGATTATTTAATGAAATATTGGAAAACCATGCCAGGGATGGAGAGTGAATACAGTTATACTCATGTACAAGAACAAGAGAGATATATGTGAATTATCGGAGTATGAGCCATATTATGAAATTACGGCAAAGAATTATTAAGACAATTATCAAGTACAACAACTAAAACGACTCCCTTATTTTTCTTTCTCAGTTTCTACGTTGATTGGCACCATGAAGAAGAGAAACACAGGCGACCCGATTCATACCTTCTCGGAAGGAGACGATGTGCTACCGGTCTCCGACACAATCGAGAGGCTCCTTCTGGGAGAAAACGAGACACGCCCTCCACGCGAGAGGACGGACGGCACGGCACGAGGGAGGAGTCGGAGGAATCGGAAATGAGACGGAGAGAAACGAAACGGTGGACCGCTTCCCGAGAGGCAAACACAGCGAGAGGACCGTGGAAACCCTAGTCGACTACATCGGAGAGAGAGAGAGATATTGGTCTCTTTTGAGTTGTCGCCCATGGAAGAAGAGGAACAGAAACGAGTGCCAACGCGAGGGGTAAAATGGTCAATAGTTAGGTCGGAGAAGCCGGGAGGAGAGACGTATGGAAGTTGGTAACAAACCTAGCGTCGTGTTTGACGAAATTACCCTCTTTATGAAGTGCAGTTCGTTCTCGTCTGTTGTGACGGGAGTAATGGATCAGGTTCGAGTCCCATAAAATAGGAACTGGGAGTACCAGTTGAGTCAGGTTCTCGAGTTCTATCAAGACCCAATAAATGCCCTGAATTATTAGAAGGAAACTATATGATATTGCATCAGAGTAGACCTGGTGGGTTCTGGTTCCACCAAAGCCTGGAAGCGGGATTGAGTTGACCCACCTGCAAATCTGGGCCTTTTTTGTGTCCAGTTTAAGGTCAGTTCCAGTTCCAGTTCCATTATAAAACTTAATAAAACAAAGGTGCGATTTAAAAACATGGGGAAAAAACGCTTAGAATGGTGGTTTGGATTCAGTTCTTTGGCGGATGGAACAAGAACTGAACGGTAAGGTTCCCTAGTTCCAGTTTTAATCATGCTTTGTTGTCACTTCTTTTTAATTTTTAAATCTAGCGCCCTTTGTTTTTATAAGGCTCAAGCGATTTGGGAGCTTCGAGGGACAAGTATTTCAGTCATTTTCTTGGGATTCTAAGAAGAGTCATATAGAACTTGTAAGCTTTTGAGTATGATGCCCCTTCTGATAATCAAAGGGGAAAGAAAAGGGTTAAAAAGAAAAAAGAAAATAGGAAATTATTCTTTTAAATAAAAGAAATTATAAAAAAAAAGTCACCAGAATCAAAACTAAGAAATAAAACAAAATATAAATCATATAATTAAAAGGAATAAGTTGAACTATTGATTGATTGATCAATTGATTGCTCAACCCTTACCTCCTCTTGCTTCCTTTAAATAAAGTAGTGTAGGTAGTGTAAGAAGAGGCTTTTGGAATTTCTTTGATTTTCTTTTTCGACGGCATTTTGAGTTTTACTTTTTCTTATTTCTAATTGTTTCTTTAATGGGTTGATCATGAATACAACTTCATGTTAGGTAAGCCTAATTTCATTATTAATCTTTTTGTTCAGGTTTTCTTATAGAGCTTTTGATGTAGTCTCTTATTTATGTTCGGATTTTCTCCTCACAAGCTATTCCCTTTTAGAGTTGTATATTGCCTCCTTCTTGGCCTTTGCTTCCAACCCTTATAGTTATCGGTCATGAGTTGTCTTACTCTCGTTTTTAATATTATAATGTCTTGTATTCTTCCATTTGATGTTAATTGACTTTGTACGTTTCTCAAAAAAAGTTTTGTCTTCCTCATGTCCCAACTTTATTCATGCCTAACTATTTGACAACAAGCTTGATGACAAACGGCTTGACCAATTCATGGAGTAAAAGTTTATACTATGGTTTGAATGAGACATTCATGACTTCATTTAGTTTTTTGGGAGTTTTTGATGGCGATTCTGGTGGGCCTTCCAGCGTTCTCTGCAACAGCTCTATGAAGCCTCCCTCCAGGTATGCAGCAGTGGATCGTCCTTGTTTGTGAATAGGTATGTGATCTGGTTTTTCAAGGTTTTCTTATAGTAGGATTTACCTAAGAGGTTTTTCAACTTTTATTTGATGTTTATGATCTCTGCACTGCTCTTTATTTATAGAGCAGTGCCTGTTCTATAACTTCTTAGATTTTCTAATGGGTTTTCCTTTTCTAGAGCCTTTATCCGGCCGGTTACGGATAAACACCGTAATAACCCAACGGTTTTGACCTTTTATGACCGTTACAACCTTTTTTCCAACAATCTTTCCACACATAACGGTTGGATGGTCAATCCAACTGTTTTTGTACTAGAATTGCTAAGAATGACCACTATTTACTTACAATTTTTAGCTCTCGTCAGCGATGATATCTCCGATGGTACTAGACATCTTCATGATTTCCGACCTTCCAATTACTAGTGTTGAACCACCTTCGTTGTTCGATCAAATTTTCATGTTTTTAAACTCAAACATGAAGTAATACTTATTTTCTATATGATTATGCCAATTTGTAACTTCCTTGGGGGAAATTAAAGTGCATTAAGCTCAAAAAGGAGTTGTCTTACCTTGTTTGAAGCTAAGTTGTCGTTGGTCTCTTTTTTCCGCTATATTATTTGGCACATTATGCTCTCAAACAACTCTACAATAAAGGAAATGAGTTAAGAGGGAGCTCCCTTAAACACCCTAAGTGGAATAATCCTTGTCAATTCAATTTGTGTTGAAGAATGTTTAGATTTAAAAAAGAACTGTAATCCAATCCAAATGCTTGAGTGCATGTGTGTGTTAGGCTTTGGCCTCCTATTTTTAAAAAAATGCTAAAAAAGCTAGAGAAAAAACTAGAAACTAAATCAAACGGCTATATTTCGAATGTTAAACAGTTTGGTTGCAATAAATATAAATCTTGATAAATTGTGAACCTTATTGTTCCAGCTGGGTCTTGTGGCTGTGAGGCGCGGCAGAGCTGGAGCTGTTTGGAACCTCTCGTTCTTGTGCGGTTTGGGACTGACGGCTCCAGCTCGCAGGTTCGAACCAACCTAAACTGCCAATTGCAGTTTTGATCCATTTTTGGAATATGTCGAACTGTGACCGAACTGGACAGCCGATCATGGCTCCCAGGCTCGTTCAGTTGGTTCTGGTTATGACCAGTTCCAACACTGTTCGAGTTTCGAATTGGTCATGTCCACTCAAACCCATCTCTCTTCCTACCTCACGTTATGGTATCCTTATATATATATATATATATATATATAAAGTTTATTTGTTATAACATAATTCCGATATGGTGTTGCTTCATATTAATTATTTGTATACAATAGGACTTTCACATATTATAATAGAATGAATAGCATAATAATTGGACTCACTTTTGGTAATGTATGATATTTTCCTCATTAAAAACTCTAAAAAATTTATAGAAAAATATACAAAATGCTTTGTTTGTGTTCCTCACCTAAAATAGGATAATATATATATATATATATATATATATATATATATATATATATATATATATATATATATATATATATATATATATATATATATATATATATATATATATATTTCGTGTTTAGATCGAGGTTGACGCAAGAACCGACCCAAACCAGACAACGCGCTCCCGGCAACGTTATTTGTGGAAACCGGGGGCGCCTTTCGGTAAAACAGTCGGCTTTCTTAGGTGGGGACGGGCAAGTGGATATTTTCCTCCAATTTCCTTTATTTGGTGCGACCTTCCGTTGCTTTACAGAAAGCGTAGCTCTTCTCCTTGCTGTGATCTTTCGGTGTCCGTGAATCGGGCATCAAGGTAAGCCTTGTGTTCATAATTATCTTCTTCTTATTTTTGGTTTACTTGCTGAAGGAATTAAATGGCAGCTGCCCACTTTTATTTCTTCCAAACACGCTGGATATTGGTTGTTGTTGTATCTTGAAATTAAAGATATCTGTTTTGTGACGAGAGAAGTCTCAAAGAACGAGACTATTGGAGAAGAGAACTTTGCTTTTTGTTGGTCTTTGTAGCCAGTTTCCTGAGTTCTGTTTAATTCCTGAAACAAAATGGAAGTAAGAACAACTTGGCAGGAAACCTTATAGTTTTCTTTGGATTTACGTTGAACGTAGTACTGAGAATTTCGTGAGCGGACTCTTGATATCGTGATGAAATTTGAGTGGTATCCACCATTTCTTTTTTCTTGTGATTCCACTGCTTTTTTCCTTGAATTAAATTCAAAAGAAGTGGGGACTATGATTTTTGCCTGCATGAAGTTTTCAACGAAATTCCATCGAAGACGTTTTGGAAGATTTGTGAGATTTTGGGTTGCTTGTAAGTCCGATTGAGGAAAGGTCGCAGTGTAGTTTTGGATTGGAGGTTGTTAACTACGAATACCATTTTAAGTGGTTAATTGTTTGTTTGTCATTCTCAATGAGTTTCCTCTCTACTGTTTATCTTCATGCTACAATTCTTTGTATCCTCATATCTTGATCCTAGTTTATCTCAAGTGTTTGGTAACTTTTGTTCTTTCTGGAGAAGAGTCCTATCTATCAGATCCGTTCGGTATGTTTTTTTTAATCTTTCTTTGACCGTCTCCCATGTAAACTTGTGATTTACAATAAGTAAAGTGAGCTCAAATCATCACAGTGCCCTTTTATTTTTCAAAATTCACTTGATGTGTGGATTATAATTCCTTATCTTTCTACTATATGCTAGTTTTGTTCGTGTATCTTGACGCTGAGTGTAGACCATGGGAAATTTTCTGTGCTGCTGTATACAAGTGGAGCAATCAACTGTTGCTTTCAAAGAGAGATTTGGAAAATTTGAGGATGTACTAGAGCCAGGATGCCATTGCCTGCCTTGGTTTCTTGGCAGTCAACTCGCAGGAACTCTCACACTGAGGCTGCAACAGTTGGATGTCCGCTGTGAAACTAAGACGAAGGTACATTCTGTTTTAGGTTTTGCTATTCATTTTTCTGAAGCAGATGACCTTACAATTTTGAGAGTATTTAGTAACATTCTGTCTCCCTTAGTTGACCTCCTTGTTGGTTTCCAAGCTTATACCTTCCACCAATGCGGTTTTGCAAATTCTTATTTTCTTCACTAGAAATGAACTCTGGTTTGCATTTCCTTTTTGTTTTGTGTCAAACAATCCACTATACTGCATGTATTGTGTTGTGTGTAAACTGATTTTCTTTCCCAAGTGATACTGTTTTGCACTGACTTGATAAACTATTACTCCTGTTTCATATGATTCATCTACGAAATTGTTTTTAAGTTCTCTGTCCTGCTGAAGTACTAGCAATCATCTATGTCACACTTCTACCAGGGTGCCACACCCGTGTAGACTCCCTGACACTTGACATGTATATTTCTCCCCGTGTCCACCTTGGCGCTATCTATTTCAAAAAAAATTAAGTGCAATTTCAGTAAAACACTTCATTAATATTGGCGTATTATTATTTTGTTAGTGAATTAACTATGAAAGGAATAATCTTGATAGGTTCACATATTAACATGTTCTGATGTATTTCATAGCCACCAATAATTTTACAAGATATTATCAAGTATATACAAAAACATATAAAAGTTATATTTAGCAGAACCCTGCTCTCATGATTTTTTAAATTTGTGGTGTCTTAGACCCACGTCAGCACCGGTATCCACACCTACACCCACACTCATGTGACATAGGCAATTTATCCCTGGACAGCATCAGGATAAGTTTGGCAAGTATTATCCTTGGTGTTAGGAATGTTTTGGTTGTTTTCATTTCATATATGTGTTTTATGTTTATATACCGTAGATGCCACCACATATTGAACTACTGAAGCATGCTTTGTATGAGTGCCGACTCTCAAAAGTGCATGTATTTAGCGTACACTTATTAATTGTTTGGGAAAGTCAATAAAGCAAAACAAATTTGTTTGGTATGCTAATTTTGATCTCCAGTACTGAGTTCTCTATGTGTAGGTAAACACTCTCAAATTGCAATTAGTTTGACATTTATTACTCCACTTTATGCACATTATTCTTTATAACTGATCTCAAAGTTTCTTGCTTTCTGAATTTCTTTCATGTTAGATAGGGATGAGGTGCAGTCCATAAATTTTTGTTCACTCGAATAAGGGTCCCCTAATTCATCTTAAAGTTAAGGGATGTGTCAAGTTCAAAACCCAAAAGATGCACCCCGTCCACAAGCCGAAGGAATGTGGGAGGAATCCACCTTAAGAAAACAGCAGTACCCATATAGTTTTACATTAGGATGAGCTCCTAGGGTCCCAGAAAGTCATCTATTTCTCTTTATCTCTGAACGTGAGCAATTTATGCATAACATATCAAACATGAAGTATGATCCATGTTATTTGAGATAGAGCGTATCAACAAGACAGACAAAAGTGGTCAGTCATGGTAATAGTATATCACCAGAATTTTCCGAATGTGATTCCTGGAATTTTGTTACGGAAATGCAACTTGCTTATTCAGATTTTTAATTTTGATCCTTCACAAACTATAGGACAATGTGTTTGTGAATGTTGTTGCATCTATTCAATACCGGGCACTCGCAGACAAGGCAAGTGATGCATTCTACAAGCTATCGAATACAAGGTCCCAGATCCAGGCGTATGTTTTTGATGGTAAATTATCTACTCGTATGTGTGTGCACATGTGCTGTTTCCTATATATCCATAGGTTATTGTCCCTTGTAAGAAGTAGATCTGTTCTCCAATTTCAGTGATCAGGGCTAGCGTTCCAAAGCTTACTTTGGATGATGCCTTTGAACAGAAAAACGAGATTGCAAAAGCTGTGGAGGCAGAACTTGGAAAGGTAAGTGTTTCAAGTCTTCTCTCGATAGGGCTTTGATGAGATTCAGAGTTTCTTGCTCGAAGAAGGCAAGCCATAATAGAAAACCTTTCATGTAGTCTGGAAACCAAGTTCTACTTGTAGTTTCACCTACGTTTCCAGGCTTTGGTCAATTGTTTCCACTATGTTGTCCATTTTCTGTAAATCAAAGCAGCTTTAACTCTCTAAGCATGGCAGCAAGACATTGCTGTTTTCATGTCTACGTTTAGTTTGTCATCACCAACCCTATCAATACTCGATATTCGGTACTGCTGACCGCAAGAACACTGTTGTTTCGTTACTGTGCTACCATTTAGGGGTGTGTTTCATTTATCTTCTTTTTTGTCTGTTACAGGCGATGTCTGCATATGGATATGAGATTGTGCAGACGCTGATTGTTGACATTGCACCAGATGAGCATGTCAAACGGGCAATGAACGAGATAAATGCTGGTAAAATTCTGTGTGTGTGTGTGTTGGGGGGGGGGGGGGGTGTGTGACACAACGGGCGAGCTGAGGCAGCTGCCTAACAAAACCAAAAGAGTCTCAACAAATGTATGAAGCTGTCTGATCTGTTTGAAAATTTATATGAAACGCCTCACCTGAAGTTCACCAAATTGAACTTCGCTTCACCTCCAAAATTTTTCTAGGTCCACCACTTAATGCACACACACAAAATAGAACAAGTTTGCAAGGCTTCTAACTTTAAGTTTTCTTTATAGCTGCAAGGATGAGGGTGGCAGCAAAGGAAAAGGCAGAGGCAGAGAAAATTTTGCAGATCAAGCGAGCTGAAGGAGAGGCCGAGTCGAAGTACCTATCGGGCTTGGGTATTGCTCGTCAGCGCCAAGCCATTGTAGATGGCCTTAGAGACAGTGTACTTGGTTTCTCTGAGAATGTACCTGGGACAACAGCAAAGGATATCATGGACATGGTGTTGGTGACCCAATACTTTGACACGATGAAGGAAATCGGAGCTTCATCAAAATCTTCTGCCGTTTTCATTCCACATGGTCCTGGAGCCATTCGGGATGTCGCGACTCAGATCAGAGATGGTCTGCTTCAAGCATCTACCTCTCAACATTCTTAGTAGCCGCATTTGAATCGAGGGAAAGTCAAAACGGGACACCGATTAGTAAGTTGTCTACAGTTTCACTTGTTGGAGATCACTATGATGAACTGATGAAGTAGTAAGTTGCGTATAATTTCAGTTGGTTGGAGATCACTATGATGAACAGATGAAGTAGTAAGTTGCGTATAATTTCAGTTGGTTGGAGATCACTAAGATGAACTGATGAAATCAGTGGCTTGCCCTCACTTTTGTGGGATGTGCTCATGTTTCTCATGGTGACCGTGTTTGACTGGCGTGTGTGTGTGCGTGGCTATAAAGGGATGATCTAATTGCACTTGTGGTCTAGGTAGGATGAGAATCAACAATGTAGTGCAGCACTTAGCTAATTCAACATATACATACATGTAGCTATACATATACATACATGTATGTATATGTATATATATGTATGTATATATATGTATGTATATATATATGTATGTATATATATATATATATGTATATATATATATATATATGTATATATATATATATATATATATACATATATATATATATATAGAGAGAGAGAGAGAGAGAGAGAGAGAGAGAGAGAGAGAGACTAGGAGATGTTAAACACCTTCTCATGCCAGGTTCAACTATACGATCTATGCCGTCCGATCAACTTGCTCCTCGTACCGATGTTGATATATACATATATATACAATGGGGATAACAACTTTACTTTTCTAGAATTAAATGTTGATATCTTATCTTATGATTGAGTTCAGTGGCAAGTAAGTTTCAAACAATAAAATATGGTCTTTAAATGCTGATATGTTGTGATTGAGCTCCATGACAATCAAGTTCTGACTGGTAAAACATGATCTTGCTTTTGTGATAAAACATGATTGCTTTTCGGAGTTAAATGCTGATGTCTTGTGATTGAGCTCAATGACAATTAAGTTCCAAACATTTAAACGTTATCTTAGCTTTTCAGAGTTAAATGCTGGTATCTTATGATTGAGCTCAATTGCAACTAATAATCTAAGAAGCTTTTTACCAAAAACCAGCGTTCTCTTGATTAGGCATCCTTTTTCATAGATTTAGAAAGATTTTTTTTTTGCGGACTCACAAGGAAAATGTGCGAGGTCTTTCATATTTGCTTGGTCACATGCATCAGACAATGCTTACTAATGATCGGAATCGAACTCGGGTTGCTGTTTTTGTTTGGCTTATTCACTTCTTTGAGTTGAACCAACCCACCGTGAGGTGAGACAAGGTGCGAATCCGATCAGGCGAAAACTCTCGGCCCTTTGAACTACATGGAAATGCACTTAATGAGCATTGTTTTGTGTCATAATGTGTGTGTTTTCATGCGCACATATGCACATCCCTGCACACATTCAAGCCTTCTCTATGAGCTGAGCTAAGTTAGACATGCAACATTCATGTTAACTTGCTCATTAAGACGATCTGCTTGTATATGTATTTAAACTCGATTCGAGCCAAACCAAGTTGAGCAAGCAGTGGCTTAGTTTATTTGCCAGCCCTAGTTAGAACGCAGTGGATTTCAAGATAATTTTTCTTAATATTTTTGGGAAAACATTCGATTAAACATATTATAGATTCACCATGTAATAATGTACACCCCAAATTACTAAAGATACATCCTTTGTCTCATAATGATACTTTTATTCAGCACCAACATCTCCCCTCTCTCCTTTCTCTTACTTCTAGTTGTCTCTCGTGTAGTTGAAACTGGCCGCTAAAACCTGTCACTCCTTTCTCTCTCTCTCTCTCTACTTTTATCATAGGCATCCGTTGGTTGTCGTTCCTTTCTATCTTTCTCCCCTCTCGTTTTCCGTTCATTCATAATGTTGGAACCTATCACCGCCTTCTTCCTTCTCTTTCTCTTTCTCGCCATCCTTCCTTTTCTTTGCTTTAAAAAAGAAAAGAGAAAGAGAGAAAAAAAACTTCAAATACATTTCTTTTGCATTTATATAATAGAGGCACACCTCACGCATCTCTTATATAAAAGAGGTGCACATCTCGTATATCTCTTTTATATAAAAATCAAACTCGGAGTTCATCTTTTCAAGTACGAATGAAGGAGAGAGAAATTTATAGTTTGTGTAGTGAGAGTAATATGGGAAATTGCAATCATAAGAAGTGTGCCCTTACTAACACCTTAAGGAGATTTTTTTTAATAAATAACTCTGAATAGGTAATATTACCAATGCCCATTAAAAATTGAATCTGGTTCGGTCTATTTTGGGTTTGAGCATAAATTCTTTGGAGCACAGTTTGGGTCCAACTCATATCCGATCTCCGAAGATGTTCGATGAGTGGGTCCGGACCCAGTTCCCATCTGGTGGAAGGTAGACAGGTAATGACCTTCCAGAATATTCGTTCAACCGCTGCTTTCAGATGCTCTAGCATCACCAAAATCGAAAGTACCAAAATATCCTTATCAACATGGTGGATGCAAATTCTATTACTTATAAAAAACTGTTTTTAGTACTTTTAGTTGGGTTATTCTTTTTTTTACTCCAATAATTTTTTCGTAATTGTTCATGTGATCACAGATGATATAGATCGGAAAATTAATTAAGATAATAGGATTAAACACAAAAATTATAAAAAAAAAGCTTCGATAAAAAGTATGAAAAATTAAATGCTAAAAATCAATTCCATCTGAAATCCAAACCAAATCGGAAACCAAACTATTGTGCTAAATGTGATGGTTCTGAATCTAGCATCACCAAAAATAAAATTTTCACTTTTTATAAAGTCGGAATCTGAACCAAACTAGGGCAGACAATTTCAAATCATCGATTCTGTTTTTTATTTTTATAAATTTCATTTTTAATAAAATTATCAATTCCAAATATGAAACAAAAGCCATCTTAAATGTGATGGTTCTGAATCTATAACTGGAATCAACCCGATTCGATTACGGTTTTAAGTTTTGAGCTAAATATAATTGGTGATTTAGAATCGTTTGTTTTGGTTAGTCCAAAAAGACTTAGTGAAAAAAAATCTTGGTTACTGTATATATTACATTTCTTTTTTTTTATTCTATAACAACATAAATTTATCGAATTAATAGCTTTACTTAAAAAAACATTTTCTATTTTCTACAAATTTCCCCCCTTTTCACCATCGAGAAATACCATTTTTTTAAACAAACAATTTACGAAAGGCAGTGGCATTTCCGTCAATTAACTGATAAAACCCGGAGGGCAAGTTTCATTCCACCTTACCGGAAAAATCCACGCGCCCATCGAGTCGATACCCGTTCAAAGGGTGGCGGAAATGGACGGTCAGAAATAGACATTCTAGATATGTTCGACGGTCGAAATCCCTTCTCTGCTTTCTTGGAGCTCCTTCACCCAGATGGCTGAAATAGGAATCTAGGGTTTCATTCTTCACTCTCTCTCTCTCTCTCTCTCTCTCTCTCCCTCTCTCTCTCGCGTGCGCGCGCGCACACACACACAGGGTCAGAACAATGGTGAAGGGACCCGGCCTCTACGCTGACATCGGCAAGAAAGTTAGAGGCAAAGTTTCCTTTGTCTTTCTTTTGTGGCCATTCTAGGTTGTTATTTCCTTTCATTTTTGTTGTATTTATTCATTTTAATTTGGGTTTTATCCTTTCTCAGATCTTCTGTACAAAGATTACCACAGCGATCAGAAGTTCACTCTAACTACCTACAGTGCAACAGGCGTTGTGAGTCTATCTGCCTCTCTTTATTCTTCGAGGGGTTCTCTTTACCCGATAGATTCTAAGGCGATTACTTATAGGAACTTTAGTGATTTTAAATGTCTGGCTGCTGTTTGGTCATGATATTGTTATCATCCGAGTGAGTTCTTCTTGCTCAGTTCCTCACTCGCCAATGGTGAAGTTTTACACTCGTATTGTACAGTCCAAGATGAACATATGGCTCCTCCCACGATTCACCTATGGGACATTACAAATTTTTTATCTTTATGGTTAACGATTAGGCATCTATTTTTAGTTGATCATGATTGGATGCTTCGACATGTTCTTCGATGGCAGAAAAGATGGTTATTAGTAATGCTTCGAAAATTTCTCGGGTCAAATGGGTTTCGATTTTGAGCGTTATGTAGAAATGTGTACTATGGAGAGATGACATCATCCAAGCAATGCATTTGCTACCAAAATATTAGTTCCACGTTATAAATTCTTACCGAGGGCGCTCTAAACTGTTTATTCGAAAGGAAGACCTAATGTTTAAGACCAGTGGTGATCAGATTGCAGTTTTCTCATGGTTGAATTTTTATTTTAAAATAAATTATATAACTTGGACCCTGCATCTTGGGATCGGAATGTTTTCGTAAATCTTGTTGTATTCAGGTGAGTTTTGTAACACTACAACTGCTCCAGAAGATTTTATCTGGTTAAGTTCTATGTGCACTACCAGCCATTGATTTTCATTCTGCTTGCATGTCAAATTTCATAATCCTCTGGGTTATTTCCAGGGCCTTTCTCCTAGAGTATCGATTGATTCTGAGCAGAAACATCTTGAAAACTTTTCTTGAGGCATTGTGGAAATGATTTGTTACTATGATTTATGTAAATAAAAAGCCATCTATTTCACAAAATCTGTATATGTTAGTATGTGTTTAAGGTTTCCAAAACATGTCTAGTTTTCATCTTAGTGTGGACGCATGTCTCATATTTACTTTACAAGGTCATGATGAAGCATGGAAAGTATACAGCTAACTAATAAACTTAATCTAAAAAGCATGTCAAAAGATGATCTTTCGTGTGGTCCTTTTTAGTGGTGCAACTGGTGAGCATTTTAACTTGTCCGCGAGGTTGTATGAGTTACGATGTGTACCATATCTGCACTTGAAGTGTGGAGGGTTGTCTGCACTCAAAGATTGGTCAAGTCCTGCTGGTGCCAGAACGGTCAGCCCCATTACTCATTATCTGGATGAGTGGAATGCTTTTGACAAATATTGAGATATTGAGTAATGGAATTGCAGAAGAATCTGTATTACTCAGTCAGACATTGCTTAATTGGGTTGTACTGTTACATTTTGATCTCACAACTTTGCAAGGAAATCTTTTCAATACCATTAATGGCCTTCGGTACCAATTAAATAGCTAATAGTTTGAGGTTTCTTCAATCTCAATTTGTTAGGCGGTCCATTTGTTTGAAGTTTGTTGTATTTATGTCTTGGAGTTTATCCTAGTAATTGTTGGAGTTTGAACCATGGTGGTACTAGGAAATAAGAATTGATAAACAATGCATTGTTTATGAACATGTTAAGCAGCCTTTCTTACGTGTTTTGGTACATTCTAGGTGAATCTGGTTTTCCTTTGTTCAATCATAAATTGTTCTTAATAATTTCCTCTGTTATCCATGGCTTTTCAGTAACTTTTTCTGCTGGTACCCATTCTGATAGTCTTTTGTCATTCAGGTAATTACAGCTGCAGGTACGAAGAAGGGGGACTTGTTTCTAGCCGATATCAATACTCAGCTGAAAAATAAGAATGTCACGACTGATATCAAAGTGGATACAAGCTCGAAGGTAAGACCTATGTTTGCTTTAACATGATATACACACTTTTGATTGTTTCACTTGCACTCCAAGATGGTTCTTATGTTGAGCCATTTATATTTTGCACGTAGGCTTGTACATTTTAATTCAATTTATAATTGAAATAATGATTTTTTAATCTAACCTATTATTTTTCACAATTGCCAGCTTCATACAACTGTAACTGTTGATGAACCAGCCCCAGGACTGAAGACTATTTTCAGCTTTGTTGTTCCAGATCAGAGATCTGCCAAGGTATGTACTAATGGATGCTGTCTTGTTTTTGTTAGTTAACTGATGGAAAGCAAAGTTAATCTCATTGTAACGAGCTGGTTTATTCATATTGTATAATTAGTTTGTTGCTAGTTTTTCTTTTGACACACACACACACACATACATATATATATATATATATATATATATATATATATATATATATATATATATATATATATATATATACATATATGACTAACAACAATGCTGAATTGTTTGTTGAACTTGTTTTCTCATATGAAGTTCTTCTATGTTCTCAGGTTGAACTTCAGTACGTCCATGATTACGCGGGGATCAACACAAGCATTGGCTTGACTGCAAACCCTGTTGTGAACTTTTCTGGAGTTATTGGAAACGGTAACGTTGCCTTCGGGGCTGATGTTGCATTTGACACTGCCACTGGAAACTTTTCCAAATACAATGCTGGGTTGAGCTACTCTAATGCTGATCTTATCGCTTCCTTGACCTTGTAAGTGGTTTTCTTACTTTTTCATTTCAGCAGTTCAGGCTTAAAACCCATATATGCTCTTGTTTTCTTATGGTTGTGCACTTAAACAAATATCCTTATTGTCATGGGGCAGTTTGTTTGACCTTCTAGGTTTCAAGCCTCTCTCAAGTTTCAATCACCATGGCTGCCTCGAATTCTTAGCTTCCTCTATTAAGGAAGTGAATTTCGAGGCATCTTGCTGTTCAAACTGTGCCGTCAGCTGTGTCATGGGTGTGGGTGTGTATTGAGGACACACACAGAGATGAAGTTTAATTTTCAATTAGATAAAAGAAACTTGCAACTTTTTTCTTAACTGTACAATAAGAAACATACACTAAACCATCTCAAAGCATCTTTGGTTTAAAGATTTTTAAACTAGCGCGGAATCAGACAGCAGGGAAGTTCCAGTGTCTGATGCCAGCTGACACATCATGTCACATATCAGAACTTTCTGTGGAAGCATATTTATCAGTGTATATTTGTCTCTGATGGCATATGGTGAATTATAACCAACATGTTAAAAGATGACGTCTCTTCTTATCTTCAACCGTATACTTGAACTCTATTATGGTCTAAGCTCCACAACAACACTACAACAACAACAACAACAACACTAAGCCTTTTCCCATACTAGACGGGGTCGGCTACATGGATTCTTTGTTTCCACAGATCCCTATCGTTTGCCATGTTAACAGTCAACTCCCAATAAGCTAGATCATTCTTTATTGTTTCTTTCCAACACTTTTGTGGTCGTCCTCTACCTCTTTTAATACTTTCCAAATTTAGTTTTTCTAACCTTCTTACAGGTTCTTCTTTTGATCTTCTTTCTATTTGTCCAAACCATCTTAAATGATGTTCTCTCATTTTATCCTCTATTGGTGCCACTCCTAATTTGTTTCTAATAACCTCATTATGTATACGGTCTTTTCTTGTATGACCACTTATCCATCTCAACATCTTCATTTCTGTCACAGACATCTTTTGTACATGTTGATGATTAACTATCCAACACTCAGAACCATAAAACATGGCAGGCCTAATTGCTGGTCTATAATATTTACCTTTTAATTTAATGGTATCTTCTTATCACAAAGAATACCTGATGCTCCTCTCCATTTTAACCAACCAGCATTTATTCCATCACTCTGAAAAATTGACCCTAGGTATTTAAAACTTTCTTTTTGGGGAATGCAATGTATGCCAATTTTAATTTCTATGTCCTTTGAAGTAACCAAATGATCAAACTTACATTCCATATATTCTGTCTTTGTTCTACTAAGTCGGAGGCCTTTGCTTTCTAATGTTTCTCTCCATAGTTCCAATTTTCTATTAATTTTTTCCTTAGACTCCTCCACTAATACAATGTCATCTGCAAATAACATACACCAAGGTACTTCATCTTGAATATGGTTTGTTAACTCATCCATCACCATTATAAATAAGTATGGAGACCTCACACATGTTTTTGCACCATCATACATGTCTCTTATAAGGTTAATATATGTCAATGGGATACCTCTTTTTTTCCAAAGTTCTCCAAAGAACCTCCCTCGGTACCCTACCATAAGCTTTTTCTAGATCAATAAATATCATGTGAAGGTCTTTCTTTTTTGCTCTAGAATGTTCCATAAGACGTCTCAAAAGGTGAATCGCTTCAATAGTAGATCTGCCTGGCATGAATCCAAATTGGTTCTCTGTTGTACTTGATACTTGTCTTAACCTACATTCGATAATTCTTTCCCATAATTTCATAGTATGACTCATTAACTTGATACCTCAATAATTCGCACAATTTTGAATGTCTCCCTTGTTCTTATATATGGGTATAAGTGTACTTGCTCTCCATTTCTTTGGCATCTTTTGGTTTTTCCATATTTCATTAAATAATCTTGTGAGCCAAATGATTCCTATTTCTCCTAGTATTTTCCAAACTTCTATAGGAATATTATCTGGTCCTACCGATTTACCACCCTTCGTATGTTTAAGAGCCTCTTTGACTTCATTCTTTTGAATACGTCGGTAGAAATTGTGGTTTATATACTTTTCTGACTTGGCTAAATCTCCTAAACTAATACTAACATCTTTATTTTCATTAAAAAGATTATAAAAATAGTTTTTCCATCTATTTCTTATATCATTTGCCACTAGAATTTTTTCATCCTCGTCTTTTATGAATCTAACATAATTAAGATCTTTAGTTTTCTTATCTCTAGCCCTAGCTATCCTAAAAATATCTCTTTCACCCTCTTTTGAGTTGAGTTTTCTATTATGGTCTAAGCTCCAACGCAGAAAATGGAGTAGCCAAAAAATGTAGCGGTTTGGCTTTTGTGCTACAGATACATGTATCAAAAAGTTGTTCTCTAGATGGCATCTCTATGCATCTTGATTTTTGAGACATCTATATTTCGCAAATGTTTACTTGTGAGAGACAAAAATGTGATGGGTAACCTCTTTTCCAACTTCTCTTGGCACTATTGCGGCTTTATTTGAAATTCAATGAACAGCTGCATGATAGAATTTGAAGACTTCATTAAGTGTAGTGTTCACTTTGTCACCTGTTTGCCAGGAAGTCACCTTCTCCAAGTTTGGCAGGAGACTGCGTTGCACCGCAAATGAAGTTTGTGGAATAATGCACCTAACACAACGTGCATAATTGCTTTTAATATCAAATACTGTAACTTGATGACCAAACGTATTTGGATCAGTGTTAGCCCAGGTTTAGTGAATGGAAAGTTCTCTTTTTGTGATATGTTCAAAAGAGTCGGGTATAGTTTGAGTTCCTTTTTGAAAGTTAGGCTTCTCTGCGTGTGCATAATATGGTGGTGATTATTCACTTGAGTGTGCTAACTCAAATAAAAATTGTTTTTATCTATCGGTGCAGCTTTGGGCTCTCTGGCAAGAGGTCCGGGGTTCAAAAGTTGAGGGGCCGTCTGCCTAACCCCAGCTTGCCAAAAGAAAACAATCGTTTTGGTGTCTATATGAGACTTTCGTATTATCTACTAATCTGAAACCTGGTTCCTCTTTCATCCTGTTTCATCTGTGGATTCCATTTGGTTATGTACTTCTTCGGGGAAGTTTTGTCATAGCACTTGTTGGTCGATATGGTACCATATCACACATTATGCTACTTGAAACTTTCAGGTTTT